>CAMTDV010000006.1:25088753-25688753 GCA_947069175.1 Scalesia atractyloides
GACCTAACATATGTAATTTGTATTGTACCTTTTCTTTGACGATTTGATTCTTTTAATCTTGATCTATCAAGTACAACTTGAATTTCATTTTCTCTCTCTTTCTTATTAGCTCTAATCAGTTTAATCAATTCGTTGCATGTTTGATATAGTCGAGAATATGAATACTGATATTGCTACGACTATGAATACGAGTTAGCATAGTAATATGTGGGATACCCCGATCTATTTGGATAATTTTTTCTGTAATGGGATCCTCCACAGATGAAGCAAAACACATGATACAAATATATAAAATAAAACTAACTAAAAAAATATTTACAAAGACGACTAGACACACTACTAATAGATACAAACCCGAAGACTCAAATTATAAATAAGATCAATTAAACAAGTAAGATCGGTCAAAACTAATAACACAAGCGCCTAAGTGTCCCAGACAATAGTGTAACAACCGTCGAAAACGGATCCCTGAAACCCGACCCGTTGTGTAAACCAGATTCCATATGTTTTTAATGAGAACAAAATTCTTTTTCTTCAATTCTTTAATTATTATTTTATGATTTGTCGAAAACGGATCCCCGAAACCCGACCCGTTGTGTAAACCAGATTCCATATGTTTTTAATGAGAACAAAATTCTTTTTCTTTAATTCTTTAATTATTATTTTATGATGTGTCGTTCTTAACCTAATTGATTTCTAAGACAAAATGTTAACTATATAAAGATATTCGGTTGATTTCGTTAAGATATTAAAGAAATCATTTAACTAAGTTAGTTCGTAAAATTTAACCAAGTCAGAATATATGTGTATATATATATATTATAAGAGAAGTTATTTAACGATTTTTTCGCAAACAAGCAGATCTGAAACAAGCCTTTCCATCACTGTTTTGTGAAACACCATATCCGAACAATCGTGTCCAGATGTGTTTATGTGTTGTTTGATCGAAACCGAAAAGGAATCGGTTAGAAAAAGGAAGACAAAATCTTATTTTCCGTTGTTAGATTTGGTGACAAGACAAATCCTTTTTGTCGTTGAAGGTTAGTGTTAGTTCAAATGTTCAGCGGTCTTTTTGGGCAAAAAATGTCTAAATTGCCCCTTAGTTAACAGAAAAAATAAACACCTTTAGAGGTTTAGATTAAAATGACAAAAAAAATGTTAAGCGTGAAGGGCAATATGGCACAAACAGTAGTTTCGAATGAAAGTGGCATACATGCACAAATCTCATGATCGATTTTGGTAATTTACTCTATTCTTCATAATAATTTTAATGTGTACCATAATATATATTATTTATTAATTTTTATCATAATTATCTAAATAAATAATAACAATCACTATATAGATACATATTTAATACATGGAATAAAATATATACTAATATTAGGCTTGTTAAGGCTCGCAAGTCGGCTCAGGCTCGTTAACTAAACAAGTTTATTTCTCCGTTCAAACTCGTTTAAGCCCGAAATGATTTGAGATTTTAGTGACCCAATCCTGAGCGGATTGGCTTGTTTACACCCATACTTAAACAAGTTACATCGAGTTGTAGTGACCTCATGTTAAGCGATAATAAAAAATAATATATAACAAATCTCTATATTGGGTTTGATAGTAATGATAACTCTTAATGAACCATTATGAGCTTCACTGTGTCACTTTATGTTTTAAAGAGTTACATATGTCGTTCACACCGTAATAGGCAATAATATATCATACATGTCATAATGACCATTTAATCCTTAATAGTCTTGGTGACTCTTAATGGATCATGATGTGCTTTATTATGATATATTGGGCCATGTGAAGGGTTCCATCGGGTTGTTGTGGGTCGTGTTAGACCGTAGTGGGCGATAATAGATCACACATGTCTAAATGGATCGTATTGAGCATTATTGTCTCATATCAAGTCTTATATAGTCATATTGGGTTATATAGTAAGTCATGTTTGACCATAGTAGGCAATAAGAGATTGCATGTGTTTTAATGGGCTATTTTGGGCGTTCATAGTTATAATGACGCTTAACAAGTCACATTATATCATAATGGGCAATAAAATGACATACGCGAATTCGATGGACCATATTGGGCTTAGGAAACTCCTAATGGCCCATGATGGGCTTTATTATGAAATATTAGGTCTTATGAGTTATATGGGTTGTGGCGAGTCATCTTTGATCATGACGAGAAATAAGAGATCACATCTTAATGGACTATATTAGGCCTTCATAGCTATATTACCAATTCGATGCGTAGTTAAATTTTGGTTGAAATTATTCAATGTCAAATTGGCTAATCATAGTTAAAAATTGATGGATCAATATAAAAATGAACATTTAATATAAAACATAATAATAGTGTTGCTACTTTTTATTAGAATAACAAAACAAAAATATTTAGGTCGTGTTTGTGTTTCTAAAAAATATCTTTCCAGTCTCTTCTATCTGCGGTGCGCAGAACATGCGCAGACATTGCCATCTGCAGACGGTTTCTTTATCCGAAGACGTTTCATTAAAGAACGTCTGCGCGAGCTCTTCTTGGTGCCGACTTGGCTCAGCCACTTCTAATATCTTGTAAGGTCTGTAGAGGGTTAAGCACCACCACCCACCACCACCGTCCATCACCACCACCACCACTCACCACCACCATCTACCACAACCACCGTCCACCACCACCAAAGCACTGTCCGCGTCCATCACCCACCACCACCGTCCAGCACCACCACCCACCACTACCGTTCGTACACTACCACCAATTTATTTTAGAAGTCTATATTTGCTATAAAACAAACAACCTTCTTCTTGCAGACTACAGTGATTTGGTCCACCTCTTCTTCTACAGATATCTCCAGATATGATCCGCGTACTACAGATATTTTACCTCTTAAAAAACAAACAGCACCATTGAAAATTTGGTTCACAATTGAAGTATTAGATTTGGTTTTTATAATGGGGAACGTAAGTATGGGGTTATTACACATCTAAGGTTAGATGTGAAACCATCCAAAACTAAGTAGTTTTGGTTAAAGTAAATTAAATCCTCCAAATACCTTAAAACATGAAAATACCAAACAAAACCTCTTCATCTTCACAGATCTATCCCCATGGCTACTTCCGTTCTTAAGATCCTCGAAGGTCATGATGCTACCGATTGATCTTTTCATTTTTCCTTCGATTTGTCCGCTGATCGTACTGGAGAAACAATTTTGTCATATAACATTTGCGCTTTGTGTGCTTTTCATTTCCAGATTGTATAACTGAATTTGCTAAGATATATATCTAATCTATATGATTGGCCAAATGTGTTAACTGGATCGTAACACTTCCTATTCGTAGTTGAATAATCCAGATTACAATATTAATTCGATTATCCTAATAGAAATTTTGTGTATTGTTATTTGATGAAACACAAAGGGACATAGAAAGTTAGACATTCAAACTATTAGCTCCATGACCTACTAATCACATGGGGAATTTAAAAAACTGGTTTAAATTGATCTACCGCAGATTGGTTTTGGCAATTTGGTTGATCAAAATATAGAGATATTGTTCGGAGGTCGTTGATAATTGGATGCGACTTAACATTTATTTTAATAATTACTTATAGTATAGCATATTTCTTCTAGGCCCAATGGTTTGAACAATTTTATTTGTTGCAACACATCTAGGTGACTAGGTTCGAGTTTGGGTTTTGTAAAGTTTTTTTTAATCAATTTCAGCAAGTCTCCTAGCCTTGTTTTCAATAATTCAGCGATAAGTGCTTCAATGAAAATAAAATAGTATTTAAATTTCAAATATCACATTAGTATTTTTGAAATTAACATTTGCGCTATACTTTTTGTTGTTGTTTTATTGAATTTCTCAGCCTAAAACTTTTTTTTCTTTGAAAAGCTTGTAGGCAAATAAATAAAACTACATTATGACATGGCACTGCGCGTACATATGGATGCAACGTATTTTAGTTATATATCTCCATTAAATTTTGACAAGACGATATGGACGCAACGTCTTTAAAATATATCTAAATTTAACTTTCAATATTATAACCTTTTAAAATAAAGTTTTATTTAATTTTTAACAATGTAATCCTGAAAAATAAGAGTTGCATTTAAATGTTCACAATTCAGCATTTCTTGTAGAGGTTAAAAATCTCAATAAAATTTGCATCTTTTGTATAAAAAGGTTGCAACTTCAATATAATTATGGAACATTTTTGCGATAAAAGTTTCATTAGATATTCTTATACAACCCTTATGTTCAACATAGTTGCATTAGAGTCAAATGCAACTCATTTGAAAAAAGCTGCTCTTAAAAAGTTGCATTAGACCTGTATTTCTTGGAAGGTCCTCTTTAACCCGTATTTCTTCTTTTTCTACGATCTCCGATCTAATATCATCACCATAATAATCATCATATGTTGTTGGATCTAAGAGTGTGCGTTTGTGTGTGTTATTTATAAAACAGTTTAGAATTAAACCAACACGGCAATAATAAACACATCAATCAATAAACAATTGGATTTGGGATTGATTGTCAACTGATTTAATATATTCAGCATGTTTTTCAGTACAATCAAAGATACAAATTGACCCACCTCACTGGTGCACTTTCTCTCTCTTACTTCTTCTACTTTTTTAGCTCTAAGAGTTCTACGTATTACGTCGTGGTACTGTTCTATATGTAAAGGAGAGAACTGTTGGTGACGTCACCAAGAAAGAGACCCTAAACAACCTATTAAATGATGTAACTGCCGACAGTTAGTGAAAAACCACTATTACATTAAACTAGTGATAATACAAGGTAAACAGTTGGATTTTCAAAATTGTTCGAAGGATTCAAACACTTTTGGAATCCAGTACTTCCGGTCCTTAGTGGTTACTTGTTGACTGGTCTTTGGTCTTCAACATTGACTTGTTGACTCTGTCGTTGATTTGTTGACCAACACTTTATCATTTCAGTACTTGTATTTTGTCTTCCAGTATTGACCCAATAGTTCTTGTATCAGCATTTTGGTTGGTTGTTAGTGAAGCATTCAAGGGGAAACTTCTGGACAATTGATTCTACTTCAACTTATTCCTCAAGAAGGGAAGATGGTTCTCTTGGATTTTGGCTTTCATCATCAGCAAATCTTATATGACCCAACATAGGTAATTTGTATTGTACCTTTCGTTGACGATTTAATTCTTTTAATCTTGATCTATCAAGTACAACTTGAATTTTATTTTCTCTCTTCCTTTTAGCTCTAATCAGTTTAGGCAATTCGTCGCATGCTTGATATAGTCAAGAATATGAATATTGATATTGCTACGGCTGTGAATACGAGTTAGCATAGTAATCTGTGGATACCCCGATCTATTTGGATATTTTTTTCTGTAATGGGATCCTCCACATATGAAGCAAAGCACATGATACAAATATATAAAATAAAACTAACTAAAGCATATTTCCATAATGTGGTTAAAAGCAGGAATCACTTCAATAAAATCCATGCTATTAAAGATACTAAAGGCATCGTGCACGAGGGGGAGGGTGTTGTGAACGCTTTAGTGGAGCATTTTAAGTCGTTTCTTGGTAACAAAGAGAGAGAAGTCATAAAGCCAACAGCTGACTTGTTTTCTACTAGACTCGACCCGCATCTAGCTGAAGACATGAGTAGACAGGTGACACGCCAAGAGGTAAAGGACGCCATTTTTTCAATTAATGAGAATAAAGCCCCGGGCCAGATGGCTATACATCTGCTTTTTTTAAGCGGGCTTGGCATATAATAGGTGATGACATTACCGCGGCTGTTATGGATTTTTTTGAAACTGGTAGAATGCTTCAGGAGCTGAATCATACCTTTCTAGCTCTGATTCCTAAAATTACTACTCCGGGTATAGTTACTGACTATCGCCCTATCTCGTGCTGCAATGTTATTTACAAGGGGATTAGCAAAATCATTACTAATAGGATTCTTGAGGGGTTGAATGATATTATTAGTGATAATCAATCTGCTTTTGTTCCTGGCAGAAGGATTTCGGACAATATTATGCTAACCCAAGAGCTGATGCATAACTATCATAGGCAGGTAGGTCCTCCTAGATGCGCTCTTAAAGTTGATATTCAAAAGGCATACGATTCGGTGGATTGGTTTTTTCTCCATGATGTTTTGCTTGGGTTTGGATTTAGCAAAAAAATGATGCACTGGATTATGGAGTGTGTGATTACACCTCTTTCTCATTGAGTGTCAATGGTAATATACATGGTTACTTTAGAGGGAAGAGAGGCTTAAGACAAGGGGATCCGATGTCCCCTACTTGTTCACGATAGTTATGGAAGTGTTGACACGGATCCTTCATAGAGCTGCGCAATTGGATCCTTCATTCAGATTTCACAATAAATGCGAAAAGCAAATGATTATAAACCTATGCTTTGCTGATGATTTATTTATTTTCTCTAGAGGTGATGTTCATTCAATTAAATAATTATGAAATCCCTGAAGGAGTTCCGAAACATGTCAGGTCTCACTCCTAGTAGTTCAAAAAGTATTGTATTTTTTGGTAATGTCCCGTGTAAAGAAGAAGATTCTAGAGATTATCCCGTTTGATGAAGGAAAGCTGCCCATTAAATACCTGGGAGTTTCATTGTTGGCATCGAGATTATTGATCAAAGATTGCTAGGTATTAGTTGAGAGAATGAACAAACGATTACGGATTGGAAAAACAAATTCCTATCCTTTGCTGGCAGATTACAGCTTGTTGCATCGGTGCTTTTAGCGATTCATGTTTACTGGGCGTCAGTGTTCATATAAACTACCACTATAATAAAAGAAATTGAAAGCAAGATGAAATGGTTTCTATGGGGTCATGGCACAGTCGCTAGGGGGAGAGCTAAAGTGGCCTGGAAAGAGGTTTGTCTTCCAAAAAACGAAGGGGGTTTGGGCATTAGACGGATCGCGGATGTTAATAAGTCGCTTATGACTACCATATGTATAGCATTTTGGTAGCTCATAAATCGCTTTGGACATCGTGGGTCAGGATTCATAGACTTAAGAATTGTAGTCTATGGGATATTCCTATTCAAAACAACACTTCGTGGGGATGGAGAAAGCTTCTTAAATGTAGACAGTCGATAAGGCAGTTCTTTTGGTCGAAAGTGGAAAATGGAGAAAACACCTTTCTGTTGTTCGATAGATGGTGTAGCGCATGTCCGTTGGCTCAGTATGTGACTCCAAGACGTATGGCTCAATATGGTTTTAATGTTAAGTCGAAATTGACTGACGTCATTGTGGATGAAAACTGGAACTGGCCAGAAGCCTGGAGGAGTTACCCGATCTTATTTCAGCTCCAGAATATTAGTCTCAATTATGCTAATCAGGATAGGGTCATGTGGAAGAAAACTGATGGTAAAGTTGTGGATTTTTCGTCTAAAGATGTTTGGAATGAAATTAGAGTTGAAGTCAACCTGTCGTATGGGCGAAGATGGTGTGGTCATCTTTTAATATTCCAAAACATGCGTTTGTGAGTGGTTGATTTTTAAGAGGAAACTGTGGACTCAAGACCGCATTATCCATTGGAATAGGAATGTCACGGGTTCCATGAATTTAATGTGTTGTTTACTTTGTTACTCAGGTATTGATTCGCATGACCATCTATTTTTCGAATGTAACTACTCAAAGATAGTATGGCAAACAGTCCGTACCAAGTGTGGTATGGATTCGGTTCAAGAGAAATGGGAAGATATTGTTCAGTGGTTGGTTCCTAGATCACCTTCGAGATCGATTGCTTCGGTTATAAGTAGGCTGCTGGTTGCTGCCTCGGCGTACTATATATGGAGAGAAAGGAACGCAAGGTTTTTCAATAATCAGCTAAGACCTCCTGAACAAACGTCGGAGCTAATTGTATCCACAGTCCGTGCAAAATTATTGTCTTTCAAATACAAGAGGAGTGCTACGGTCATTAAGTATTTGGAGGAATGGAAGCTAGATGGAGTGGAAAGCTTTGGAGAAGACTAATGACCATATTTGTTAGATCTTTGTTTACTTATATATTGGCAGTTTTTGGTTGTGATCTTTCCCTTTACTTTTTAGTGGGATGACACTAGAGAGAACTAGAGGGTGTTTTTACCTTTCTACTTGTTTTAATTGTTGATATGATATAAAATCACCGGGGTAACCCTTTACCCAAAGAAAATATTTACAAAGACGACTAGACACACTACTAATAGACACAAACCGAAGACTCAAATTATAAATAAGATCAATTAAACAAGTAAGATCGGTCAAAGCTAATAACATACTCGCCTAAGTGTCCCCGACAATAGTGTAACAACCATAAAAAACGGATCCCCGAAACCCGACCCATTGTGTAAACCAGATTCTATATGTTTTTAATGAGCATTGTACGTGGGTTCTTTGTAAACCTAAAACGACTCTCGCCAGTGGATATCACGGCTCACACATTGATGAGGAATTTTGTTAAATGCGAGACATGGCGTAAATTTTAGGACCAGTGAAGCATCGAGTTTTTGAGCCCAAGTTATCCGTGTAACCATCTGATTGATAGTACACCTGCCTAGGCGTCATGTATCTTGTTGCCCCTGTTAGATATGTAGGCTTTGAAAACAACAATGCAGGATGTAGTGAATAGGATAGAGCGTCTGCAGATGCTTTGTTGTTTGATGCGTGATGTTTCATTACAGATGCTCTAACGATAGATGCTCTAATAGATGTTCTAACGATAGATGCTCCAAGTCTCTAATGCTAGATGCGCTAATATGGAACGAATACGAATATACACTAAGTTTGTTAAGCCTATAGTTTCCTATTTTACCTTTACTTGGTCAACAAGTTGCAAATCCTAATTTGGATATTATAAAAAGTTGATAGGTCTTTTTTTAATTAGTATCACCTAAGAAATAAAATTATAACCCTAGTTGCAACTCGTGGACATAGGTCACCTTGACCGAAGCACGCAAATTCTCATGTTGTTTATTTTCTACTAGTGTGTGTGTGTATGTGTGTGTTTTTGTTCGCTTCCGCTCGAGCCTACTCTGATCTGATACCTTAACAAGTCGTATCAGAGCCAAAGGTTCAGTTAAACACACGGTTATCGCAGGAAACAAAGAGAGCTGGATAAGAGGTCTAGATCTATTGTTGATGTCACCGCCATTGACGTGTTTACGACCCATAATTATTCTCTGGGTTACGGCTCGTAAAGTCTAGGATTTGCGTTGTAGGGTTTGCTGTTTCAGATCTGGTGGTTTTAGGGTGTTTGGCGATTAGGGTTTCGGTTCTTGAACCCTGGTTATTCGCTGGTTTTACACTCAGATTTGCAAGAAAAGTTGCTGGTTCAGGTACTTTGGGTTTCCGGTCTATTGAAGGTTGCTTGGGTTTTGGGTGCTTGTTTTCTGTGGTTTTTTTCTGGTTTTCTCGTTTGCTATGGCTGAAGACTGGAAGTTCTGAATCGAGAAGTTCAACGGTGCTGATTTTGCATGGTGGAGAATGAAAATATAGGCGTTGCTTGTTGAATGCAATTTGGATGTGGTACTAGAAGAAAAACCTGCTGGAATGGATGCGGCCGAAGCAATTTGAAACTCAAATGACAAAAAGGCAAGAGGTAAAATTACATTGGATTTGATGAGTAGTGTTGCTTTTAATATCATGAAAGAAAATAATGCTCGTCGTATGTTAATAGGTTTGTCAAATATGTATGAGAAGTCGTCGGCCGGTAATAGGGTGTTCTTGATGAGGGAACTGTTTAATATAAGAATGAACGATATAGTGCACTTGCTGATGACATTAACCAAGTGAATTCAATTTTGTTTAGGTTAGCAATTGCGAGCATGAAGTTCGATGATCACACTCAGGTTGTGATTTTGTTATCTTCCGCACCTGATAGTTGCTCAGGGTTTGTGACAATGGTCGCTGAAATTGCTGAAACTGGATTTTGAAGTTTGATCATATCTGGGATAGTGTTTTGGGTGAAGACGTTCACCTGGGGAACTTTAGTGGAGGATTTGCTTCTAGCATGTTCAGTGTTTAGTAGGGGAAGATGTAATAATAGAAGCAGTGGGAGTCATGGGGGAAACTTGTCTAAAGTTGGGAAGAATGTGTAGTGCTGGAACTGTGATGAAAAGGGTTATGTTAAAAACGAGTGTCCTGATCCTAAGAAAGAATGGTAAACAACATGTAAACAGTGTTGTGTCAGATGTATATGACGGTACATTTGCTATGAAGAGTCTACATACTCTTGGGCTATGGATTCTAGTTCTTCGTTTCACGCCTTGCACAATGGGGAGACCATGGTGAATCTGAAAAAAGGAGACTTTCAAAAGGTACGATTAGCTAACGGTCATGTTCTTAATGTTACGGGTATGGGAGATGTTAATCTGAAGACTCCACTTGGCAGTACATGGAACTTGCAGAATATCAGGGTAATTCCAGGTCCAACGAAGAAACTTATTTCTGTTAGTCAACTAGATAAACAAGGACTAGATGTTAAGTTTGGTGGTGGGAAGTGGAAGGTGATTGTTGGAAATCTTGATGTTGCCTGTAGGTGGAGACATGGATCGTTGTTTCTAGTTGAGGTACCTACTAAGGGAGTAGTCGTCCTTCTTAAGCATAAACTCTAGTTCACTAAATCTAGAGCTGGTGGATCGTGCAAGACGGTTGAGACAGAGAATGGGTCAGTGACGCTTATAGTAATGGCTGGGTTGGAGCTTGTGGGAGCTTCAGCTAGTCTCTCAGGTCCTTGATGAGCTGTATGGTTACAACAAGGTGGCTTAGATGTGACTGAAGTCTTAGCTTATTCTTGGAACTAGAGGCTTGGAAGACTTGAACGTAACTGGTGATGGGCTTACTTGGATGGACTTTTTAGTTTATGCAAAGTCTCCAAGTGGGAGATTGTAAGATATGTAGGCTTTACAACAATGCAAAATGTGGTGAACATAATAGAGCATCTGCAGATGCTCTATTGTTTGATGCGCTATCTTTCATTATAGATGCTCTAATGCTAGATGCGCTAATATGGAACATATACGAATATGCACAAATTTTGTTAAGCTTACAGTTTCATATTTTACATTTCTTGGTCAACAAGTTGTAAACCCTAATTTGGGTGTTATAAATAGTTGATAGGGTTTTTGTAATTAGTATCACCTCAGAAATAAAATCCTAACCCTTGTTGCAACCGTGGACATAGGTCACCTTGATCGAACCACGTAAATTCTCGTGTTCTTTATTTTATGCTAGTGTGTGTGTATTTTTTCGCTTCTGCTCGAGCCTACTATGATCCAATACTCAAACAGCCCCACCAAACATCCTTTATAGAGATGTTTTAGTTTGGTACCGAGATTGGACTCATGTGTCCATGTTTTAGTTTCCACAAATAGAAATGTCATCACAAGGGACGCATGACTAGTTATGCTTTATAAGTCATCGTCTCGTGTCATTTGTTTTCATTCCTGAGTGCGGATACTGTTAAAATACCCGACGCGTTAGCTTTCAATAATGTTTTGATCGCGAGCCTAAGCCAAGCTTGAGTATTCACTAAGTTTAAGATTATCAATAAGCATTGGTAAAAAAACCTTTCAAGGATTCCATTACTAATGCCAAATGAACTTCAAACATCCCGACTTGGGAAGCGCGCTCTGCGGCGGACCAGGCACAAGTACACGGAATGGGACGTTGGTCAGGGTAGGAGTCAACTTGTGTCTACAACGTATCACATGATGAGGAAGTTTTGCGAGTTCGTTTCTTTCATAATGCAACCCCAACTGCAAACAATTATCTCGAGGGAAAGATGAAATGAACTTTGATAAAGAGTGAAAGAATTCTTCAAAGTTTGGGAGGCCCGGCGATGCTTTCATGAAAGAAATTCTTGGATCCAAATGTCAATAGATTTTTAAAATAACCAATATTCATATTTCTGAACCTATAAAAAAACTCTCGCTACATCACAGTATGGGGTATTCCCTGAGGTTTGTCCCAAATTGGCATTTTAGTCCAAATAGTTTTTTTTTCTAGTATGGGGTATTCCAATTTTTTGCCATTTTAAACACATTTCCTAACTCCATAAAAATAACTCTATAAAGTAAAGGGCATTTTTGTCACTTACATATGTTTTTTTATTTTTCTATTTGTTACACACTAACTAAAAAACATAAAGCATAAACAACAAAACATAAAACAATATACATGTACTCATTTCCCCCTCTATCTCTCTACACCACCAACCCACCACCATCAACACCTGTCACCGCCACCATCCACCACCTGCACCACTCATGTCTCTCTCTACAACCCCCACCAAACCACCACCTAGTTCGGCCACATGTCACAGAACCACCACCATCACTATAACCTTCAACCGGTTCCCACACACTAACCCACCTGTTGGGATTGAACCCTTGCAAAGGAACATATGATATAAAGCCAAAACTGTATCACATGATTGATCCAGAATAACTGAGTTTACAACCTCTGATGCAAGCCACTGATCCAGTTAAAACTGCATTACAAGATCTGTTGACTACAAGCTCTACTGTGGAACCTCTGATGAAGACTAACAGTGGATAGGCTTATCAATGTTTCTTCTTTATTAATGTAATAGTGTCTGTAATAGCAGTGGTTAGCTTAATCAGTGTTTAGAGTTAGCTCAGATCAAAATAACTAGTATTAGAGCTTGGTCATTCAAAATTTGATTTAACTATCAATTTGATTTGAAAGATCAGCTCTCCCTGTTAATTAGTTTGTTTGTTTTCATTGGAAAACAGTTTAATTACGTCCAAAGTTTTTAAAACAAAATATGTTTAAAACAATCAGAATGTCACACCCCAACCGATGGCGGAATCATCGGGCGTGGCACTAGGCGAATCAGATTGTTCAAGAGAATCCATAACGACTATTATAATGACAATATTTATAAAGTTCAATTTCCCATACAATTAAAAATTATTCCACGATAGTTAAAACAGATTACAAGTTCTCAAACAATACAAATCCGACAACCTAGATTTTTAATGAGTTTATAGAGAATCCTAATCTTGATTCAAGATAACCTGCGTTTAACCTGCAACATACATTAAAATTTATGTCAACACAACAATATGTTGGCGAGCATACAGGTTTTGATATAATAGCATATTAGATAAAAGTGTTGCAAAATACCATATACATAAACGAGATACAACACAACATATAAACTAATTCGAACATTTCACATGTTAAGTTTCGAGATGACTGACAAGGAGAGGTGTGAAGTCCATAACTAGACCCGTCAGGTGTGAGTAGAACTATAGTACCGTACTATCTAAGGTGGAAATTAACCAGACAATGTCCTAGCACATATGTTTCAAGCATCACGTGTACATATGTATAATAGATATTTGCGTGTGATAAATCAGTTTAGCGTCTGTAGTGTATTTTTAATATGAATGTATGTTACACCCAAAAAGTGCGCTAAAGCGAAAAAGGGTCAAGTATACTCACAGCGAGTGCGTAAAGAGTAACTGAGAGCGGGAATGTGGTGAGAAATACTACGGGTCAGCTTGCGCGGTGCATTAGTCTTCCAGGTTGCTGAAACGGTCAAAACAGAGAGTCGTGTTAGAAACAGGTTGTGCGTACGAAGGGTGACTTCGTACGAAACATGTTTTCGTGCAAAAAAGCCTGTTTCGTGTCCAAAATCGAGTGTTTTCACGTTATTCTTCAGGAAATCGAGTGTTCATACCCCAGCCTTAGTCCACTTATCGAACCTTACGCCGGAGAGGTCTTTAGAGCGAGTGAGTCATTTGTGGAAACTCGGACTGGGTCATACGAAACCAAAGTGATTCGTGCGAGCCAGTCCAGTTTGCACAAGTGACTGTTCTTGCATCTGTCGTGCAACCTGAACTGGGATTTCGTCGAAACAGATGTAGTTTCAAATTCTTTTCATGATGTTTAACACCGCTTCGTCCCACTTATTTAGTGAACGAAACATGTGTTGGTTTTGTCCGTTTTAGTGTAAAAATCGAGTTTTGAAACAATATTCCTAGGATCAACACTTGGTGAGTTTGAAACAACAAGGTTTCTAGTCTTGAGCAGCCAAAGCTATCTCAGACATGCTCGGTTAAGTACAATTCAAAATGAAAATCAGAAGTTTGTATGAAAAAGGCTTTCATAAACAGAGAGATTAGATGAGATCGGAGATAAACTCGTGTGAAATCGTTGTGATTCGCGTAGAAATTGTATTCTTCTTACTTGAGAGCAGGGAAACGCGTGTAGAGTGGGTTTCGTGCGAGTGACAGCAAGTGGGAGTTCGTGTGCTAAGTGTGGTATTTATAGGAGAGTAGAAAGGAGAGTCACTGGTTGGCATTTCGTACGAAAAATGTTCAATCTGTACGAAAAATGATCAATCCGTACGAAAAATGGTCAATATGCACGAAAAATGCTTGACCCGTACGAAAAATGCACAATCGGTACGAAAGATGGTTAATTCGTACAAGTTGATCAGTTTGGTGCTTTCGTTCGTATTACTTAGTTATATGAAGCGTTTTAGCGAGGCCTGTATATACATATGTATAGGATTCGGTTCAAGAGAGAACCAATCCTAGTCGCGAGAACCATGAGAACTCCTATCATCCAATAACATATTTACACATCACCCATAACCAAATTAAATAAAAGGGTATTTTAGTCTTTTACTTCCCATGTCACATATTTTTTCTCTTTCTCTCTCTTTTATTTAAAAGTCAACATGTCACATATTTTCTCTCTCTTCTATTTAAAATTAAACATGAGACATCTATTGAGTCATGATTTTTGGGTGAGCTCATTTGGTAAGATCTAAAATTTCGTAAACCCGAAATCGGGGTGTCGGGGGCGTAAAAAGAAGTTTGGCGTAAAAAAATTTTTGTAAAAAAGTTTTTGAAAAAAAATTGTAAATTTTTTTTGTAAAAAAAATATATTTTTGTTTGGCGTAAATATTTTATGTTTTTTTGTAAAAAAGTTTAAACCCGTAAAAAAATTATTGTTTCAAAGTTTAAAACCACGTGTAAAAAAGTTTAAACCCGCTCGTAAAAAAAGTTTAAAACCGGCATGTAAAAAAGTTTAAAACCACGCGTAAAAAACTTTATACCGACGCGTAAAAAAATTTAAAACCGCGCGTAAAAAAAGTCAAAACGGCGCGTAAAAAAGTCAAAACGGCGCGTAAAAAGTTTAAAACCAGCGCGTAAAAAAAGTTGAAAACCGGCGCCTAAAAAAAGTTTAAAATCGACGCGTAAAAAAGTTTAAAACCTATGCGTAAAAAAAGTTTAAAACCGCGCGTAAAAAAAGTTTGAACCCGTTCGTAAAAAAAGTTTGAACCCGTTCGTAAAAAAAGTTTAAAACTTGCGAGTAAAAAAAGTTAAAACCGGCTTGTAAAAAAGTTTAAAACCACACGTAAAAAAAGTTTAAAACCACGCGTAAAAAAGTTTAAAACCGACGCGTAAAGTAACTTTAAAATCGGGCGTAAAAAAAGTTTGAACCCGCGCGTAAAAATGTTTAAAACCGGCACGCAAAAAAAGTTTGAACCACTACGTAAGATAATTTTCTTACTGCATGATTCAAAAATATCATTAATTAAATCACATTAATTAAATCACAAACATTAATTAAAGAGATTAGTAAAATACCAATTTACCCTTATCCCACTAAAAACAAAAACTCATTAATTAGAGCATAATGCTTATAGCTACTTTATTTTCTTTTAATCTTATCCATTAAAACACTTTTGATCACTGGCTTATATTGTTCCTACGGTTCTCACAACTCAAGGTGGTTCTCATTTTACCCATCCCCTACATATATATATATATATATATATATATATATATATATATATATATTTTATATAAAACTGCATTTCGAGTTTGCGTTGCGTTGAGCGTTTCATGCATTATGCGTTTGGACGAGATAATTAAGTGAGATACAACGCGTGTTAGTTCCCAAGTTTTGTGAGTGTCGCATTGGTGTGTAAGCGAGCGAGTAGCCTTTGGAAAAAAATCACGCGGTATCTTACTATAAACGAGGGAGTTGTAAGTGAAAGCGTGTGAAGTTGATGTGTCGTGTTCAAATAAGCAATGTAGTGCGAAAGTATGCGATGTAGTGTAGTAAGCGATATAGTTCACATTATGATCCGAATCTCCGGTGCTAGGCGTAACGAGAGTAACGAGCGTGAAAATGCGGGTTGTTACAGTCTCCACTATTTTAGGAAATTTCGTCCCAAAATTTATTTGATAGGAAGACTTTGAGAGTTCACGCGATTAGATAGAGATGGAGGCGTTAGGGTAAGTTGAGAAAGAAAGAGCGATCGAGCGAGGATTGACAAGTGAGAGCGTCTCTGGCGTGGGGAAATCGATGAGTAAAAGTGACTTAATTGACTCGTGGTTAATAACTCACGAGTTGGCAATCTAGAAATGTTTTAAGATTTTGAAAAGTTTTTTAAACTATTACGAAAAGGCTTTTAAAGAAAACTCGATTTATGAAAATTTCCTCACAACGTGGTGTTAGCCGAGTCGATTTACACTCACATTGTAAAAAGGATTTTACTTGCCCAAAGGTTTTAATAAAAATCAAAATATTTAGAAAATTTTCCACTTATTTCTAAAACATAACGATAAAAATAATTTTTAACGATATCAAAGAGTTTAATTGGCGTCGAACCCCACATACCATCTTTCCATGAAAGTTTGTTAATATGGATAAAACACTTATATATAGGAAGTATCAGCGGCGTATCCATCATGTTTTAACCATATCGCCTCCGTCTCGTGGAGCGATGTCAGGTGTGCCGACATATTAACGATAGATTTCGATAGCCTTGGTCCAAGTAGCAAAAGGTCAGACCAACTTTGAGAAGAAGACCAAGTAGACTGAGCAGAGAAGCTGATTGCAAACTTGGTTAGAGACAAGAGTGTGGGGAATGGTTCGGCGATTGGAATAGCGAAGCGGTAAGAATGAGAGATACGATAAGCGTTAAAGCGTCGAGTGTAACAACTCGAAAATTCGTTGTTATCTTTTTTTTCCTTGTTTTTATCGTGGTACTTCTTTTGTAATCCGAGATTCGGTTAATAATACAGTTTATGTTAATTAAATTATGGTGTTATACGTTATTATCGCATCTAATCGCTTAATAAATCACATCACTAATCTCATCGCATCGCAAATCACAATTGTTTATATGGTTTTTATATTATTTATGTGTTATGTGTGTTTGTGGTTATGTTTGCAATCGCTATCGCATCGCTCTCGCACTCTCGAATCACTAAATCGCACTAATATATCAAGAATAATGCTTAACGCTTGAATTTAACGCTTAATATAACCAACTAATACGGGCCGAATAACCAAACGAACACTTAACACGAAATCGGCAAACGAAACTTGGTCATCAGGCCAAGTTCGGCCGAACTTGACTACCACAAGTTCGCCCGAACTTGCCTGAGACACAAGGATCCTTTGCTTTCCCTCAAGTTTCGCTCGAACTTGTACATACATGTACAAGTTCGGCCGAACTTAGCCATCCATCCTTGAAAATCTAACAATTCGCCGAACTTGCATGAATTTCATGCAAGTTTCGACCGAACTTGGCTCCACCAGCCCTCATTTCTGCCTTCTCCTATAAATACCAAGCTCTGTTCTCTCATTTGAACTTGCTGCAAGTTCGCCCGGAGCTCTCAAAACCCGAAACATTCGTGTTCTAAGTAAGAATCAACCCGATTTCATTGCAACAACGTTTATCAACGATCTAAAAGGTTTACAACAATTTTGGCACAAGGCATAGCCTTCGTTTTCATAAAAACTATTCTTTTACGAAAACCTTCATCTTTTTCTTCAAAAACTTCTGTTTTAAGCTTAGATCTACACAATACGAGTTCGTTTGGCGATAGTAGAGACTTCCCAAACACGAGATCTGCAAGATCTCGGCTTGTAAGTGATAGATCTGAGAAAAACCTTTGAAAACCATTGATTTCTACACAAGATACGGACTTTTGATGATGTTTTGTTCATTTTCTGGTATGAAACGAAGCATCTATCATTCAAGATACCAGATCTGGAAGCACAAGGACGTTTATGTTGGTTTACACAAGCCGGACTAATGCGAACGAACCCCGAGTTCGCTCGGATTAGCCCACGCTTTTGTAAAACGGCTAAAACAGCTCTAAAAGACCTCTCCGACCTAAGTTTTCTTAGTAGCACAGGGTTGGAGGGATGAACACTCGATTTTCCTCAGCAAACAACGCGAAACGCAAGGTTTTGGACACGAAAACATCAAGTTCGCTCGAGAATCACCAGCTCCACATGTCAAGTTCGACCAAACTTGCACCCAAATGGGTCAAGTTCGACCGAACTTGGGCTATTCTCACCAGTTTTCTTACAAGTTCGACCGAACTTGTCTTGTTTCCTAAGAAACTATGCAAGTTCGCCCGAATTGCCTGGTCAGAAAGAATTTCTTACAAGTTCGCCCGAACTTGACAAATTTCTCAGGAAACTCATCAAGTTCGACCGAACTTGACTCTAAGCTCTCCAAACCATACAAGTTCGCCCGAACCTGTCCACTGCCCAACCAAGACTTAACCGTTTTTGCTTTTCGGAGACTAATGCACTTCCGTTCGCGTATGCAGGCTGATCCGGCGCTCTTCTCGACTCTCCTCAGATCCCAAACTCTTACCTAAACGCACCCACATGAGTATACTTGACCCATTTTCGCTTTAATGCACTTTTTGGGTGTTACATACGTTCCTATATCAAAATCACAACACTAATCTACTTGCCATAAATGCTTAAATGTGCCTTTCCTAAGGTAATACAATAATACACGCTTGGAAACGCTCGCATCACACCAAACGAGTGATCAAGTCGAGAATAGGTGTGAAAACCGAGAACTCTCGACGAGATCATTCACTCCGCGCATTCTCTCGCACGAGATACCTTCGTTGAGTTAGGAGTGACATCCAAACCTCGACGAAAATCTCCATTTCTATCTAGGAATAAAGTTGCTAAGTTAGGGGTGAAACCCGCATCTTAGTAAGTAATTCCGCAATTCGATTTTCAATCTCACCAAAGTCTCGGTTATGCCGATGGTTTGGAACACGTTTAACTGGAAGGGTAAACGTCGTTAGCCGCTTATGGTGAGAACTTTTATCTATTAGGCCAAAGCGTGGGTCCAAATGTAAAGGGTAGTCGAATCACTTTGGCGTGTCGAATGTCTCAAAACCCCGGACACTCCCAATTGATTTAAGCCTATATCGTCGATTACGCATCATCAAGTTTATTATTATTTTACGTGTTTAAAATTTTGAGAATTTTCGCTTTATTCGATTTCTCGCTTTGATGATTTATCATATCATCGATTCTCGATTTATCGCATTTACGCTCCATCGAATGTATGCACAACTCGCACAGCTTTTGAAATCTAAAACGCTAAATTAATACACAAACCAAACTAATCGCTTAACTCGCTTACGCCTATGAGGACGTGTGCCTCATACGGGTATTATCTCGCTATTATATATCGCTTATATCTCGCATCTCGAATCGCGCTACGCATTGTTATTATTAGAAGGTGAATACGTGCAAAATGTGTGCTTATGTGCTTACGTGCTTATGTGCTTACGTGCCTACGTGTTTATGTGTTTTTGTGCCTTCTATGAATAATTATAATAAATATTTAAACATAACTCTATTATAATCGTATCTCATCTAATCTAAATCCTTCGTGTAGATGTCTTCTATGGGATCGCACACCCGAAGCAATCTCCAGCGCAGCAAAACCGACAAGCGTATCGCTACAATGGTAGCCAAGGAAATAGCTAAAGTCATCCCGCAAATTGTCTCAGAAGTTCATGCTGTAAGCAGCAACTCTTCAGTTGACTCCAAGGGAGATGCCCCGAAACCCCACTTCAGCTTTAAGTAGTTTAAAGCATGTGGACCGCTTATTTTCTCAGGCACCGAAGGGCCGAGTGCCATGTTCCACTGGTTTGACTCTATCGAGGTCACATTCCGCCAGAGATGGATGTCCCGAGGCTCTACGCATTGTCAACGCTACCGGCGTGTTTCAATCAAGGGCTCTCGACTGGTGGACAGCCGAGCGCAACAGGCGTGGGAACGACGAAGCTTATGGACTCACTTGGGAGGAACTTAAGGAAATTATGATCAAGGAATTCTGTCCTCCCTACGAGATCCAGAAGTTAGAGAACGAATTATGGAATATCAAGCAAGATGGTCCCGATAACGCTGGTCTCACCGCTCGCTTCAAACAGTTGAGCATCATCTGCCCTGGTCAAGTGGATACGACCGAGAAGGCAATCAAGAAATACCTCAATGCTCTCCCCGATTGCATCGCTGACTTTGTTCAAGCAGCACGCCCTGCTACTATCGAGGAGTCCTACCAGCTAGCCGCCGAGATTAATGACAAACGAGTTCAGTCTGGTTATTTTAAAAGCAGCAAGGTCACGAATCAGGCCATTACTAATCAGCAGCTCCTACTACCGAACAGCCCGAGAGCCGAAGAACAGTCGCTGTGGTCGCAAAAGGGAAAACCGAGCAAGAACTTTGATCTTACTGCTCCAGCGAACCCTCAGCCACTCCACTCAGCAGCACCGAACGAACCGCCAGCAAAGCGTGCGTACACTGTCCGCACCCTATGTGCCCTAAGTGCACATATCATCATGCCGTTGGAGGCAATTTTCTTGTTTGCATGAACTGCAACATCTACTCCACTTTACAGTCAGCTGCCGTAGTGGTACTCATTAGCCAGCTCCTCAGGCTCCAACAGCTTCAGCATTACCTGCTCCTCCTCAAGCCAACCAGCAGCAAGCTCCAAAGGCATGAGTGTGCTTCGTGTGTGGTGATCTGAACCACTTTGCTAATGTTTGCCCAAACCGCACGTGAAACAAGAGCTGCAGCAGCAGCAGCCTCAGCAGCAGCCACCACCACAGCCTCAGCAGCAACAACAAGCTGCGCGTGGAAGAGCCTTCAATCTCAATCACCGCCAGGCTCAGAATGACAACAATGTTGTTAATGGTACGTTTCTCGTTAATGGTATTTATGCTTCATGTTTATTTGATACTGGTGCCGATAATTGTTTTGTATCGTTAGAATTCGAAAATGTTTTAAAATGTAAGCTCACTAAACTCCCAAAGACTTTCGATGCGGAAGTCGTCACCGGAAGAACCGTTACAGTTAACTCCATTTTACGTGGTTGTAATCTCGATCTCAACAACCATGTCTTCTCGATCATCTCATACCTATGCAGTTAGGTAGTTTCGATATCATAGTAGGCATGGATTTTCTTCGTGAAAATCATGCTGAAGTTGTATGCTTTGATAAAATAATTCGTTTCCCTCTCCCTAACGGTGATCAACTCCATGTTTACGATGAAAATCCCTCAAAGAAGTTGATGCTTCTATCATGTACTCGAGCACACAAATGCTTGCAAAAGTGATGTGTTGCTTTCCTCGCTCATATCAAGAACCTGGAGAAAGAAAAGAAGACTTCTAAAGACGTTCCCGTTGTTTGTGAATTTCCTAAGTCTTTCCCATGGTTTACCCGTTACCCCTACTCGAGATGTTGAATTCCGTATCGATTTAGTTCCCGGAGCTACTCCAGTTGCTAAAGCTCCTTATCGCCTCGCACCATCAGAAATGCACGAGCTATCAAGCCAACTTCAAGAGCTTCTTGATAAAGGTTTCATACGCTCGAGCACTTCGCCATGGGGCGCTCCTGTCCTTTTCGTGAAAAAGAAGGACAGATCATTCCGTATGTGCATCGATTATCGTGAACTTAACAAACTCACGATAAAGAATCGTTACCCTCTTACTCGTATCGACGATTCATTTGACCAGCTTCAAGGTGCTACTTGTTTTTCCAAGATCGATCTTCGTTTTGGTTATCATCAGTTACGCGTGTTGGAAGAAGACATTCTGAAAGCCGCCTTTCGTACTCGTTATGGCCATTTCGAATTCGTGGTCATGCCTTTTGGTATTACCAATGCACCTGCGGTCTTCATGGATTTGATAAACCGTGTGTGCAAAGCTTTCTTAGATCGTGTCGTCATTGTTTTTATCGATGATATCCTTATCTACTCGAAGTCGAGAGACGAACACGCGCATCATCTTCGTTTAGTCCTTGAACTTCTCCAAGGAAATCGCCTTTATGCTAAGTTCTCTAAGTGTGAATTCTGGCTCGAAAAGTCCAATTTCTCGGCCACATCGTTAATAGTCAAGGAATTCACGTCGACCCTGCAAAGATTGAAGCCATCAAGAGTTGGATTACACCGAAGAATGCTTCCGAAATCCGTTCATTCCTTGGATTGGCGGGTTACTACCGTCGATTCATCGCCGACTTCTCGAAAATCGCCGTACCGCTTACCACTTTAACTCATAAAGACAAAACTTTTGTGTTGGGATTGAACCCTATGAAAGGAACATATGATATAAAGCCAAATAACACTATCCGAGCTTTGCTTCAACTATCAGAGGTTACAACCTCTGATGTACTTACACTGCTTTCCATAAAGACTGCTCATCCTATCATCTGCCTTCACAAAGCTTCAAGATCTGCCAGAGTTAACAAGGGACAGAGGATAGTGATCAGAGTTTAGTCATTAGCTTAGTTAATTAATGTAATAGTGCCAAGCACTGATAGTTAGTATAATCAATGTTTAGAGTTTGTTACATATTAGTTTCCTGTCACTATCAACCCTGACGTAATCAAAGATGCTCAGAGGTTAGATAGTTAGTATAAATAGGCAACTCATGTAACCTTTAAGCTTGTCTCTTAAAAGATCAACTTTCGCACATCATCTTCTCTGCATTTTCTCATTACCAAACTGTAATTGCAAAGGCTGAGGGGGAGTTTATGAATCACATGCAAGTTAATCAACTTGAAAGCATGATGATGATGAAAACAAACGACCATTGCTTGTAGTAAAAGTTTTCCATCTTATTCCGCTGCAAATCTCTTTTAATTTAATCATTTTCCAATTTTGAAACAAAAACTACAAGTAATTCAAACTCAGATCCTAACAATTGGTATCAGAGCTTGATTTATCAAATTTGATCTAACCCAATCGATTTGGTTCGAACAGATCACTCTCTTGCTAATCAGTTTGGTTGTTTTTAGCTTGATATTCAGAGTTTTATTATGTTCAAAGTTTTTAAAACAAAATCTGTGAAATCAACTGAAAATATCTCAAAACACACATGATGCCAATTCTGGTTCCTTGTTCAAACCGCCAATGCTCAAAAGAAATGAATATTTCATTTGGCAATGACGGATGGGTCACATCCATGCTCAGCAAAACACCGGTTGCTGGAGATCTGTTGCTTATGGACCTCACGTTCCAATGGTTCCAAGCACAGAGGATCCAACCAAATAAGTGCCAAAAAATCCTAAAAACTTTTCGGAGCATGATTTCCAAAAAATTGAATTGGATGCTAAGGCATTTAGCATAGTTGCTTCAGCCTTACCCAATGAAATTTATGCTGGTCTACTCCATTGCAATAGTGCAAAGGAGTTATGGGATGCACTTAAGGAGCAATTCGGTGGGACTGAGGAAGTGATAGAAAGTAATAGAGAAGTTCTAAATCAGCAGTATGAAACGTTTTGTCACTTGAAAGGAGAGTCTCTAACACAACAATTTGAACGTTACAGCTGTCTCATCAAGGAACTTAGACGGGTTAACGTGGTTTTTCCTAATTCGACTGTCAATAGTCGTTTCCTTAGATCGTTACCAGATAAGTGGGAGACGGTAGCTTATGTAACGCGAAAATCTGTTGGGTTTAAAGAAATGTCGTTGACACTTCATGGGATACTTCTCACTTATGAGAGAGAGTTAAACCGGAAAAAGAAGTTGCAAGATTCTGGCAAAATGACTGATGATTACTCATTGGGTAATACAACTCTTTTTGGCCAAGAAGAGGGTTCTGGCAGCAGTAAGGACCAAAGTTATGATCACTGTATAGATATTACATCTAGTGGGAATTTTGGATCTGAAACATATGCACCCAACTATGCTTTTATTGCTAGTGGGGAAAGCTAAACCTCTGACAATCTATCCTTTGAGCTGAATGATTTACAACACATTGAACCTTCTGATCTTGAGGAAATGGATATTTTTCACCAACTAGCCCTATTGAGTGTTAGGGCTAGTAAATTTTTTAAGACAACTGGTAGAAAATTCACAGGTTTGCATGGGGGGTTGAAGGTGGGCTGGATAAATCAAAAGTCAAGTGTTATAAGTGTAATAGGCTAGGACACTTTGCCAGAGAATGCAGGTCTCAAAGTTCTGGACCAATAGTGACTCATCCTGGCCCTAGACCTCAGCACACACAAAACACTGCTCATTATTCCCAATATGCCCCTGCTCAACATGTTCAAAACACTGTCCACTTTGCACATCGTGCTACCACTGTTCCAGTGCATTATGTTCAATCCACTGCTCCACAAATTCAATATGTTCAGGCACCATCTCATTCTTAAGTGCTTGTTCAACAAGCACCCATTGTTACACAACCTGCTCAAACCACTGCTAGTCCAGCAGAGGTTGGTCAACAAAGCTTTTTCACACAAAGTTATGTTGACTGAAGCAGTTTGCCTGAGGATTTGACTGATGAAAACTTTGCTTTAATGGCCAAAAATGATGTTGAACTAGAATTTTGTTTAATGGCCTTAGAGACAATTGCTGAAGGTGTTGAATCTGTGGAGATAGTGTCAAAATCTGATGAAGTTCAAGTTTGTGATGAAACAGTGGTTTCAAGTGAAGAAAGAGAAAATGCTGCTGATAAGGAAAAGAACTCTCCTACTGACCCATGGAACATTGATGTGTGTGAAGATGAGTGTGATTGTGCTCTCATGGCTGCTACAAAGGTATCACCTCAGATCTCTAAAGATCTATGTTCTGACAAATGCATCATTGCTTTTGCAAACATCAAAAAGGTGAATGAAAACCTGAGAAACAAAATTTTAGAAGATGAACTTAATTTTGAAAAACTGATTAAAGAGTTAAAATCAAAGTTAAGTGAAAAAGTTTCTGAAATGAGTAGCCTAGGACATGAATCAAGCATAACCAAGGACCAACTCCAAACTATGGTAGAAAAACACCAAGTTTGTAAAAAGGAGTTAGAAGAAACCCAAATCACTTGTGAAAAATGGGTTGAGTCCTGCAAAGGTTATGAAATTATGCTTGATGCTCAGATCAAGAGCAACATCAAGTTTGGTGTAGGTTTTGGAGCCTATGACCAAAATGAGAAAAATGTTGCTGAAATTGATTCTGAGTTGGTTGAAGTTGTCCCTACAAATTTGGCTGGTGAAGAGATAGAAATCACAGATAAAGCTGGAAACAAAATTGTTTTGCAAAAACCAAAGGTTTCAACAAAAGATAAAGAAATTGAAAAATATCAGTTTAAACCAACCTGGTCAGATGAATGTGATATCTTAGAGAACTTTAAGCCAATGGACTTCACAACAACTGATGGTATTAAAGCCCCAAAAGCACTGGTGATCCCTATCAAAGATGTGCCAGCAGAGGTTACAACCACTGTTGAGAAAAAGTCTAATAGGAAAAGAAGAGTAAAGATTAAAAACTTGTTTTGTGAATTTTGTGAAAAAAGAAATCATGTGGCTGCAGATTGTTTTCTTTTAAAAGCCTATGACATTAACAAAACTTGTGTTATCAAAAACTCTTCAAAATGCACCATCTGCAGCAAAACAAATCACTCAACTCAATAGTGTGCCTATCTCAAAAACTATGAACAAAAGGTAAAAACGATCAGCACTTGAAAGAGAAGTTCAAGTTCTGTTGGAAATAAATCCAAGCAGAGTTTTGAACCAATTGAAACATCTGTTACAAAAGCCTTAAACAAAACCTCTGTTCAAAGAGAGGTGCAAGTGACAGATGCCCCACTTTCAAACTCATTTCCAAGAGGGTATGGCCAACCTACTTATAAAAAGGTTCCTCATGCTTATGAAGGTTACAAAAAGCCTTCAAAGCAAAGAGTAAACAGACACCCTTATGGATACAATCATCTGATAGGAAATCGGCAAGAGCAGATATTACAAGAAAATTTCAAAACCACTGACCATTGTCCTAGACTTGAGGCTGGACCATCTGTGACCCCATCAAAAGCCATTTTGGCTTTGGAGACCAATCTTAACTGATCTATTTACTTAAATGTGCAGGGACCCTCTACTTTCCTTGATAGCTTATGGTATGTAGATAGTGGAGGTTCTAGGCACATGACAGGATGTAGAGCCCTTCTCAAGGACTTCATGGCTCATGGAGAGTGATATATCTTTTGGTAATAACTCAAAGGGAAAGGTTTTAGGGTCTGGGTCAGGTCTGGCTGGTTAACTCAAGTTTGAAAATATGAATTTGATTGACAATCTGAAATTTAACCTGCTGAGTGTCTCACAAATGAGTGACAGAGGATATGGATCCTTCTTCACTAAGAAAACTTGTCAAATTGTGGGACCAGAGGTTGTTAAAAGGATTGATCAAATCATTGCTGAGAGCAAAGCACAACTCACTACACACAGAAGTGGGAATGTATATGTGGTAGATATGCTAAAAGATAATCCTATGTCTGGGACATGTCTATTCTCAGTTGCTTCTAGCAAAGAGACTGAGTTATGGCATAGAAGACTTGGACACACAAATCTTAAAACTATCACCACACTCTCAAAACAAAGTCTTGTAAGAGGCTTGCCTCACAAGCAATTTTCCTGTGATGAACATTGTGTTTCCTGTTTTAAAGGCAAACAGCATAAAAGTTCTTTCAAATCAATTGAAGAGTCCAAAATAAGCCAGTGTTTACAACTGTTGCACATGGACTTGTTTGGCCCAGAGCAAATCATGAGCTTAAAACACAAAAGGTATTGCCTAGTGATAGTTGATGATTTCTCTAGGTTTACATTGACCTTCTTTCTTCATCCTAAGGATGAAACTGCAAGCATTTTGCAAAACTTTGTCAAACAAGTAGAAAAGCAATTTGATCTTCCAGTAAAAATCTTTAGAAGTGACAATGGAACAGAGTTTAAAAATAGGGAGTTGGATGCTTTTGTGAGTCAAAAGGAATTGTTAGACAATATAGCATTCCAAGAACTCCAGAGCAAAATGTGGTGGTTGAAAGGAAAAACAGAACCTTTATTAGCAAGAACTATGCTAGCAGATTCTGGTTTACCCTTGTCCTTTTGGGCAGAGGCTGTAAACACTGCTTGCTATGTTCAAAGCAGAGTTTTGATTAACCTCAGGCATCAAAAGACTGCCTATGAGATTTTGTATAAAATCAAACCTCTGATTTCATATTTTAAAGTTTTTGGCTGTCCATGCTTCATTTTGAACTTGAAAGATTCTATATCTAAGTTTGCAGCCAAAAATGATTATGGTTATTTTCTGGGATACTCAACCACTGCCAAAGCCTACAGAGTTTTTAACTCTAGGACAAAGTGTGTTGAAGAAACTTTGAATGTGAAGTTCAATGAACTGTCATCACTAAAAATCCCAGCAAATCCTGCAGAGTTTTTTGATTTAGATAAATTCACATTTGCTGATGTTTCTATCAAGCTAGACAATGCAGGTACACCACAATCATCTGAAGAAGATCAAGATCAAGGATATGACTGTGTGCTTCCACAAACAAAATTCTATTCTTCAAACAGAGGATCAAGTGCTACAAGCTCTTGTGTAAACTCTGCCACTTCTGGGTCAACAGTGGTTGATCCTCAAACCTCTGCCAGTTCTCAAAATCAAACATCTGTTGATAAAAGTCCTACATCTGGACACCAAAATCATCAGAATGTTACCTCTATACCCCCAATACCACCTCCACCATTCTCATCAGTGGCTGATACTTCAAATTCACCAGCAGAGGTTAGCTCAGATGATACAAATTTACAACCATCAACTTAAAATGCTATTGTTCCATACCAAGGTGATTTGATTTATCTCAAAAGCCATCCAGCAGATCAAGTTATTGGCAACACCAAATCTGGGGTGCTCACACGAAGCCAATCCCAAAATATTTGTCTTTTTGCTGGTTTTTTGTCACTCATACAGCCAGCCAAGTACCAAGAGGCACTGAAAGACAACAGCTGGGTAGAAGCCATGCAAGAAGAACTCCTTCAGTTCAAAAGACAACAAGTTTGGGAGCTTGTGCCACTGCCAAAAGATGTAGGTCCAATTGGCACAAAGTGGGTCTTCAAGAACAAAACTGATGAAAGGGGTATTGTTGTCAAAAACAGCTGGGTAGAAGCCATGCAAGAAGAACTCCTTCAGTTCAAAAGACAACAAGTTTGGGAGCTTGTGCCACTGCCAAAAGATGTAAGTCCAATTGGCACAAAGTGGGTCTTCAGAACTGATGAAAGGGGTATTGTTGTCAAAAACAAAGCAAGGCTCGTGGTTCAAGGCTACAGACAGGAAGAAGGTATAGACTATGACGAGACTTTTGCTCCTGTAGCAAGGTTGGAAGCTATTCTCCTGTTCATAGCTTTTGCTGCTAACCACAACATAAAGGTGTTTCAAATGGATATAAAGAGTGCATTTTTGTATGGAAAAATCAAAGAAGAGGTATATTGTCTGTCAACCTCCAGGTTTTGAAGATGCATTTCATCCTGATCATGTCTACAAGCTCAACAAAGCATTGTATGGCTTGAAACAAGCACCAAGAGCCTGGTATGAAACTCTATCCACTTTTCTCTTATCCATAGGGTTTACTAGAGTCAAAATAGATAAAGCCCTGTTTTTAATATGGAAAGGAAAAGATTTGATGCTTGTCCAAATTTATGTGGATGACATCATTTTGGTTCCACAAGCACTACTATGTGTGAAGAGTTTCGAAAACTCATGGCAGCAGAGTTTGAGATGAGTGCAATGGGTGAGCTCCAATGTTTTCTTGGTCCTCAAGTTAGACAATTGCACAATGGTACATTTATCCATCAAAACAAGTATGTGAAAGAACTGATTCACAAGTTTGACATGGATGATTGTAAACCATGTAGCACACCCATGGCAACCTCCAAGCTAGTCACCATTGATGGTAAAGATGACCTTGTTGATCAAACTCTTTATAGAAGCATGATTGGGTCTTTATTGTACCTAACTGCATCCAGGCCAGACATTATGTTTGCAACATGTGTTTGTGCCAGATCACAGGCATTACCTAGAAAGTCTGACCTTATTGCTGTAAAAAGGATATTCAAATACATAAAAGGTGCTCCCTCACTTGGTATCTGGTATCCAGCTAATGGGAATATTGAGCTTTCAGGTTTTTCAGATTGTGATTTTGCTGGGTGTAAAACTACAAGGAAGTCCACATCAGAAGGATGTCAATTCCTAGGTGATTGTCTAGTGTCCTGACAAAGAAAAAAGCAGGTTGCAGTTTCAACATCCACTGCTGAGGCAGAGTATATTAGTGCTGCTAGCTGCACTGCTCAACTCTTGTGTCTTCAAAACCAGTTGCTGGATTTTGGTATCACTGCACTAAAGACTCCACTCAAATTGGACAGTCAAGCTGCTAAAAATATCATTAAAAATACAGTTTCTCATTCAACTACAAAGCACATTGACATCATACATCACTTTGTGAGAGATTGCTATGAAAAAGGTTTGATTTCTTTGCATCATGTCCCTACTTCAGATCAATGGGCAGATGTTTTAACCAAGGCATTGGATACATCTACCTTTGAAAAATTGATCTCAAGGCTTGGTATGCTAAACATGGGTTAAAAACAAGTTTTCTTGTAAATCCATGTGTACATAGCATCAAAATGTTTTCAGAAATTCAAAAATTCCTTAAAAATAGTTTAAAATTGAATTTTTTCAATAAATCTTTAAAAGTCTGATCACAACATCTGTTTGCTCAAAACCTCTGATACGCTTTAAAATCTTATCCACTGATAACGTGTATCCTCTGACTTCTATTTTTCCACCTCTTCAAACCATTGATGGCTATCCTTTGATAGTGTTAACAAAATCTGTATTGTCCAAACCTCTCTCCTAAAACAGTGGTTTGCCACATCAACGGTTACTTTTCTCCTCAGAGGTTACATGTGGCCAGATGTTAACCATCAGATCTTGCAACAGATGCCACGTCATGAGTCACTTTTTCAAAACCCCTATAAACCCCTATTTTATCTCACCAGTGGTTACCCTAAACTGTGTCGATTTCAAAATCTCAAAACAGTTTTTCTCTCAAACACCATGGCTCCTAAATCAAAATCTTCAAAATCCAAAGCAAAATCGCAACAAGAACCTCCACCTTTCACTCTCATAATCAAAACCCCACATAATTACACTGCCATACTTGAAGAAAACAACGCAAAATACTCGCTATCATCCAATGATTCGAATTTTGCAAAAGTCTAAATTCTTGCACATGTTAACTGTCAAAGCCCCCATTTACATTGATGCTCTTCGTGATTTATGGAAAAATGCAAAGGTTTACTCATCTGCTGATGGTGTTCCTTATACAATAATTTCAAGAGTAGGTGGAGTGTTGATGCAAATTAGCCCCCCAATCGATCTCTCAAGTTTTCAAGTTCAATGACATACAACACCCTGTGTCATTTCCCATTAATGAGATCCAAGCAGAGTTTCTGGAAAGAGGTTATATCGACCAAATGAAAGGTATGGCCATTTTTAAACCTAACTTTCCTGCTGAGATGAGATTTTTCTTTCACACAATTCTTACTTGTCTCTTAGCAAAATCCACTGCTTTTAGTGAAATCCCATTGAACATGCAATATATGGGGTATGCAATTTTAACTGACACCGATTTAAACTACTCCCAGCACTGTTCAATGATCTTGTGAATAATTTTAAAAATATTGAAAAAGAAAAGCTTTTTTGATGCATCCACGGTTCTTGAGTGTTTACTTACAGGATCAAATTAAAGGTCCTGAAAGTGAAATTGGCGCTGTGGTTAATCCAGGCCGCCTTAATCATGAAATTTTCACCAGAATAACAAACCAAGATAAAGTTGAGAAAACACAAGTAGAGGAGGATGAGCAAGTTTTACCAGAACAAAATGTTCAAACTCAACCTCTTGCTACTAAGCCCACTGCTCTTGGTGATCAGGGCAACATAACCGTTGCCCTGAAACCCACACCAAAATTTCCAAAAAGAAAACCAAAACAACTTCCAAAAAGCCCACCAAACCTAAAAAGGGTCCTCTGGAAGATGAGTTCCCAGAGGTTAACCCTGTGACAGCACCAACGTCACAAACCACTACTGCTACTTCTTCACAGCAGATGGTTCAAAGATCTCCCACCGGCTTTGAAACTCCTCCTTCTTCCTCACAAAAGGAAATGTTGTAGACACAGGGACACCAATTTATGAAGCTCTAGATCCACTTGGTTCTATCTTCCACAGCCCCTCTCCAAGGGCAATGCCGCTTTCTACTCAACCACGTTCACCAATACCTTCACTTCCACCCACAATTGTACCATTGCTGAATGCAACTGAATTAGTTCAGACACAAACCAGCACTTATCAACAACTTATTACTGAGAATATACTTCATCCAGTGGCTGGGTCTGATTCTTTATTCATTGCTAGCCCATCAGCAAATGAAGAGGCTACATCCCTTGGGTTACATGTAACCCTTGGTGATAGTTCAACACAAGCAGCCACTACAATTGCTGAACTCCCTAGTTCTTAGTTGGACAGGGTTTCATTAATAAGACTTGGTTGAAGGCAACCACTACTGAGGCAACAACTGTTACCTCCATTGTGGGAAGTCCCCAGTACCAAGACAAAGGGCCATCTATGTTTGAAGCTGGTCCTAAAACTACTGCTCATGATAACATAGATATAACTACCACCACGGGTAGGAGTTCAGATGATCCTATTAAATTAGGTGATGATCTAAAATACCAGGATTTGACGGAGAGAGTGACTAGAATAGAAAACTCTGTTGGTGAAATCAAAGATTTACTAAAGCAGATGATAGCTACAAAAAGTCAACCCTCTGTTCTATCCACTGCTGATCTGAAAGAAGCTCTTAACCCTCTGTTTCAACATCAACAACATTATTTGGATTTACAACACAAGCACCAGATAAATTATGTTAGAAACATGTTTGAATCAAGATATCAAGATACTGCAACAAACATTAAAGCCATCAAAGCACATCTACTCACAACCACTGGCCATGCACCTCCAACAGTTATATTTGTTACAACAAATGAAGCCAAAAAGGGGGAGAAACCTTTGGGTCCAAAGAAGCTAACAATAGATGATGATAAGGCCAGACCTACATTGAACATTCCAAGGCCTGATGGTTCAAAGAAGAAAGATTTAGCTGAAGAAATTGTGGCCAAGGCAAGGGCTAGTCACAAGAAGAATGTGATTGAGGAGAGCAGAGTGTTGGTTGAGAAAAAGATTGATCAGCAAAAAGAAAAAGAGAGGTTGGTACTTCATCAAAAAGAGCTCCTGCTAGAAAAGCCAGGCAACCAACATCCACACCTCCTGAAACTAAGCCTGAAACCAATCCACCCATGAAAACCTCTGCCTCTCAAAAACCTATCACATCTTCAAAACCACAACCCACATCCACACAAGCAGATGTTACAGCAACTGTTGTGTCAACATCTGTTGATACAACAGAGGTTGCAACAGATGCAACTCCATCCAATGCCATGATCACATTTCCCACATCAACTCAACCATTATCCACACCACCAAAAATACCACAACCACCATCACCTACTTTAAGGTTTAAAAGGAGGAAAATCACAAAAGTGATAAATGATGATGAGATCTCTGCACCTCTTCCACTATCATCAACAGTAGTGATCCCCACATCAGTGCTTACAACTTCTTCAACTTTAAAGTCATTCCTACATCAAAGTTGTATCATTTGATTTACCAGCAGTCAGGGAAGAGATCCTAAGTTTCTTTTCAGAGGATGACCCTGACAAAAGAACAATTCTATCCCTTGATGGTTATCCAAGACCAGCAAATGTGGATGCCTATCTAGAATTGAAAAAGAAGCAAGCAGAGGATATTGCCAAAAGAGAATCAGCTGGTAAAAATGATAGAGAGATACAGATTATCATGTCCTTTCAACTGAGTAAAGTCACCATTCTACAAAATTTTGTCAAGGATCTGAGCAACCAGTTGTTAGTAAGGGAAGATAAGTTGCTCAAAGTGAACTCATTGAGTATATCATGGAAAAGAAGATGTATAAGGCAACAAGGACACAGTTCAGGGATTGGACCATAGATGAACTGAGGGAGGAAATCAACAGAATGAAGAAATGTTGAAAGACCCTCTTAAAAGCCAACTCCTCCCAACTGGGATTTATACAAGAAAATATCACTGAAAAAGCCTTGAAGTTGAAGAGAATGAAGCAAGAATTGATTCAAAATCATTATGGTTCCAAAAACCAAGTGATGAGATGGGGTGAGGTGAGGGTGATAGACACTTACAAACAGTTTGGAAGGGAGAAGGAAAAAGGATCCATCCATGCCTCCCAAGCCTGACTATTCAAAAGAATATGCTATCCTCAGAGCTCAACTCTCTAAAAAGCCCAGCTCAACATCTGCCCGCTCCACACTTGCCCTGCAACACAGGAAAAAGCAAGGGAGATGAATGAAAAGACTGACAAAGAGTTTGAGGATACATTTATCAAAGAACGGATTCAGAATATGATTGATTATCACACAGATGATACAAGTGCCAAGCTGGCTAAAGATTTATCAAAGATGGCTCATTTATAAACCTCTGCAATAAAAGCTCCTTCAAGAAAACCATCAGACCCAAAAATTCTAAATGGAAGGTCGACAAAGGTACCCATGAATTGACATTGCTCAAGTCTGATGGTGCAGCCACTAAACTATCCATGGAAGATGCTTATGAGCTTACAGTAGAAGACTTCCAAGAACTACAATGTTTAGAGCTGGTGAAGGATGCTGATGACATGGAATCTCTTAACTTTGAACTTCAATTCAAAGGTCAAGTAAGAGAATTCCTTCTGAGGAATAAAAACCAAGAATAAAGTGTTTTTGGCATCATCTGTTCCAGGGGGAGATTATTGGGATTGAACCCTATGAAAGGAACAGATGATATAAAGCTAAATAACACTATCCGAGCTTTGTTCAACTATCAGAGGTTACAACCTCTGATGTACTTACATTGCTTTCCATAAAGACTGCTCATCCTATCATCAGTCTTCACAAAGCTTCAAGGTCTGCCAGAGTTAACAAGGGACAGATGATAGTGATCAGAGTTTAGTCATTAGCTTAGTTAATCAATGTAACAGTGCCAAGCACTGATAGTTAGTATAAGCAGTGTTTAGAGTTAGTTACATATTAGTTTCCTATCACTATCAACCCTGGCGTCATCAAAGATGCTCGGAGGTTAGATAGTTAGTTTAAATAGGCAACTCATGTAACCTTTAAACTTGTCTCTTAAAAGATCAACTTTGGCATATCATACTCTCTGCATTTTCTCATTACCAAAATGTAATTGCAAAGGCTGAGGGGGAGTTTGTGAATCACATGCAAGTTAATCAACTTGAAAGCATGATGATGATGAAAACAAATGACCATTGCTTGTAGTAAAAGTTTTCCATCTTAATCCGCTACAAATCTCTTTTAATTCAATCATTTTCCATTTTTGAAACAAAAACGACAAGTAATTCAAACTCAGATCCTAACATTTTGTTTGGGATTCCAAGCAAGAGGAAGCATTTCAAACTCTCAAGCGTATGCTATGCAACGCTCCCGTTCTCGCTTTACCCGACGGAAACAAAGATTTCGTTGTTTACTGTGATGCCTCTAATCTTGGTCTTGGTTGTGTTCTCATGCAACGAGACTAGGTTATCGCGTATATGTCTCGACAACTCAAGATCCACGAGAAGAACTACACACCCACGATCTCGAACTCGGTGCAGTTGTTTTTGCATTAAAGATATGGCGACACTATGTGTACGGTTATCACCGACCATAAGAGCTTACAACATATCTTTATTCAAAAAGAACTAAACATGCGACAACGATGATGGGTTGAACTTCTCAACGATTACGATTGCGAGATACGCTACCATCCCAGCAAAGCAAACGTCATCACCGATGTCTAAGTCGACAAAGCTATGTATATGGTATTCGTGACTCTCAAGCTTGTGCTAAACTTGAAACCCTCATCCGTGCCGCTCAATTTGCTTGTTTTAACGAGAATACCCTTCAAGACGAAATGAAATGTGGTGTCGAAACTCAGCTTGTATCTAAATCCGATGGTATTTATTACTATCTCGATCGTATTTGGATTCCTACTCGTGATAACCTCCGTAATTTGCTAATGACCGAAGCTAAAAAATCTCGATATTCCATTCACCCCCGATGCCGACAAGATGTACCAGGACCTTCGTCCTAAGTACTGGTGGCCGGGCATGGAAAAGGATATCGCCTTGTACGTCTCAAAGTGCTTAACTTTTTTGAAAGTTAAAGCCGAACATCAAAGGCCCTCTGGTTTACTTGAACAACCCGAAATCCCTATGTGGAAGTAGGAGAGTATAGCTATGGACTTCGTTACTAAACTCCCGCGTACTTCATCCGGTCACGATAGCATTTGGGTTATCGTTGATCGTCTTACTAAATCCGCGCACTTCATTGCTATACGAGAAGACTTTAAGGTCGAACGGTTAGCCCGAATCTATACCGACGAAGTTATATGTCGACACGGGACGCCTCGTGACATCATCTCTGACCGAGACGGTCGTTTTACCTCGCGTCTCTAGGAGACCTTTCAATCCGCTCTCAGTACTACGCTTAATCTAAGTACCCGCTTTTCACCCTCAAACCGACGGTCAGACTGAGCGCACGATCCGCACCCTCGAAGACATGCTTCGTGCGTGCATCATAGATTTCGGTGGTAACTGGGATATGCATTAACCTTTAAGCGAATTCTCGTACAATAATAATTATCATACCAGCATTCAAATGGCTCCTTTTGAGGTACTGTATGGAAGAAAATGTCGATCGCCTATTGCATGGCACGAGATCGGAGAAGCACAAATCACCTGTCCCGTGCTAATTCAAGAAACGATAGACAAAATCCTCCAGATCAGATACAATCTCTTGAAAGCTCGGAGTCGCCAAAAGAGTTACGCCGACAAACGCCGCAAGCCCCTACAGTTCGAAGTGGGAGATCACGTTCTCCTAAAGGTTGCACCTTGGAAGGGAGTGGTCCGCTTCAGAAAGAAAGGAAAGCTAGCGCCATGATACGTAGGACCCTTTAAGATTCTGGAAAGAATCGGTAAAGTAGCCTATCGTCTCGAATTACCGGAGGATCTTAACAACGTACATCCGACTTTCCATGTGTCTAATCTCAAAAACTGCTTAGCCGAAGAGAATCTTCATGTACCTCTCGAAGATCTGCAAATCAACGAGACTCTCCATTTCGTGGAAAAGCCTGTGGAAATCATGGACCGATAGACCAAGAAACTTCGACAATCTCGCATCCCTATCGTGAAGGTCTGATAGGAGCGCAAACGTGGCGCCGAGTTTACTTGGGAATTGGAAAGTGATATGAAGGCCAAGTACCCGCATCTATTTGTTACAGCTACTACCTAATTTCGGGACGAAATTCCCTAATGTAGGGGAGACTGTTACAACTCAAAACTTCGTTGTTATCTTGTTTTTATCGCTGCACTTCTTTTGTAATCCGAGATTCGGTTAATAATAAAGTTTATGTTAGTTAAATTATGGTGTTGTACGTTATTATCGCATCTAATCGCTTAATAAATCGCATCGCTAATCTCATCGCATCGAAATCGCAAATGTTTATGTGGTTTTTATATTATTTATGTGTTATATGTGTTTTTGGTTATGTTTGCAATCACTATCGTATCGCTCTCGCACTCTCGAATCACTAAATCGCACTAATATATCAAGTATAACGCTTAAAGCTTTATTTAACGCTTAATATAACCAACTAATATGAACCGAATAACCAAACAAACACTTAATGCGAAATCGGCAAACGAAACTTGGCCATCAGGCCAAGTTCGGCCGAACTTGACTACCACAAGTTCGCCCGAACTTGCCTGAGACACAAGGATCCTTTGATTTCCCTCAAGTTCGCTTGAACTTGTACATACATGTACAAGTTCGCCGAACTTAGCCATCCATCCTTGAAAATCTAATAAGTTCGCCCGAACTTGCATGAATTTCCTGCAAGTTCGACCGAACTTGGCTCCACCAGCCCTCATTTATGCCTTCTCCTATAAATACCAAGCTCTATTCTCTCATTTGAAATTGCTGCAAGTTCGCCCAGAGCTCTCAAAACCCGAAACCTTTGTGTTCTAAGTAAGAATCAACCCAATTTCATTGCAATAACGTTTATCAACGACCTACAAAGGTCTACAACGATTTTGGCACAAGGCATAGCCTTCGTTTTCATCAAACTCATTCTTTTACGAAAACCTTCATCTTTTTCTTCAAAAACTTTTGTTTTAAGCTTAGATCTACAAAATACGAGTTCGTTTGGCGATAGTAGAGACTTCCCAAACACGAGATCTGCAAGATCTCGGCTTGTAAGTGATAGATCTGAGAAAAACCTTTGAAAACCATTGAAGATCCCAGATCTGGAAGCACAAGGACATTTATGTTGGTTTACACAAGCCGGACTAATCCGAACGAACCCTGAGTTCACCCGGATTAGCCCATGCTTTTGTAAAACGGCTAAAACAGCTCTAAAAGACCTCTCCGACCTAAGTTTGCTCAGTAGCACAGGGTTGGAGGGATGAACACTCGATTTTCCTCAGCAAACGACGCGAAACGCAAGATTTTGGACCCGAAAACATCAAGTTCGCTCGAGAATCACCAACTCCACAGGTCAAGTTCGACCGAACTTGCACCTAAATGGGTCACTTCGACCGAACTTGGGCTATTCTCACCAGTTTTTTTACAGGTTCGACCGAACTTGTTTAGTTTCCTAAGAAACAATGCAAGTTGCCCGAACTTGTCTGGTCAGTAAGAATTTCTTACAAGTTCGCCTGAACTGGACAAGTTTCTCAGGAAACTCATCAAGTTCGAACCGAGCTTGACTCTAAGTTCTCCAAGCCATACAAGTTCGCTCGAACTTGTGTGTTTACACACAAGTTTGCCCGAACTTGTCCACTACCCAACCAAGACTTAACCGTTTCAACTTTTCGGAGACTGATGCATTTCGTTCGCGTATGCAAGCTGATCCGGCGCTCTTCTCGACTCATCTCAGATCCCGAACTCTTACCTAAACGCACCCACAGTGAGTATACTTGACCCATTTTCGCTTTAACGCACTTTTTGGGTGTTACATACGTTCCTATATCAAAATCACAACACAAATCAAACTGTTTATAACACGCGAATAATCTGATTATATATGCTCAATACGTGATACAGAAACATGTGACTAGGACTTATTTTCATTAACTTGCCTCCTTAGCTAGTATGGTACTATAGTGTGGCTTACACCCGACGGGGTCTAGTTAGGATGGACGCGCAAGCCTTCTCACGGTAGTTAGCATGAGAAATAAGCCTATGTTAATCTGTGTGAATTGTTTTCGGTGTATCATGATGTGTAGTTAGATTAGTTCGCGAATGCTTTCTCGATTATGCTAGTAGTACTTAAACCTGTATGCTCACCTTTACTTAATTGTATTGACTTGTATTTTAACGTATGTAACAGGTTGAGGATTTTAGCTATGGATGCTTGGATGTTGCATGCTTAGCGTAGTTTAGTTTTTGTTTAGCTAGTTTGTTGATGTATTTCACTTTTGGAACTTATGTATAAAATCTAGGGGAAATCGAACCCGCTTGAATTTTATGAGAAATCTCCATTTTGTAATAATTGTTTAAGTGTTACGTTTAATCGTATGGGATATTAAGCAGGTTGTGATATGTTAAATGATTGTTATGGAACATCTCGTGAAATCAATCTGGTCGCCGAGTGCCACTAACCCTGATGTTTCCGCCATCGGTTGGGGTGTGACATCGAGAGGGGGGAAAAGCGATAAGTGAAGCGACCGCATTAAGCGTCGAGAGGGGAAAGCGATAAGCGAAATGATAGCGTTAAAGCGTCGAGAGGGGAAAGAGATAAGCGAAATGCAGTAGATTCCAACGAAAATGAGATTGCGTTGCTGTAGATTTGACAAATTAGCGTTTGTGCGATAGAGAAATGATGAGGTGTTACCCCTGTGAAGGGGTTTAGCGTGTGAAAATAGTCACCATAATAATAAAGGTCTAATAACGTTCAACTTCACATCGAAATTCTTCATGAGAATTTGTTAGCATGGCAGTAGCACGTATATATAGGAAGTACCAACGTCGTATCCACCATGCTTCGACCACACCGTCTCCGTCTCGTGAATAGATGTCACACTTTGTCGGGTACGCTTATATATAGGAAGTACCGGTGGAGTATCCACCACGTTTTAACCACGATTTTAACGTTATGGCACCATTAGAACTCGCTACGATCCCCATGCACTTACCAAGATAATCCTGTGTGCACCCGTGATTTATTCGGTATCTGCATGATCATCGTAACCTATTCTGAAGGAGCGTAGTAGGGGTAAAACATATTATATCGTGATATATTATATAGTGATATTTATAAGATTAGTGTGTGAGCCTAGGCTAAGTGGTGGTGAGAGAGAGAGAGAGAGAGAGAGAGAGAGAGAGAATGTCGTCGTATGTTGACGTGACATCGAACAATAGAACAATTGTAAGTATGAGTACCATCGTCGAAAATCGTACCATTAAAAACGCCGTTCTGCGCCTGGTTGGTGTTGGCATTGAAGACTCTTGCTTGGGCTGTCGTTGATGTTAGATCTTCTGCTTGTGGGGTTGCGGCTAGTGGTGTTGCGGCTGCTATTTCTATTGGTGCGGCGGTGCTAGGAAGGGCTGAAGCCATACCATGTTGTCATGGCCCTGTGCGACAGTGGCTAGTGAAGTGACAGAAACAATTGCAGTTGTTGCAATAGCGGCAGTTTCCTCAGGCCTGGTGGTGATATGTACATTTCTGACACAGGGGAAACATACCGTATAAGCACGCCTTGGGTAAGGTGCAACCGTTTGGAGAGGCTCAGGATTAAGCGGTGCAGTTGCTGAGCAATTTAGACTCGAGCTTTTTCTCTTGCGGCTAGGCTTGGCGATGGTTTGCGGTGGTGCTGCGTAGTCGGATGGTTCGATGGTAACTTGGTTAACCTTCTTGGTGGAACTCTTGGAGAAGAATCCAGCCAAGATTCTCTTGTCGTTGATCTCAGCGGCCAAGCGATAAGTTTCTTGATGGTAGCTGGTCTTGCAGCTTCGATAACATCACCTACACACTCAGGAAAAGCATGGAGGTACTTTTTGATGGCCTTTTCAGGAGTCTTAAGTTGGCTCGGGCAAATAATGCTAAGCTGTTTGAACCTGGCTGCGAGGCCAACGTTGTCACCTTCAACTTGCTTGATATCCCAAAACTCGTTTTCTAGCTTCTGGACTTTGTGGGGAGGACAATACTCTTCCTTCATGAGCTCCTTCAGCTCATCCCATGTTATTGCATAAACTTTATCGTTCCCACATTTGTTACGCTGGCTATCCACTAATCGAGTGCTCTTGATTGAAATACTCCTGTAGCACACATGGTACGAAGATGCTCAGGACACCCACTCTGACGGAGGGTAACCTCGATAGCATCAAACCACTGAAACATTTGAGATACACCATCTTCGTCCGTGAAGGCTATCGGACCACAAGCTTTGAACTGCTTGTAGGAGAAAGTAGACTTTGGTGCATTGGTCTTGGGCTTGAACCTGGGTGATGATTTGAGGAATGACCTTGGCCACGAGCAAGGCGATCCTATTATCGGTGTTTCTTCTGGCTTGACATCGCGAGTTGGAAGCGTTTGAAGACATCTAGACAAAGAGATTTGGAATGAGCTTCGATCATAATGGTTTTAAAAATTGCGTTGCGGTTTAACGCATTAACAACTTGTTATAGTTGATATTGTAACACGTATTCCTAAGATTCACATAGGAGGCACGTATTTCCTAGATTCTCACGTATTCACATAAGCACATGTAAACCACATACTATTTATAACGTATATATATATATATATATATATATGTATGTATGCATATATATAGAGCATGAGGACTTGTTTAAGAAAGATGTTATGATTTAGTTATGTTGCGAGTATTATCTCTTGTTTTAGATCGCGATGGTTGTGCGAGTTGTGCATATATTCGTAAAGCGATAAAACGAGAAATCCATAAAGCGTAAAATCTCCAAATCGAAAACACATAAGCATAAGAAAATTTGATGATGCGTAAAATCCGCAATTACAGGCTTAAAATTAATAGAGCGTCCTGGGTTTTGAGACAACGACTACCCAAAGTGATTCGACTATTCCTCTTGAGTCAAGGTACACACTTTTGCCTAATAGGTGAATGCTCCCACCGCAGTGCGGCTAACGACATTACCCTTCCGCTTACTACGTATCCCAAGTCATAGGAATAATCGAGACTGTGGTGAGATTTAAAATCGTTGAGTGGGACGAGTTGTGAAGGATCGGGTTTCACCCCTAACTTAATAACTTCGAATCCCTGATCGTGGTTTCCCTCCTGGACCCACAGGAGGTTTCCACTAGATGGAATGGAAATTTCCGTTAAGATGTGGATATCACTCCTAACTTACCGGAGAATTTCGTGCTAATAGGAATATGCAGAGTGAGTGATTCGTCGAGAGTTCACGGTTTTCACACCTAATCTCGACAAATCGACTTGTTTGTAATGTACGAGTATCCTTGCAGCTTCGTGTGTTGTGTCCAAGTCTTAGGAAAGACTTCGTAGAGTATTTTAAGTCCAAAGATAATGTTTTAATCGATAAGTAAGGAATAAGCACATAGTTTCCTACTAAAGACTAGGCAATTTACCTAATTCCCTTTAATTATGGCTGTGATACCAATCTGTCACACCCCAACCGATGGCGCAATCATCGGGGCGTGGCACTATGCGAATTAGATTGTTAAGAGAATCCATAACGACTATTATAATGAAATATTTATAAAGTTCAATTTCCCATACAATTAAACAAATATTCCACGATAGTCAAAACAGATTACAAGTTCTCAAACAATACAAATCCGACAACCTAGATTTTTAATGAGTTTATAGAGAATCCCAATCTTGATTCGAGATAACTTGCGTTTAACCTGCAACATACGTTAAAATTTATGTCACACAACAATGTGTTGGCGAGCATACAGGTTTTGATATAAAAGCATATTAGATAAAAGTGTTGCAAAATACCATATACATAAACGAGATACAACACAACATATAAACTAATTCGAACATTTCACATGTTAAGTTTCGAGATGACTGAGAAGGAGAGGTGTGAAGTCCTTAACTAGACCCCGTCAGGTGTGAGTGGAACTATAGTACCCTACTATCTAAGGTGGAAATTAACCAGACAATGTCCTAGCACATATGTTTCAAGCATCACGTGTAAATATGAATAATAGATATTCGCGTGTGATAAATCAGTTTAGCGTGTGTAGTGTATTTTTAATATGAACGTATGTTACCCACAAAAAGTGCATTAAAGCGAAAAAGGGTCAAGTATACTCACAGCGAGTGCGTAAAGAGTAACTGAGAGCGGGAATGTCGTGAGAAAAACGATGAGTCAGCCAGCGCGTAGAAACAGAAGTGCATCAGTCTTCCAGGTTGCTAAAACGGTCGAAACGGAGAGTCGTGTGAGAAACAGGTTGTTTGTACGAAGGGTGATTTCGTACGAAACATGTTTTCGTGCGAAAATGTATTTTCGTACGAAACGTGTTTTCGTGCGAAAATGCCTATTTTGTGTCCAAAATTGAGTGTTTTCACGTCATGCTTCGGGAAATCGAGTGTTCACCCCTAGCCTTATGCCACTGATTGAACCTTACGCCGGAGAGGTCTTTAGAGTGATGAGTCATTTGTGGAAACTCGGATTGGGTCGTACAAACCCAAAGTGATTCGTGCGAGCCAGTCCAGTTTGCACAAGTGACTGTTCTTGCGTCTATTGTGCAATAGGAACTGGGATTTTGTCGGAAACGGATGTAGTTTTGAATCCTTTTGTTTTTAACACTGCTTTGTCCTACTTATGTAGTGAACGAAACATGTGTTGGTTTTGTCCGTTTTAGTGTAAAATCGAGTTTTAAAAAAACTTTCTTAGATCAACACTTGGTGAGTTTGAAACAACAAGGTTTTTAATCTTGAGCAGCCAAAGCTATCTCAGACTTGCTCGGTTAAGTGCGATTCTAGATGAAAATTAGAAGATTGTATGAAAAATATGGAGGTTTTTGTAAACAGAGAGATTTAGATAAACTCGTGTGAAATCGTTGTGGAAATTGTTGTGATTCGCGTTGAAATTGTATTCTTCTTACTTGAGAGCAGAGAAACGCTTGTAGAGTATTGGGTTTTGTGCGAGTGACAGCAAGTGGGAGTGCATGTGCTAAGTGTGGTATTTATAAGAGAGTAGAAAGGAGAGTCACAGGTTAGCATTTCTTACGAAAATTGCTCAATCCTTACGAAAAATGCTCAATTCGTACGAAAAATGGTCAATATGCACGAAAAATGGTTAATCTGTACAAAAATGCCCAGTCCGTATGGAAAATGCTCAGTCTATACGAAAAATGGTCAATCCGCACGAAAAATGCTCAATCTATACGAAAAATGGTTAATTCGTACAAGTTGATCAGTTTGGTGCTTTCGTTCGTATTAGTTAGCTATATGAAGCATTTTAGCGAGTCGTGTATATATATATATATGGATGGGTTATGTGGAAAACTCTCTTTTTAGGAAAACTCTGCAAACCCAATATCATCCATTAATTGTGTTTGATCAATGGCTCTACTTTTTTTGGGTAATTATTAGAATTAATATTTTTCTTATACAAAAGCTAGTACAACTACAAGGGAATTTGGGTAGTGAAAAGCTTTTGACCTTTGAAAATAACCCACTCCACTTCCCTATGCAGTACCATCAAATCACCAACTCTTTCTCTTTCTCTTACCCCTTTCTCTTTCCTCCCCCACCCCACAAACATGAAGAAGAACAAGAAGAAGATGATCTCATTTCAGAATTCAAATATCTACCTTCAAGATTCCAAGAAACACTAATCCCAGATCTAAAGGTGATCTCAACAAACACTAATCCCAGATCTTTTAGAAAGATAATGATGGCAGAACGAAAGTTTGTAGAGAGATGAAATTTTTGTTGTTAGAGAGAGAAACAACAATGTTCATCATGTTCATCTATAACACCAAGAACACACATACAAGTGTGTGAGAGAGAAGAAGTTTGAAGTATGTTTTTTAGAGAGAGAAAGACACACGCACGAGTGTGTGTGTGGGAAGAAGGTTTGAAGATCTTCTTCGTGTTCATCAGACGGTTTAGATCCGGTAAGTGTTCATGAAATATCATTTCACACTTGATTTTTTGTTGAAATGGTTGTTAATATGTTTTTGTGTCTGAAAGTGTTTTAGTAATGGTTAATTTCATATATTTTAAATAAATCAAAAACTTTAGGATGAGATTTTGAACGAGTTTTTTTGTTGGTTTGGTTTTTGTTAGGGGCTTTCGATCTTAATAGTAGCTTTTTTTTGTTGTTGGTTTGGGTTGCTTGTTTGGGTTTTTGATCTGAACAGTAAGTGTTTTTTTGTTGGGTTGCTTGATTCACAGACTCAGACCCATAACATGTGTTAAGCCCCCTGTTAGAATGATATATAACGTGTGTTGATTTACAGAAACAAACCCATAAAGATATTCAATTGACAAGCTGGATGGATGTAGGCGACGTTAATGCGTGGACATTGAATAAGTCACATTTTTTGGGAAAGAAATCTTCGTTCAAAACACCATGACATGTATTCATGTATAAGCTAGTGGTTTACAAAATACCATGATGTGTATATACTGATCTAACATGTGTTACAATTTGTCTATTTGGAACATGTAGTTGCTTAACATGTGATAAGGGTGAAAACAGTCTACGGAGGCGATGGGTTTAATGGTGAGCTTAGTTAATATCGTAATCTTGTTGTAACCCGACTTGTATACATATGATAACATGTGTTAAGCATCCATTATAATCTTGTTGTAACCCGACTTCTATTCATGTATATGAAAGTGGTTTGCAAAACACTATGATGTGCATATACTGATCGTAACACGTGTACAAGTTAATATGGAACGTACAAGTTAATATCATAACACCGTATAACAGGGATAACATGTGTTAAGCCTCTGTTATAATCTTGGTTTAACCTAACATGGTGTCATGTATAAGCTAGTAGTTTCCAAAACACCATGATGTGTATATACATATTGTAACATGTGTTAAGTGCCTGACATGTATTTAACTGTGTTAACTTCCAGAATGGATGCATAAACTCCAATAGTAACTTAATAAAAACAGAGGTACAAAAAGGGCGACTCTAACACAAAATGTGTTAAGTCCAGACCGTTTTAACATCGTGTACTAGACAAAAAATAAGAGTCTCACAGTACATATTACTAGTAAACGAAAATACGTAGCACTAAGAAAATGGTGGGTCGTTTACTAAACCCAAACCCGTAAACCTGATACAACGTGTGTCAAGCCTCTATTATAACGTGTGTTAAGACTTCCAGAATGGATGCATAAACTCCAATAGTAACTTAATAATAGCAGAGTATACATGTGTTAAGTCTCTATTATAACGTGTGTTAAGACTTCCAAAATGGATGCATAAACTCCAATAGTAACTTAATAACAACGGATGTACAAAAACGGGTGACTCCAACACAAAACGTGTTATGTCCATGCCGTTTTAACATCATGTACTAGACAAAACAATAAGAGTCTCACATTACATATTATTAGTAAACGAAAATACATAGCACTGAGAAAATGGTGGAGCTTCTTAGTACATGTATTACATGTGTTAGTGGTGCACGCTGTAGCAGAAAACACCAAGCTGTAACCTGACATGTGTTGATACATAACATGTGTTACGCCACTGTTAGAATGACATGTTAACGTGTGTTAACATGTGTTCATGTAGAAAGGAGAATACAAAGCTAGCATGGAACGTACAATATGAAACGGGCCATTTATAGTTACACCATGATGTAACCTGACATGTGTTCATGTATAACATTGGTTAAGCCCATGTAATAATCATAGATAACGTGTGTTAACTTTTGTTATAATCTTGATGTTAAAATATCCGTTAATATGGATACCGATGGTAACACATGTACTAGTAACGATCATTTATGGAACATGTATGGTAATAGATGTACAAATTAGCATGTAACATAATTCATGAAACGGGCCATTTATGGTAACACATGTATAGGCAATTATGTAACATAATTCATGAAACGGGCCATTTATGGTAACACATGTACAGGTAATTATGATGTAACCTGACATGTGTTCTTGTAGTAACATGTGTTAAGCCCGTGTATAATCATAGATAACGTGTGTTAACCTTTGTTATAATCTTGATGTTTAAAATATCCGTTAATATGGATACCGATCATAACACATTTACAAGTAACGATCATTTATGGAACATACATGATGTACTAGATAAAACAATAAGAGTCTCACATTACATATTACTCGTAAATGAAAATACATCGCACTAAGAAAATGTTTGGGTCAGTCTTGAAACGGTTTGTAAACATGTGGGTGTGCGTATGCCAGGGAAGTTATAAAAATGTGTTTTCATGTCACACGTAATGCGTATTACGTTGTACATGGGTTTCATATCACATGTAGCACATGCATGCCCAGAATTTCAAACTATAACACGTGTTACTTGTGTTGTGCTGTAACATAAACATGGTCATGATCCTTAACCATCTGATCCAAGTTTGACGAAACCAACGGTCCCGAGAATTGGATCTTGTTTCTCTTGTATCCATCACCATCCTAATAACAAAAAGATAAGATAACCGTTAAGTCGTTAAGCAGACATAAGTATTAACACATTCATAACCATGGTTTTTTCATTCAACAAGTGTAACGGCTGAAAATGAGAAAACAACATCAAATAAGGACACAAATGAAGATAATCACCTAAACATTAATAGACTAAATACGAACATTAACGGTCTACAATTTGTAATAAATACGAACATTAATGGTTGCTCGTGGCTCACAATAACGGTAGGAAAAGAAAAAAAGTACTGAATCAAACAAGTATTATAATTGGTATTCATGTTTCAAAACTCATATTCTATAATCGATCGAAAAAGGAAATAAATACTGAAGCAAAGAAGCAAGTTAAAAACGTGACCATTATTAGACTTGTTGTTCGTGTTTAACATTAACTATAGGAAATATTCAACACTGTAATTTGTAATCTATAATATGCATTTATGATGTTGTAAAACACGTTAACGGACTAAATACAAACATTAACCATTGTCGAACACATCATCGTTGCCAATGAAGCAAAATAAAAACTTGACCATTAATTGTAGGACCGATCCTCGATGCTTAGGAACCTAATTTGATATATAACGTCCATAATAGCGAAATATTACGTCGTGTTTACCAATAGATAAGATTTAATCAGTTAATCGTCAGTTTTATAGATCAAATGTTCTGGTTGCAAACTGACAGAGCTTCGCCTCTGAAATGCCAAAGTTACAAATGAGGTAGGCTAGCTAGGTATTTATAGAGACACAAGTTCGCCCGAAATTGCCTATGCAAGTTCGGCCGAACATGCCTTTACATGAACTTCATGGGCGAACTTGACTAATACAAACATAAATACTTCGTATACCTAGCCTATTCAGCTCTATACTATACAACTCGATATAAGACTAAGACATAGACATTATGCACCAACAGACTCCCCCTTGGATATCGTCTTCGTCTTGTATCAGTCTTCAAAACTCTGTCTTTTTATAAACATTAACGTACAGGTCCAAAGAAGTTCTTAAATGGCTTTCTTCGTCTTTCTTGTTTCGGATCCGGCGTCTGGTCTGTAGGAGGCACTTTGTTCATATGTTGAAACCTCTTGATACTTGCCTTCCTTGTTCTTTCATGAATTGCTTCTGGACGCTTCTCCTCCTTTAAAAATTCAACTCTTTCAAGATCCCTCCAGCTCGTCTGCCACATCTTTCCAGAATTGACTTCGCGTTCATAGCAAACGTTAACAACTTTCTGATACTGCATCGCCTGTACCTTTTCTTTTTCTTCAAAAACAATCTTGCTATAGAAAAGGCATTTTATATCTTCTCTCGAGCAGTTAACCAACCACATAGGATCTAGAATCCTTATTGATCCTCCACAAACCTCTCATACCCTAATGACCCATCACTTCAACCCGTTCCTTAGTAATATCCAGATGATCTTCAAATTTTAACACGATCACCGCTTCGCAAGTAGCTGGATCTATCTGCCACCACTTGAATAAAGGATAGAAGTTATGTTCGATCGGCATAAGTGGCATATTGCTCATGGCTCTAGGACGTTTCATAATTAACGTTATGTCCTTTTCCCCTGTAACCTTATTGATCTTAACCCTTCGTCCTGGAATAAACGGCTTCCAGTAATTCCAACCTTTAACAGCTTCGTACTTAATCATCTTCCACAACAACTGATCTATTGTCTTCATATGATAAGTAAACATTCACTGTTTGTACTAACTCTTCCATATCCCAGTACGACAATGTTTTGAAATCAGCAAGATATTTGAAGTATTACACTCCAAATTCCCTTTTGATTGCATATACGTTGAGCTCTTTAAACCATCCCCAACTCAGTAAATCTCCCAAAGAAACATTTTTGTCTCTTGGTGAAGAATGCTAGTGGACGTCGAAACTTACGTTCACATGGCATCTCCCTGAACCAGGAGTTTTTCGCTTCAGCTATCTCTTCTTTGGTCATCGGCTTAGGAATCTTTCCTTCTCGTAACGCTTCAGCAATCTTATCTTTAATCATATCTTCATCAAGTTGTTTAAACATCTCTTCAAACGTAGGAAAACTTTCTGAATTTTGACCGACGTACTTAGCTTTCTGATCTGATTCATCATCTGAGGACCAATCTTCAACTATCACTCGATTGTACTCATCAGCTTCAAACCTTCTCTCATACTGATACTCTTTTGGTTCAAATGTGTTAACATTCATAACTTCCTCAAAATCAAACTCTAAGTTCTCAGCTTCAACTTCAACTAGTCTTGCCAAATCTTCTTTCGAGTAATTATGTACAAACTCACCTTCTTCCACATTGTGCTCTAACATTAACATTAAAGGCTTCGTGGGTACTGCAGTCACAGGCTTCGCAGAACGATCAATATTTGATATTCTATATCATCATCAGTTGGCCCTTTCTGCCCTGACTCCCCCTGACTTTTTTCTTCCATCCTATTCGACTCATTGTTCATAAGATCAGAAAAATCAAACTCATCAGATACTTTGGCTTCAGTGATCTTTAAACCTATACCTCCCTGATCAAAATCATCATCACCTTGATCATAATCATCGTCATCATCACCAACATTCCAATCCTCGTAACCTTCTTCCTCTTCATCCTCTTTATTATCTTTTTCAGCTTCTTCATTGCCTTTTTCTTCAGAAACAATAATAGGATCAGAAGGCTTGATAGATTCGTCAGCCTTTAGAATTTCAGACTCAGAAGCTTTCGAAATATCTTCAACTGGTTTCTCAGGAACATCAGAAGACTTCTCAGCAGTCTCAGAAGATTTAGGGCTTCACCCTCAACATGCTTTCCTTTACCACTTTCAGCTAATTCTTTCTCAGCACGCTCTTTTGCTTCCTGACGATCCAGACGATCGTATTCAGCAATGAAATCAATGTTCAGATTGTTTGCTAACACTTTCTGCAATCAGTTAAATCTTTTATCGTTCAGGGCTTGAATTGTTTTTAACTCTGCAATCTCTGTCTACAATTTCTCATTAGCATCCTGCAGACTTTCTATCAATGCCTTGAAGTACTCTCGCTCATTTTCCATCACCTTCACTTTATCATCAAGCAACTCTTTTTCGACCTAGCTTTGATTCACCTTCTTAACAAGCTCTGCCTTTTCAACCTCATTCTGTGCAACTTTCTCTTCCAATGCCTTCACACGTTTCTCTAGCATCTCAAGATTAGATTTTGGGAAAAACTCATCCAAGTCTTCGAGACTGATTGGACCATGTGGCATGTCACCAAACAGATTTCCCCTTGGTGTCTTTGGTGTTGAATCTTTAGGTGTTGCAGCTTTCGGTGTTGACTTCTTAGGAGTAGAACTTTCAATATTTGAAGTCGTCGGAGCAACAGGTGATTGGATGATAGGAACTTCAACAAAATCAGACACAGGAGGTTCTTGTGTAACTCCTGGCCTTTCAGTTTCAGCATGAACAATAACAGGAGGTTCTTGTGGAGGAGGTTCTTTTGTGACTCCTTTCTCCTGAGCACCAGAAGGTTCTTGTGGTGCTTCTGTGATTTTCAACTTGCTTTTGCGTCTCTTGCTTACAGCTTTTTGAGCTTTCTTTGCTTTTCTCTTTCCTTTGGTCTGAGGTGAACCTGTAGTCTTCTTTGAGACTTCGATTGCTGGAGACTTTGTACGCTTAGACTTTTCTTCGGTCTCTCCTCGTCATACTCTTTTTCAGTGTTAGTATAAAAATCAGCATCCAACTCTCTTTCCTTTTCTGCTCTAATCTCTGCCTCAGTCTTTTCTAGCTCTTTGGCAGGAACGTCTTCATCAGATTCTTCATTCTCAGAAGTAGCAGAAATTACATCTTCTTGGGTTGACTTTACAGTTTCCTGACTTTCAATTACAACTGCAGTGTTCGATCCAGTAACTGCTTCAACGTTTTCAGGTTCTTCTTCGTCAACGAGCATCGTTTCTACTTTCTTAGCAGCTCGCTTTTTCTTTGGCTTATCAGCTTCTGCCTTCAAAAACCACCCGCTTCTTGCCTTTGGTTTGAAATCTTTAAACCATTCTTGCTCAGCTTTAAGCTCTTTCTCGTCATCGCTACCATCCTTTCTCCACTTGTTATCAGGTGGCGAGATATAATTTGAATCTTTTATAGCTCCAAACACTGGTTTCGCAGCAGGAGCTGAAGCTTGTTTCTGGAACTTGATAAGCTTCTTCACAGTCGTTTCATCAAGATGAACTAAATACATCACATCATTTGGATCCCGTGCTATATTTGTATACTTCTCGTCAATCAACATTTGAACAAATCTTTGATATAAGCACAACCTTGAATCTTCCATGTTCTTCGACATGTGCGTGAAAACTAACTTCGAAAAGTTAAACGGTTTCTTCAGAATCAGTGCTGTTGCCATGCAAGCTAAATAGTCTTGAACATCATCTAAACCGGCTTTGCGATGGCTGAATGTGTGAATTAAAGCATGCATCAAGAGCTTGTAGGGGTTTGGCACTTCCCCTTTCTTCAGCATCGGTTTGTTCACGGTCCCCTTATAACCATACGAAAGAAACAACCACGCACCATCTTCTCGTCTAAATGAAACGGATCGTCTTTATTATCTTTGAATTCCAGAATCCGTCGAATATCATCTTCAGTCACAGAAATTGGTTTAACTTCATTTCCAACTTGTACTGTTGAAGTGATTGTCTTCTCGTCAGCACTAAGGCTTGCATTCATCCAAAAGTGAACGATGTGTGATCGATATGATACTGTGCGCTCTGTAATAGCTCGGCGAATATGGCTTTCCTCGAGAAACTTCAATATATTGTCGTTCTCTTTCAGTGACGAACAGATAGATTTGTCAAGCGTAATGCACGTATTGTGAGTTTTGGAGAACTCAACAGAGATTACACGCGCTAGTACCTGTGCCTGAAAAATGATGCAAAACAATTAGCATGATTTTCGAGAAAAATTTCACAAAATTTTCTAACATTTATATCAAGTTCCGGCGAACTTGATATATATGTTATAACAATCTGCTTTAACTAAGTTCGCCCATACATGTCTAAAACACATGTTCATTATATAAGTTCGGGCGAACTTATACATACAACAACAAATCAACTTTCAAACCTAAGTTCGGTCGAACATGTTTGCACCAGTTTGATAAGTTCTTTTGGTGCAAGTTCGGTCGAAGATGTTTAGGTTTCATTTATTCATATTTTTAGACAAGTCCGGTCGAACTTGACAACAAGTTCGGCCGAACTTGTCGTCTTCTCCAAAGACCAACTTGTTCAAAACAACTAAACAGCCGTTTCACTTCAATCAAAACATGTTATACGGTCGATTTTATGTGTAGATTAAGGTTTTATGTTCAATTTTAACCAACAGCTTCTAGATTTATCAGATATTAACTTTTCAGATCTATTTGGTTCGTTTAAGATCAATACACGGTTCAAAGTTCAATATTATACCTCGGCCATTGTAGATGGTGTGTAAATCACCAAAAACAACTAAATTAGGCAGCGTAACTTTATGATTTTGTCAATTTCACTCAAGATCACTCAAAGCTCAAGTTAGCTCAAGAGAATCTGATAACAAGTAAATGAGTTCGGCCGAACTTGCCAAACCACAATTTCAAACTTTTTCAATTTTTTCAATTTTAACCCCTGAATTATCCAACTTTTTACCAGTTATGAAAATCCACTCAGTTGACCAAGTCCAAGCTAATGACCTTGGTTAACCGATTTGTCTGCCGAGTCCAAGTTAATGACCCCGGTTTGACTCGTTACGAACAAACTGTTGATATTTTCAAAATCAAAGTTTCAAATTAATGAACTTTTCATCGTTTTGAGTTTTCAGATTAACAGATTAGCTCCCAGCCCGTTGTCAAAGAAATTCCCAGCAGTTCTAGCATCTTACCAGACTTCAAAGATCGTTCTCCAACATTGGTTTGCTGAAAACAATGTAGAAATAAAATATTTTTGTATTTTTGTAAGTTTATGCTAAAACACACCGAAAATCTTTTTGATTTTAATCTGTAAAGCTGAAATACAATGTAATAAGCAATGTAAACTATGTCAAACATATTTACAGACATATTTTTGTGAATTTGTGTCTAAGGATCATATCAGTTGATTTGAGACATATCACCAGTACCGTTGACCTTTAGTAGACTTTAAGTTTTAAACTCGTTTACCTAGATTGTCGATAGGTTTGTCCACTTAAGCTTTACCACATTTTTCAACTGTTTCAAGATATGTTAAGGTAGAATTCATGAAACTTGACTTATCTGTGGTTCCCACTTCTTGAATATACTCCCGTATCCAGATTCCCTAGATTTCATCTTACATGTGAATATAGCGTAATTGATATCTGTATCTGGGTTGTGCGAAACCTTGAGAGCTCAGGTTAGTACTACCGTATAGACAAAGAGATGAAGGCTCGTCTTTAAAGTGTGTTCCACTTAAGGAATCTTTTAGCACTGCAAATGATTAAATCTTTCGATTCTTTTCAATATTGCATGCAGTTTGGAGGTTATAGCAAAAGTATTATATAAATTCTAGGTCATTGCTTCCGCAAAATCAGAAGAACTTGTATAATACCCCAGATATCAGCTATCTATAAAGACCTCTATATCTCAGAATCAGACAATCTTTCAAACGAAATTTCGGAGTACTAAGTCCATATATCCAAGATGTGTTAATCCACAAGATTAAGCAGTTGTAAAATTTACTTTATATCTCGAAAACAGTTTACTGAACGTGTTAAGCCTATCGACACATCCACAGTAAGACTCATTTATCACTTTTAAAACTTTACATTTTTAGCATACTGTGATAGTCCACTGATGTACTATCATTTCATTTTATGACACTGAACTCTTTTTGTCTTTTTCAATGTTTTTGTACATTTTGAATTTTTATATGTTTTTGGATTTTAAAATTTTCGAATGTTTTTGTATTTTCTCTAACATTTCTCCCTCTAAAATAAAAAAACATCTTCTTTGGATTTTAGTTTTTAACAAAATTTTAAACTAGAAAGATATTTACAAACCAATGTGGATCACGCGAACTCGTCGTCCGATCCGTATTCAACCCCAGGTCCGACTTGTCAGCAAATTTTACATACCGTTAATTCTCAGAAAATATTTAAACCGTGACAAAGAAAATGGTTTAATATAAAAATCAACCTTTTGTTCGTCTGTGGATTTTTTCTATTCGCACCAATTTCTTTTTGTAGCAATCACGAATGAAATGATAACGAATTTCAGTGTATTTTGTGTGTGAGTGATGAACCGGATTTTTAGTTATATCTATGGCTGCCTTGTTATCAACATACAGTGGACTGTCTAGAAATTGCAGACCATAGTCTCTCATCTGCTGTTGAATCCACAAAATCTGTGAACAACAGCTGGAGGCCGAGATATACTCAGCTTCACAGGTAGAGAGAGCGACCGTAGTCTGTTTCTTACATTGCCAGGTTACCATTCTTGTTTCGAAGAACCAGCATCCCGTTGTAGTTGATTTTGAGTTCAACTTATCTACACCATAATCAGAATCAGCATAGCCTGTGAGGTCGAAATTGTCGTTCTTCGGGTACCACAAGCCGGTGCTTGGGCATCCTTTCAGGTATCTGAAGATTCGCTTCACAATCTGCATGTGTAAGATCCTCGGGTTGACTGATATCTGGCGCATAGGCAGGTTGGATACATAATATCTGGGCACGATGCCGTCAGATACATCAGGGATCCAATCATCGATCTGTAAAACATCTCGTCAACTTTGGCTCCAGTCTCGTCAACGCAAATGCCGTGATTTAGAGCAAGAGGCGTAGATAAAGGCTTCAATCTTTCCATTCCAAACTTCTTCAAGATGTCGTGAACATACTAAGTCAGATGAATGAAAATACCATCCGAAAGCTGATCTACTTGCAAACCAAGAAAGAACTTCATTTCGCCCATCGAGGACATTTCGAGTTTCTTTTTCATGATTCCCTCAAACTCCTTGCAGAGACTATCGTTTGTAGATCCAAAGATGATGTCGTCAACGTAAATTTGAACTATAATCAGATGGCCATCAACTTCTCTGGTGAAAAGAGTACTATCCACAGTTCCTCTGATAAAGCCGTTTCTGACGAGATGTTGCGATAACGTCTCGTACCAAGTTCTCGGGGCTTGTTGTAGTCCATAAAGAGCTTTATCCAGTAGGTACGCTTTCTTCTTGTTGAGTGTATCGACAAACCCTGGTGGTTGTCCAATGTACACCTTCTCGCGTAATTTGCCGTACAGAAAAGCCGATTTGACATCCAATTGATAGACCTTAAATCCTTTCCATGATGCGAAAGCTAGAAAAATTCGAATAGATTTTAAGCGAGCTACTGGTGCTAGACTTCCGTGTAATTTATCCCTTCCTGCTGGTGAAATCCCTTGACAACAAGCCTAGCTTTGTTACGAACAATTACCCCTCTATCATCACGTTTACACATAATGACCCATTTTGTATCAATTGCTTTCTGATTTTCTGGTAGGTCTTCAAGCTTCCACACTCTCAACTTCTCAAACTGCAATAATTCTTCTTGCATTGCTTGTACCCAGTTTTCATCGGCTAAAGCTTCATTAACTGTCTTTGGCTCAATCGGAGAAATGAAACATGAATAGAAGCAATAGTTCTGGGTTGTAGCAACGCGTGTGTAGAAACAACTGAGTGCTTTATTAATTTGCCCTCGAGTTCTAACACCAGTTTGAAGTTCTCCGGTAATATTTGTTGACGGATGATAGGAATATGATCGCGACAATTCTTCATAGGAACATCTACTGAGTTTTGCTGATTCGTGATATTGAGATCAACGACCAATTCAACGTTTAGAGAGCTTGATGAAGCTTCATTTCTGTTGTCGGGACTGCAGATTGATTCAGAAGACTTTTATCTGCTCCACTTCTTCATCTGAAGAAGATGATTCCCCATCAGCATCAAAATGTTGGTACTTCATCTGAGTCAGAATTTTGATTCTGATGCATACGGGCTCTGTTGTTGTATTCACTGGTTCAGTAGAGGCATTTGTTGGAGGAGTAGCAGGTGTTGATAATGTTTCAGAAACATTTTCAGCCGGAACACCACTATTGCTTGAACTTGCACCAGAAGAAGATGGATCCAACGTGGGTTGATTAACCACAATTTGTTCTTGATTCGCTGACTGGTGAAGGTAGTATAACACTGCAACTTCTTCGTCAGTCGGTTCTTCGGGCAAGTCAAATGACTTCCAAAGGTCTTGATAGTTAAACAGCCACGCATCACCTTTCCTTTGAATAGGATCCGTGTAGTTGAAACAATCCACATGTTGTGCTTCAATAACCTTTCTCAATGAAGGAACACATACTCTTCTAAATGGACTCGCATATCTGACAAAGAAACCTTCAAGAGATTTAGCTCCGAATTTGCCATCTTGGTCTATTACGGTACATGGTGCACCGAATGGTTCTAAGAACTTCAAATTTGGCTTCTGTCGGTTTATCATCTCAAAACATGTTTTCTTTGTTGGTTTGATAGTGAGAACCCTGTTTAGTGTGTAGCAAGCCGCAGCAACCGCTTCACTCCAGAAGCTGATTGGAAGTTTAGAATCTGAAAGCATGGTTCTCGCAGTTTCAATCAAAGTTCTGTTTTTCCGTTCAGCTACTCTGTTTTGCTGTGGAGTATATGGAGCACTAAACTCTAGCGAATCCCTTTTGCGTTGCAGAATTCCTTCATTTTGTTATTCTTAAACTATGTGCCGTTGTCACTTCTAATGCGTCTGACTGTCAGATGATAAAGGTTCTCGAGTTTCTTGAATAGAATAACCAAGTTCTCGGACGTTTTGTCTTTTGATTCTTGAAAGAAAACCACGAATATCTCAAATAGTCATCTGTCACGACCAAGCAATATAAGTCTCCTGAGATGCTTCAAACATTTACAGGACCAAATAGTCCATGTGGAGACGTTCTAATGGCAACTTGATTGAGTTCAGAATTTTCTTTGGATGAGATTTCTTGATCTGCTTTCCCTTTTTGCATTCCAAGCAATGATCAGACATCTGAAAACTTCGAAGATTTACGCCTTATACAAGATCAATATGAACCAAGAAATTCATTTTTCGCAAATGAATATGCCCCATCTTACGATGCCAAAGAATAGAATCTTTTTCAGTAGCTTTTGACACAAAACATTATGCTGATTTTGATGAAGTGGTAGCGACACCCATATCAAGAACATATAAATCATTCTCTCGAGGGGCTCGCATCAGAATCCACTCATCTTGTATTTTGAATCCCGGCTTCAAGATAATACATTCTTTGTCATTGAAATGGACTTTATTGTCACAAATCTGCGATATACTCGGAAGATTGTTCTCAAGTTCTACAATATAATTCACGCGATCAAATGAAACGACGCCATTGGAGAGTTTTCCCTCGGCGACTATCCTTCCACCTTGATTTCCTACAAATCCAACTATCCACCATTGATAGCTTTAATGTCGAATAGCAATGATTTCATTCCCGTCATATGCCTGGATGCTCCACTATCCAAAATCCACTTAGAAAGTATGGATCTATGGAGTCCCTGCACATTTTAACAATCTATTTAAAAAGCGAGACCCAAGCCTTTTTGGTCTTTAGTTGAATTGGATAACCATCATCAAAATCAAATTCACATTCTTTAGCATAATCGAATCCATATCTACATAATAAACTTCCCATTCTTCATCTGAATTTTCTATGATGTTTATGTTTGAAAACTTTACCGTCTTTTTATCTTTTGAATTGTTACCACTTGTATTTTTGACAGTTTTAGATGTGGTTTCAATTATGATTTCAGATTTTGATTCTTTCTTGCTATTACTAGTCTTAACAGGCTCAGAGTTAGTGATTTCAGGTTTTGATTCTTTCGTGTTATCAGTCTTTACCAGCTCAGACTTAATAACACCAGATGTTGTTGACCTTTTCTTGGTAATCCAGGCTTGAAATTTGATATTAGCCTTCTTGATATAAAATTTTTTTCGTTTGCCCTAGAAGTTTCTCCTTTTTTGAAAGTAGAATTCTCAAACCTCTTTTCTATTTTAGGTTTAACTTCTGGCAAAGATTCATTTCTTTTCAAAATCTTGATTGGTTTTTCAAACTCTGGATACCTTGGTTTTACAACATTTGATTCTCTTCTTCGAGGATAAGCCGGTTTTGATTTCAGACAAATGTCGTGCAATATGACCCATTTCATTGCACTTGAAACATGTCCGATTATCAAGTGGATGTCCTTTAGTGGGCGGTTTTACCCCACTTGATGTTTTGGCACCACTTGTAACCTTGGCTTTATCTTGAATTTCTTTCTCCTTTTTAAACTCATCATTTGATTGTTTACCAATCAAACTCTCTTCGTGAACCGTGTTTGTCCCATATACAAAATTCATGTTTTTTTTTATATTCATGAAATGGTGACACTTTCTTTACTGGTTCATCTGATTCTTCTAGACCCAACCCTGCTCTCCGGTTTTCCGAATGATCACCACCATTCCTTCGGTAGTTGTTTCTTTTAGGTTTGGAAAGAATTTTCGTTCGTTAATTTCCAATACCTCTGATGTGACTTCCACGAGTTTAAAGAATTTATCAAGCAATTCCTTTTTCACATTCTGAATCGGGAAGCTATCATCAAAGTATAGTCTATCAGAATCCTTAATTTTGTACATTACAACATTAGGATCGTCACTTAGACCATCCTCTGACAACTTATCGTCATTTTCAGACTGTGAATCGGAATTCTTTGAACTCGAGTCGGCGCTTTTGAAGCTGCCGTCATCAGAATCACTTAGAACATTTTCAACCACTTTGTTAACCACAACGTTGTTATCGTCATCAGATTTAGCATAGATTATATCAATATTCTCTGGCAACTCATCTTTTTTCTCAGAAAGTAACTCAACGTTGAGTGCCTTATCCATCCCGTCTGTGGTTTTGCGACAGTACTTCTTGCAAAGGGGTGGAGGAACATTGCTATATTCTTTGCCAGTTTTCTTTTTAGGTTTTTCTTCCGTTGAGATTGTCGGAAGAATGTGATCAATAACATATGCATTTGTGGTATAACTTCTCAACAACTGTTGAACTCTTTCAGTTTCGATTGTCATGTCTTGAAGTTGTTGTTTGGTTTCAGCAATGGTGTTAATATAGGTGTTAATTGCCCTTTGTTTATCCATTACTGTTCCACTCAACATCCTTATATTATCATGTTGTTCGATGCTATTTCTGTCGAGTCTACCATAATCATTTTTCATTTTGTCATACGCTTCTTTCATTGTGCGATAATCATATTTCAACAATTCGTTATGCACATTGTTTTCAACGATGATCTTTGATTATTCGACACATTCGACAAAAGGTTCAGTACATTTTGTACAAGGTTTCTCAACCTCAACAACTTGTACTTTGTCAACTTCTTTCTCGACAATTTTTACCTCTGGACCTACCTTGGTTAGATTTGCCATTAAAGCTTTATCTGCCATGTCCTTAAGGTCTTCGACTTTCACTTCTTGAGTGACATCAATGATTACTTCATCAATCTTTTTCTCCTCAACCACTTGTTCTTTCGAGTTGCCATCAAAATGACCTGCAAAACTGTCATAAAAATTAGAGGATAAAATTCCTTGTCTCTGCATATGGATATATTCCTCTTCTTCCTACTGTTGATGCAAGTATTGTTCCAGAAGAGTTTGTTCGATAGCTGCTGCTTCAGCTGCTGCCGCTGCTTCCTCTGCAGAATTGTCGTCAACTATCTCCATCATCAAAGCAACTCCGGTCTTCTTCCCAATGTAAGAATTCCAATCAAAACCATCATCTTCATTGGATGCCACCTAGCTTTCTCAGTGGTGCTATTGTCAGGTTTTTCTTGGAGTTCAACCTGAGTTTTTTTCGGAAATGGTTTATATTGAAGTGCCCTTTTGTTATATTCATTTCCTCCTCCGAAAGGACTTTGATTTCCGGTTGCTTTGGTGTTCTTACACTCTCTTTTAAAATGCCCATTTTGACGGCATTTAAAGCACGTGAATTTGGTTTTGTCAAAACCCAATTTGTTGCTGGAATTTCCTATGTCACGGCCTGTGAGTGCAACGAACTTGTCACTCTCCTGATGATCGAAGCTAAGGACCATTTGATGTCCATTAGTTCGAGGTCTTCCTCATCTACCTGGTCATAATCTTTTGCGGTCATCTCGGGGTTTCCGATCTTACCGGCAACAAGACATTCATAAGATTCTAACACGGTAGCGAGTAGTGACATATGTTGTTTTGCAACTTGTTCTGAAACAACATTGTTCAAATTCACTGCGATGTTGCATTTATATACATTTGGATCAGAACTTTGTTGTTGATTCTGATTCGCTTGGCTATAATAAGTTGAATTTGAACCAGTGCTTGAGTAAGAACTTTGAGGACTCTGGTCCTACTGAGGCTGTGATTGATTCTGATTCTATGGAGAAGCATTCATGTTTGCACTAAAAGCCGTCTGAATTTTAGGACTCGAAATACTATCTAGCATTCCGGCTTTGTAGTACAGACCGATGTCTTGAACAACATTAGCGTTTTTTGACTTCGCCATCTTCAGAAGTTCCATTTCGTGGCCTTCGAGATTATCGATAAACGTCGACAACTTGAAAAAATCCCACTTATCACTGTTCTTCAGAACCATCAAATACGTAGTCCATTCACCCTCTGGTAGTGCGTCAGCAAGTTTGTCTATGTATTCTTGTTCTGTCTTCGAGACCGTGTCTTCGCATTTGCACTTTAAGATGACAGAAACGCTCGATCATTTGCTTTATGGTCTCATTCTTTAGTATAGTGAAGATATCGAACTCTTTCAGGATAAGTGCCTTTTTTGCTTTTGATCATTTCGGCGCTGCCTAGATACTTCTTCTGTAATGACAACCAAAGTTCTCTTGCAGTAGCATACTCTGGTAGTAAAATCAGGATATCTTCTTTGACAGACTGTTGGATGAGACTGATCATCTTTTTCTCGGCAATATATTCTTCTTTCTGAACCGTCGAGTAGTTGTACTTTTCAAGAACTCGTTGATGTTCATCTACTGGAACAGTGTAGCCTCTTTCAATTGACACCCCGCCAGCGAAGTGCATGGCTTGAACCCAATAGGTAAATTTCTCTTTCCATGCTTCGTACTCGTCCATGCTCATTAGCTTGGGCGGTTTGACAGTCGTTCCCATTTCATTATCAAGATTGACTTGATTGATCATATTGGCATTTGACGAACTAGCTCCGGACATAAAAGCTCTTAGTTGATCTTCCATTGTGAATAACAAAACGTGTACTCTGAAAATTTTCAAAAACTTTGAAAACAATTAGTCCTACTACAAGTTCGGTCGGACTTGTAGTATCACTTGAAGAATTTTCAGATTTTCTAACAAGTTCGGTCGAACTCGTTAGATTTGTTTTTGAAAAATTTGATTAAACTTCGGGCGAACTCATGTCAAAAACCAAACACAGATCTTCGAGCGAACTTTTATTAAGAATTTGATAAAACTCTAGTAAGTTCGGGCACTTACACTTTTCTTGATTTTACACAAGTTCGGTCAAACTTGGTGTAAAATCAATGAAAAAGTAGTAACTTAGAGCGAACTTAGTCTAGATTCCTTCAAAAATATCTCAAGTTCGGGCGAACTTGCTAAAAAATCACTTGAAAAGTGATGTTTTAGGACAAGTTCGGCCGAACATGGCCAACAAGTTCGATCATGGGGGTTTTCAAAAACATGGTTTTTTCAAAATTTTGACATGAATTCGGTTGAATTTGGTCTCCAATCTTTCAAGGGTTTATCTTTGTTGTATTTTACATGATATATTCAAAATTCAAAAGATTTTGACCGTGAATTCTTCATTTTATGTTCAAAAAAAGAGAAGAATGGAGTAGAAATAGAAGTGTTCTTGTCTTGATGCTATCAAATCAGGATGTTCTAGCTCTGATACCACTTGTAGGACCGATCCTCGATGCTTAGGAACCTAAATTTGATATCTAACGTCCATAATAGCAGAAATATTACGTCGTGTTTACCAATAGACAAGATTTAATCAGTTAATTGTGAGTTTTATAGATCAAACGTTCTGGTTACAAACTGATAGAGCTTCGGCTCTGAAATGCCAAAGTTACAAATGAGGTAGGCTAGCTAGGTATTTATAGAGACACAAGTTCGCCCGAACTTGCCTATGCAAGTTCGGCCGAACATGCTGTTACATGAACTTCATGGGCGAACTTGGCTAATACAAACATAAATACTTCGTATACCTAGCATATTCAGCTCTATACTATACAGACTCGATATAAGACTAAGACATAGACATTATGCACCAACATTAATATACATTAATAACAAACCTAGAACATTATCTTCATTATAGAACACATCATTGTTGTCAATGAAGATGTTTTGGGTTTTCATGGTCGAGCACATCAGAGTATCCTCCATTTCCTTTAGATCTACCATTGTTGATGGATGCTCCATAGTGCATTAATGGTAGATCTAGTGTGAAATGAGTGGTTTAATAAGATGAAGATATTATAAAAATAAACTTATTAATTTGAAATGAGGTAAACAAAATGGAGGATTATGGGTGAGAATGATGTGATGGGTGATAGTGTCAAATCAGGTTGGTCAAAATATCTTGGGAGTGGGGTATGAATATGTAAATTTACCAATATGCCCAGAAAAGCTAAAAAGGATATGAAGGTGGCTGGGACACGTGGCAACATGTAGGCCATTAGATGGGTTTTCAAGGTTTATCTCAAAATTAAAGGTTTTCTACCAAGCATTATCCTATATATAATATATATATATGTTTAGCTATAAATAACTACATAACCGCGTTTCGAGTTTGCGTTGCGTTGAGTGTTTCATGCATTATGCGTTTGGACGAGTTAATTAAGTGAGATACAACACGTGTTAGTTCCCAAGTTTTGTGAGTGTCGCGTTGGTGTGTAAGCGGGTGAGTAGCCTTTGGAAAACAATCACGCGGTATCTTAGTATAAGCGAGGGAGTTGTAAGTGAACTCGTCGTGAACTGCTATGTGTTGTGTTGAAATTAGCGATTGTAGTGCTAAAGTATGCGATGTAGCGTAGTAAGCGATATAGCTCACATTATAATTCAAATCTTTGGTGCTAGGCGTAACGAGAGTAACGAGCGTGAAAATGCGGGTTGTTACACAGAATGTCTCAAAACACACATGATTCCAACAACATTGGATCCATGTTTAAACCTCTGATGCTTGTCAGGAACGAGTATTACATATGGCAACGTCGGACGGGTCATATTCTTGCTCAGCAACACACCGGTTGCTGGAGGTCTGTTGTATTTGGACCACATGTTCCTGTGGTTCGAAGTAAAGAGAATCCCGGAAAACAAGTGCCAAAAAATCCTGAAAATTACTCTAAGCAGGATTTCCAAAAAATAGAGTTAGATGTTAAGGCGTTTAGCATTGTTGCTTCTGCCTTACCTAACGAAGCAATAGTGCAAAGGAGTTATAGGATGCCCTGAAAGAGCAATTCGGTGGGACTGGGGAAGTAATTGAAAATAACAGAGAAGTCTTAAATCAACAATACAAAACTTTTTGTCATGTCAAAGGAGAGTCTCTAACTCAACAGTTCGAACGATTTAGCTGTCTCATAAGTGAACTTAAGCTGGTAAACGTGAATTTCCTAATTCGACTATTAACAGTCGTTTCCTCAGATCGTTACCAGAAAAGTGGGACACTATAGCTTTCGTAACTCGAACATCTGATGGGTTTAAAGAAATTAATCTTACACAACTTCATGGTAGGCTCCTCACATATGAGAGAGAGTTGAACCAGAAAAAGAAGTTGCAAGAGTCTGGCAAAATGGCTGATGACTATACTTTTGGTAGCACAGCTCTTTTAGGCCAAGAAGAGGGTTCTGGCAGTGGCAAGGATCCAGAGTTATGATCATTTTATTGATATAACTTCTAGAGGAAACTTCAACTTGATTCCACCTGCTAACAGGTATCCAAGGGGATATGGCCAACTATTTATCAAAAGGTTCCTCTTAGTTATGAGGTTTACAAAAAACCCTCAAAGCCAAGAGTCAATAGGCATCCTCATGGTTACCAACATCTGACAGGAAATGGTTCACAATAGTGGTTACAAAGACCAAATCAAACCACTGTCCATATTCCCAAATTTGAGATTGGACAACCTGTGACTCCATCCAAAGCCATTTTGGCTTTGGAGACCCACCTAAACTAATTGTTTACTAATGTGCAGGGAGCTTCTACTTGCCTTGATAGTTTATGGTATGTAGATAGTGGAGGCTCAGGCACATGACTGGATGTAGAGCCCTTCTCAAAGATTTCATCATACATGGAGGCGTGATATATCTTTTAGAAGCAATTCAAAAGGGAAGGTATTGGGGTCAGAGATGGTTCAGGCTAGGAAACTCAAATTTGAGCATGTTAATCTCATTGATAATTTGAAATTCAAGTTGCTGAGTGTCTCACAAATGAGTGACAAAGGATATGGATCTTCCTTTACAAAGAAAACGTGTCAAATTGTAGGACCAGAAGTTTTTAAAAAGATTGATCAAATCATTGCTGAGAGTAAAGCACAACTTGTTCCTTATAGGATTGGTAACGTGTATGTGGTAGATATGTTGAAAGATAATCCAATTTCCATGCATTCCTGTTCTCAGTTGCTTCTAGCAAAGAGACAGAGTTATGGCACAGAAGACTTGGACACACAAATTTGAAAACTATCACCAGTCTCTCAAGACAAAATCTTGTCAGAGGATTGCCTTCAAAACAATTTACTTGTGAAGAACATTGTGTATCCTGTTTAGAAGGAAAATAACATCAAAGTTCCTACAAGTCAATTGAAGAGTCCAAAACAACCCAGTGCTTGCAATTGCTACACATGGACTTGTTTGGCCCTGTACAAATCATGAGTCTCAAAAAGAAAAGATATTGTCTTGTCATTGTTGATGATTTTTCAAGGTTCACATGGACATTTTTCATGCACTCTAAAGATGAAACTGCTGGCATTTTGCAAAATTATGTTAAACAAGTTGAAAAGCAATTTGACCTTCCAGTAAAAATTTTTAGAAGTGACTATGGTATAGAGTTTAGGAGTAAGGAGTTGGATGCTTTCTATGAGTAAAAAGGGATTGTTAGGCATTATAGCATCCTAAGGACTCAAGAACAAAATGGGTGGTTGTACGGAAAAATAGAACTTTAATTGAATCTGCAAGAACAATGCTTGCAGACTCAGGTTTACCCTTGTCTTTTTGGGCAGAGGCTGTAAAAATTGCTTGCTATATGCAGAATAGAGTTTTGATTAATCCCAGGCATCAAAAGACTGCCTATGAAATTCTTTGCAAAATCAAACCGCTGATCTCATATTTCAAAGTCTTTGGCTGCCCATGCTTCATTTTAAACTTAAAAGACTCAATTTCAAAGTTTGCAACCAAAGTTGATTGTGGTTATTTTTGGATACTCAACCACTACTAAAGCCTACAGAGTCTTTAACTCTAGGACCAAGTGTGTTGAAGAAACTTTGAATGTAAAGTTCAATGAACTTTCTTCATTGAAAATCCCAGCAAATCCTGCTGAACTATTTGATCTAGATAAATTTACATTTGAAGATGTATCTATCAAGACTAACCATGAAGGTTCACAATCTTCTCATCAAATCATGGATATGACAGTGTGCTTCCACAATTTAAAGTCAATCCATCCATCAGAGGAGCAGTTGTTAATAACAACTGTGAAACTCTGCCACTGTTTGCTCAACAGTTGTTGATCCACAAATCTCTGCCAGCTCACAAAATCAAACCACTGTTGATAAAAGTCCCACTCTGTGAACAAAAATCAACAAAATCTCACACCCATTCCTCCTATACCTCCACCTCCATCACAAACAATGTTGCACTTCAAATTTGCCAACAGATGTTAGCTCAGATGATTCCCATCTGCAGCCTTCACCTCAAAATGCCATCATACCATATAAGGGAGATCTTATCTTCCTAAAAATTCATCCATCTGATCAAGTCATTGGCAACATCAATGAATGAGTGCTCACAAGAAGCCAATCCCATAACATTTTTCTTTTTGATGGCTTTCTATCACTCATACAACCTGTCAAGTACCAAGAGGCACTAAAAGACAATAGTTGGGTAGAAGCCATGAAAGGAAGAGCTCCTCCAAATCAAAAGACATGTATGGGAACTTGTACCACTGCCAAAGGATGTATGTCCAATTGGCACAAAGTGGGTCTTCAAAAATAAAACTGATGAAAGGGGTATTGTTGTCAAGAACAAAGCAAGGCTCTTGGTTCAAGGATACAAACAAGAAGAAGTCATTGACTATGATGAAACATTTGCTCCTGTAGCAAGGTTAGAAGCCATCAAATTGTTCTCAGCCTTTTCTGTCAACCACAACATCAAAGTGTTTCAAATGGTTATAAAAAATGCATTCTTATATGGGAAGATCAAAGAAGAGTGTATATATTGTCAACCTCTTGCATTTGAAGATGCATTTTATCCTGGTCATGTCTACAAGCTCAAAAAAGTTTTGTATGGCCTGAAGCAAGCACCCAGAGCCTGGTATGAAACTTTTTCCACTTTTCTCTTATCCATTGGTTTCACAAGTGGTAAAATTGATAAAACATTATTTTTATAATGGAGAGGAAAAGACTTGATGCTTGTCGAAATTTATGTGGGTGACATCATTTTTGGATCCACATGCACTGTCATGTGTGAAGAGTTTAGGCAACTCATGGCAGGAGAGTTTGATATGAGTGTAATTGGTGAGCTTCAATGTTTTCTTGGTCTTCAAGTAAAACAATTGACAATGGTACACTCATTCATCAAAGAACTACTCACAAAATTTGATATGAATTATTGTAAACCATGTAGCACACCCATGGCAACCTCAATGCTTGTCACTATTGATGATAAAGATGACTTGGTTGATCAAACTCTTTACATAAGTATGATTGGGTCTTTATTTACCTAACTGGTTCTAGGCCAGATATCATGTTTGCAACATGTGTTTGTGCCAAATCCCAGTCATCACCTAGAAAGTCTAATCTTATTGCTGTGAAAGGATATTCAATACATAAAAGGTGCTCCCACACTTGGTATCTGGTATCCGCTAATAGGAAACATTGAGCTTTCAGGTTACTCAGACAGTGATTTTGTCTGGTTGCCACACCACAAGGAAGTCCACATCAGGAGGAGTTCAATTCCTAGGTGATTGTCTAGTGTCTTGACAAACTAAAAAAAGCAAGTTGCAGTATCCACATCCATTGTTGAAGCAAAACACATTGCTGCTGCAAGTTGCACTGCTCAACTCTTGTGGCTTCAAAACCAATTGCTGGATTTTGGTGTAACTGCTTTAAAGACTCCTCTCAAGTTAGATAGTCAAGCAGTTGAAAACATTATTGAAAATCCAGTGTCCCACTCCACAACAAAGCACATTGACATCAGACATCACTTTATGAGAGATTTCTATGAAAAAGGTTTGTTTTCTCGGCATCATGTTCCAACTAAAGATCAACTGGCAGATGTTCTAACAAAAGCATAATACACATTGTCACACCCTCAAATTCCACGTGCAGGGTTCTACCGTGAGGCGCGTGACGAACCAGGATCTCAGCCATTAGTCATATTGAACAACCACTATATGAGTTTAAAAATTTTCCTGGTTGCTCATTCATGAGAAAATACGGTTTATACAATTTGAGTAGCGGAAGCGTAAATAATTACTAAACTAAAATAGCTAATGTAAGTAAAATTTATTCTAAAAGTTTGGTGAAATCAATGCGACTCCGAAATGCACCCTAGTCCTGATGAGTGCTACCTTAGTAACCTGAGAAAGACATGCAAGAACAAGTGTCAACACAAAATGATGAGTGAGTTCACAGGTTTTAAGTTACAGATATATAGTAAGTTGTTTCTCAAGCGTCATCCACTGTTTCAAATCTGAAACATTATGTTGCAGTGTTTAGCAGTTACTTGTTATATTTGTAGGTAGCTATCCTAAGTCATGTCAACAAAGAGTTCGATCCGAAGCTGACGTTGCTGCCCCTGTTGTGCCAGGTCTATCACCAACCATGGCTAAGTGTTGGGCAAATTCTACACCCGTGAACCAAACAACGTTCGCTCTAGCTGGCGCGACCAGCTCGAGTGGGGCTTGTCGGGCCCAGTAGTACTACTAAAAATTTCCTCGCTATAATCCAATACTAACAGCATCGTAAGTTTTAAGGGGACTGACATGTGATATAATGCTACTTTGTGACCATAACTAATATAACAAAAACTCTAACAGTTGTGACGTTACCTTACCGTAACGTTATGACATTACTTTACCGTAATGTAGTGCATGCTTTCTCCCCCTGTGTTTTCTAAAACATTTAAAAGAGTAGGGGCCGTGAACTCACCTTTGCTTTTCTCGGTATGACTTAAATGGATTTCGAGTTGATGGGGTCAACCACTTCCGGAAGCCAAACTAGTGTCTAGAGACGATGATTGTATGTTTCCCTAGAGAGAATGAGGACATTGTAAGGCCCCCAAACTGGGCACCTCACCGTTGGGTCACATTACAGTGTACGAATGCCTTCCACCCTATCACAAGTAATCACACCCGCTAGCCAAAAACATCACCGGCTCGAATTACACGCCTGCAAGACAATTTGTTGCAAAGCTTCCAAATCTACGAGCCAACCGTCTTGCAAAGTCGTCTAAATCGCAAACCTCCTAGCTTAAAATAATTGAGCTTCTTGTGTGCTAGGTTAAATTAATTCACCAGCTTGCATGTATGCTTACTTCTTTTAATTCAATGACTCTTAAGACTTTGTGACATGCTCATGTGCCTGCTTGCAAATTTTGTTTCGATGGATGGTATACACCTCCTTTCTTGTATGCTTCACCTATCTAGGTGCTTGCTCCCTTTGTTTTTTTCTTTTTTATTTCTATTTGATATTCACAACAATATTGCTTGCTTCCCCATTTCCCCTCCGTATATGCAAAACAAAGTGGGTTTAATGCCATACCTCATGCATTATTATGATGTTAACGTTCAACACCAATTCTGCTATACCAATGAAAACCTTAAAACAGATTAACCCCACGCGACCTATTCATGACCTTCATCAAAACCAAAAATTACCATCCTCACCATGAGTAACCTGCAACACCGCTTTAAGCCATACTCTACCAACCTCGCCTAATTGTTTCGACATAATAATTGCAGGAAAGCATGCAGTGTATCATGAGAAAATCCCTGCCAACCTTCATCTCCTCAAAACCGATCATCGACATCCACACCGAACGCCATCAACGCCTAGCTCGCCATCACCACTAACTGTCACCGCGTCGGTTATTGTCATGATCACCACCGTTCGCTATCATCATTGTAACCCACAACGTTCGCTGGTGCCGAACCTCTTCAATCTCGTCAAACACCACCTTCATTCACATCTACCCAAACCTCATCATCCACAACAGCCTCAACCACCATCTCCACAACCACCAAGCACCTCCATCGTCGCCACCATAACAACCCACGACCACCACGCCATCACCACACTATTGTTGCTTACCGCCATCATCATCGCCAAAGCTGTAAGTCCTTCAGTACACCATTGTCATCATCCCATCATCACAACATACCAACACATGCGCCATCTTTATCACCGTCACCTCTACGGTACCGATCACAACCACCCATGTTACTACCACCGTAGCCTCACCCGACCTTGACACAACCATCACACATCACCTATCATCATTGTTGCCAACAAAAACCTTCATCCTAACACCTATAAATCGATGGAGGCCATGAGAAAGACGGTTTGCCGATTGATCTGGCATTTGAAAGAGTAAAAGAAACGACTTCGTGGAGGTTTGCGGCTTTAGGGTTTCTTTGTTTTTTTTTTCATTTTATGAATATAATAATGATTGGCATTTTGCATGAAGGCACTTAGCTGACCTTCAACTTGCAATTTAGATCTCAAGTTATAAAGATGAATGAATTATTTACAAACCAACCCCTTATCTTTTTCCTGTACATGTTAAATAAAATTAACAAGAATTATAGGTTTTATAGACATGGAGGCTAGGGTTTTGAATAAAAATGAAAGAGAAGGAAGAAAGAGATGCTTTTATATGCTAGGGTGTGGTCAAGTGGATTGGACATACATTGCGTATATGACCGTTTGACGATACGAGTCTCGCATTAATTATTGGTTGTTCATAAAATAAATATCAGGTTTAGATTATATTTTACTATCTTTTTACTACTCAAATATATATATATATATATATATATACACATACACACACATACAATAAAATATAAATATTAACTTTGTGGCAAAACATGTTGCAAAATGTCCGTTAAAGAATGTGTTTCACTCGTCGCGGTTTGTTATTACTAAAACTAATAATAATAAGTATTTTAAGATGTGTAACCCTTTACGATCATTAGGTTCAAAAGTACGAGTTGTTACATTCTCCCCATGTTACAGAAATTTCCTCCTCGAAATTTAGCCTAAGGTATACTCTAGAATCCAGTTATGAGTTCGTCAATAACGCGTTTTAAGCGTATATAGACGCGGTTTCTCGTAAGTTTACAAAATGAACATATAAGTCGCATAGCATATAAATTCTCATATTTTGTATTTATTTATTTATTCAGGAATACTGTTCCAATTGTTTATTGATGTTCATGTACAAACCCATGTGATTTCTAATTCCCCGAATTACCGTTTTCGTGAGTGCTTGTGAAATAACTGACACACTTAATTTACCCTAAGCAAGTGATATGCATGAATAAATGGTTAAGATAACGAAGTTTGGTGTTAATGATGTTAACCTGAAAATGTCGAGAGTCACATCATCCTCGTGTTGAAAGAATTTTCATCTCGAAAATTCAGATTATGATATTTTAAGGACCATGGTTGAAAGTTCATTGCTAAGGAGAGCATGAAGGCATATGATGGTACAACGAGATGATATAAAATCAGACTACATTATTAAGATGATAGTTGATGACAAATGAGATTCAATTGTTCATTTGAACAAGTTACGAGGAATTATATATAGGTATAGAGTAGTCAATTGTCGAAGCAACAAATCGACTTTAGCAAGAGTATGTGCACATAAGTGCGACTATCAAGAATTATAGGAGTCACTTACAATGTAAGCATACACAAAAGTAAATAGATGATGCACTTTCAAGATGGTATCATGGTATTGAAGTTTGATGGTCCAGTTTCCATTTCACGAATAAGATGGAATAGCACACCGCCTAGTAACCAGGTATAGCTATTGTCATGGAGGTGACAACAATGTTAAGAGTTTTAGTAGGTGAAGCCACTATGGCTTGAAGAGGTCGTGATGCACCAGAGTGAATTCTTGCATATGGATTTCGAATGGAGATTAAGTTAGGCTATCAAGGAAAACATTGATACATGTCAATTTCTATTTGGTCTTAAGTAGAAATATAAGTTGAGTTCATGGGAGATCGGCAATAAAGAATGTTGTAACAAGTTACATTAAGCACGGGCGATACTCTCAAGAGTTGGAACACCAATGTGTCATACATTGGTATGTCATTGACGGATGAGTTTAACATGTTGGCATGGGGGGTGGTTGTTGCACAAAGGATAGTTTAGATGAGCTCAACATGTTTGAATTCGAGTGACTTGTAGAAAGCAATAATTTGTTATCATGGAGTGCTGTGAGTATTAAGTAGCCAACACTTCACGAAGTAAGTGTATCTAATGTATATTTTAGGGTTTCCCGAATGGACATGAATGGCATACATCATAAACGAAAGGTCAACGAAATAGGCCGAACTAGATTTGTGTTAAGGTAATTTGTTAAAGGTCAAATTACTCAATCCTAGAATCATGTGTGTTGGATGCACCACCGAGAATTTACTCAAGGTAACTAACATGATAGTAATTAAAGTGAGTGTAAGTGATATTCGTTTTTATGTGATGTTGCTGCCGAGGATCAAAAATGGTGCAATCACCTCTGCCAAAGAACAGTAATTGTGTCATTGCACGTAAGGATTCGAGATATTAGTAATAACTGCTTAGAACCGGTGATCCAGGTAAATTTATCAATGGATTGGATGAAACTCAATTCAGGCATTATGCCCCTTCATTTCAAAATGGTAGCTTCTTGACATGTTCATACGAAAGGAAAGGAGATTTTCGGTTGATATTGATCCTGACATTTTGGTTATAGTTGGTTGTAGTAGATGACCAGTTTTCAGTCAAAGAGGAGTAAGTACGAAACAAAAAAAAAGTCGATGGATACATACTTAAGTATTGGGTTTTCACACAGAAAGGGTGTTAACCCGGGCATACCTCATGGAAGTAGGAATTTTATTTTATGCGCCTTTACTTGATGAACTTAAGTGTGGTTCGTGCTCCTCAAGCAGCGTCCGTAGAGAGTGATCTAGACAAGTGAGGATTAGTGTATAACAAGGTTAGACAAGAACTATGGTATCCATCCTAGCACAAAAGGATGAGATGTGAGGAACATACCAAAACGTGGTTGACATCGATGTGTTTTACCTAATTGTTTTAGAATCATGAGTAAAATAATAAATCCAGTGATGAGGATGTAGTTGATAGTACTTAAGTGATATAAATGTAAAGAAGGTGATGTTATCGGTCGATGGTAGCGTTACGTTGAAGTTATTGGCACAATAAGGATTATGTAGAAAAGTGATGGTTGGTCGAATTCGTAGTGCTCTGATTCAATTGGAGCGTTCTCCACAGTCGTCGAGCTTGCTCGTATATGAATAAGAATAGTCGAACATGTGTGCAAACAAGTTTGGAACGTGTGCATGAATTAGAAGCATCACCTGCGTCATCAAGAGGTTTCATTACAAGGACGCGAAAATACGTTCAAAACGGTATGGTCCTAATAGCAGTGCATCGCCATTTCCAGGGTTCGAGAAGTGATCGCCAAGGATCAAAAAGACGAGTTTATCGAGTTCTTTTAATTACAACAAAATTTTATGGGGGTTTATGACAATGGAATGAGAAATTTATCTACATCGACAACATTAACTAGCTATCTCATTAAATGGTAAGCATTGAACAACACAAAGGTTAAGGAATACACTCGCTCATGAAATAATGACTTTAGCAATATAAGAGGTAAGTTTATTGAGTAGGTCATTGCGTTCATCTGGGTGTTGACTAACTTGTATCTTCATCTTCCAATGTTTCTTGAGATCATGGAACCAATTGGGGAAATCCGTATGCAGAGTTACATATGCTGGGATGTAAATTGGGTTAGTTTAAAGATTAGCGCATGACTGAGGAATGGAGTTAAAGGAAAAAAATTTATAGGTGAGCGTAAGGGATAAAGTTTAAGTGTACGAGAGAATTCTTCATGTTTCGTTTTTATGCTGATGTTGAAAGGCTTACCATTCGATTCTGGTAGGGTTTTGATCAAAGCGATAGGTCCTGGTGAGAAAATTGGTTTCATTAAGACGCTTACATTGGTTAAACAAGCAACGAGGGATTCCATAGCTCAATGTGTTCGAGAACATCTTCAGTCTGATAGTTGCGCTTATCAACTACCGAATGGGTTTAATGGTGCATGTTAGTCGATGAGTGGTTTACGAGAACTTCTACCAGCAGTGGAAGTTTAAAGCATGAAAATCATAGGTTAGGAAAATTTTATCTACACACAAGGTTTCACAAGGATTCACATGCATCGCAAATTACTATTACGTGTGCACCCGTAATGATAATTTGGTTTGCATGTTCACCCTAGTTCCTCCTGTCTTTTGTTCCAATGTCTCTCCATTGGATTGTCGAGTATGGGGTGTTACCAAAGAAAATGAAAAACGTCATCAAAAAGCGTAGTTATCAACCATACGTTGATCTATTAGGAGTTATATGGGAAACAGTAGTTGGGAATCGCCCGATCCGAGTATTCTCTTGAGTTAAAACAGCACTATGCGAGTCTATTATAGCGGATTGTATATGGACACATGCACATGGAACAAACATACACATGAAATGTGACTTCAAGAGATGAAAGTGGTTCATTAACGTGGGTTACCAGAAAAAGCAGAGCAGCCGTTCTACCATCCGAGTTAAGATAGGGTTCGAGTGTGCAATAGGCAAAGTGTTCTCAGCTGCGTGGTCAAACACTCTCTCAAAGAGTATCAACCAAAGATGTAGAGTTGTGGCTCGGGAAAATGATGACATCTCAGTATCAATGGATTTATACAAATACGTGTGTAACGGTCTGCCCTAACGTATGGTGCCTCACGCGAGGCCCACGTACTCAGGTTGAAGGAAAGTAAAACTAGTGGGGTCGGGGTGTTGTTGGTAGGTGGATAAGGGACACGTTTTTTATGAACCAAACTCCCAAGAGATATGTGTTAATGTTGGATGTCGTCCCAATCATGGACTTGAGAAAGCTCACCATACCCGATAGTACCATCAGTAGGCTCAAGCTGGTGATTTGTTTAGTTATGTGGTGTAAGAAGAGGTAAAGATGATTGTGATGTGAGAAACTCCTCCAGAGGCTCCGTCTAACGACCCTTGGACAAGAGTAGATACTGGTTGTTGGCGATCCCACGAACATCGCCACTAGGGATGAAGATACAAAGAGTTTGGTGTGTTCCTAGTCAGTAGAGGGTTAAGTGGATGATGTCGACATGCCGGCAATTTCAATGTAACTTTTGATGCGATGTGTGTAGGCATATCATGTATAAGTGTTCTTGTATGTCATGTATGAGTGTATGTGTTGTTGCATGACTAATGTAGTGTCTAAGGCTATAGACTAAGTCTACTCTCTAATGCAAACCTAGTTCACTATAACCATTGGCTCTGATACCAATCTTTCACACCCTCAAATTCCACGTGCAGGGTTCGTCAAGCGCCTCGCGGTAGAACCCTGCACGTGGAATTTGAGGGTGTGACACACATCCACCTTTGAAAGTTTGATCTCTAGGATTGACATGCTAAACATGGAATAAAAACATTTTTATGTGTTCCATGTGTAAATAGCAATAAAATGTTTTCAGAAAGTAAAAAATCCATCCTTAAAATAGCTTTAAATTGAAGTTTTCAATAAATCTCAAAAATCTGTTCATACCACTACTTTTTTATAACCACTGAGTGGCTTGATATTCTATCCACTGACAAAAGTGTATCTTATAGTTGGTCAAACCACTGTGTTAACCGTATCCACTGATAGCTATCCATTGATAGTGAAAAATCAAAACATTGTTCCCATCCACTGTTGACACACAACAGTGGTTCTCCAAACACTTGTCTTCCATTCACCATCAGAGGATACACGTGGACAGATGTTAACCGTCAGATCTTTACCACGTCATCACTCACTTTTCACTTTATAAAACCCTGTTTTATTCCAATCAGCGTTTTCACTCTACCATATCGAATTCAAAATTCCAAAAGCGGTTTTCTCCTTAAATCTTCTTCTTCTTTGCAACTTTCTTCACTCAAATTCTTTCATCGTGAAGCTCATCATTATAACACCCCACAACTACACACCAATTCTTGAAGAAACTGACTCGAATAGACAATATCATGCCTTGATCAAAGTCTTAAAAGAGTCAAAATACAAAAATATCATGGAAATCAAAGCCCAATTTATCAAGACTTTGCGACAATTCTAGGCAAATACTGAGGTCCATTCAACAAAGAAGAAACCTTATGCTATTGTTTCCACTGTGAGCAAAACATTGTTTCAAATAAGCCATGCTTCTATTTCGGAGGTTTTTGGTTTGAATGACCTAGATCATCCTACATCTTTCTCTATTCCTGACTTGTACAGTGAATTCATTGAAAGAGGATATGAAGGTCAACTAACAGGTAAAACCATTTATAAACCTAAATTTCCTGCTGAAATGATGTTTTTATTCCATACTTTGTTGACATGTTTGTCTATTTTTAACTTTTCTACAAGTATTGTTCAATGACTTGGTGGCAAACATTGGCAACATTAAAAATGGCAAAGCTTTTCTAATGCATCCAAGGCTTCTAAGTATTTACATTCAAAACAGGGTTGGTGAAGCTGATGCTAAACAAGGTGTTGTGACTTCTTATGGTAGCCTTACACATGAAACTTTTACACGCATCACCAACTAATCAAAAGTTTCAAAAACAAAAGTAGAGGGGATGAGAAAATTTAGATGCACAAACATCACATGCTCAACCCACTGCTACTGAGCCCACTGCTGCTGATGATCAAAGTACTACAACCAGTGCTTTGAAACCCACACCAGCCATTACTGAAAAGAAAACAAAAAATAAATCCAAGCCCACAAAACCCAATAACAATAACGGTCCTCTGGAAGATGAGATCCCAGAGGTTAACCCAGTGACAGCACCAAAGTCACTTGAAACCACTGCTGCTACTTCCTCACAGCCGATGGTAGAAAGATTTCCACCTATAAGCCAAACTCCTCTTGAATTGTCACAAAAGGATCAAGTTGTAAGCACAGGGACACCTTAATATGAAACTCTAGATCCACTTGGTTCTATCTTCTGCAGCCCCTCTTCCAGGGAAATGTCGCTTCTACCCCCAACCCTCAGCAACAAATATTCCACCCACTATTTTACCTTTGTTGAAAGCAATTGACATGGATCAGACAAATATCAGTTCCTCTCAATCACACATCAAAGAGAGTTCTTCTCTACATGTGACTGAGTCTGATACTCATGTTTTTGCTATCTCATCAACAGATGAGGAGGCTACATCCCTTGGGTTACAAGTAACCCTTGGTGATTTTTCAAGTGGAGTAATTACTACAATTGCAGAACTTCATATTTCTCAATTGGACAGTGGTTTCATAATTAAGACTCCCTTAAATGCAACAACTTTTGAGGCTACAAAGGTAACCTCTATTCAAGTTGGAGGTCCCCAGAACCAAGAAAAAGGGATTAAGAATCCAGATACAACCAGAAAGGTGGAAAAGGAAAAGAGAGGTTGGAAACAAAGGGTGCACAAAGATTTGAAAAAGAAAAGATTGATCAGATGGAAAAGGAAGACCTTGGTACTTCAAAACAAAGAAGAAAGTCAACCATAAAGGTTAGCCAACCAATATCCACCTCTTCTAAAACCACTAATCAATCTAAAACACATCAAAATCATCATTACCACTAGCATATGTTGTGACACCTGTTGTGTCAACAGTTGTTGATACAATAGTGGTTACAACAGATGCTACTTCAACCACTGCCATGATCACTTTCCCAACCACCACTCACCAAATACCTACTCTCACAAGAAGTCCCAATCAACCACCATCATCGAAACTCATTTTTGAAAGAAGGAAGATGACAAATGTAATAGATAATGAAAATATCATTCCTGCACCACTTCCACTATCATCACAACTACTGACCTCAACCTCAGTTTCTCTTCCAATCTCTACATCATCCAAAGCCCAAGAACATTGATGAATACCTTCAATTGAAAGCCATTCAAGCAGATGATGTGACCAAGAGGGATAGAAAGGGAAAGAGTGATAGAAAAATACATAACTACATGCAATATCAACTTAGCAAAGTCAGAAGACTTCTCCAAAGACTTGTGCACAAAGCTATCTGAAAGAGATGATGAAAGTTTAAGAAAAGACTACATAGATCATATCATCGAGAATAAACAATACAAGGCAACAAGAGCACATTTCAAAGACTGGTTTGTGAGTGATCTTAAACAAGAAGTAGAAAGAATGCAAGAAATGCTTAAACATCCAAACAAAAAGCCCACTCCTCCAGACTAGAAATAAATTCAAAATGAATGTGCCTGACAAAGCCTTGAAACTCAAAAGGATGAAGGAAGAGCTGGTTGCTGCAAATTATGGTACAAAAAGGCAGATTACCAGGTGGTCAGAGATTAAGGTAGTGGATACCTACAAAACGTTGGAAGAGCTGAGAAAAATATATCCATCAGTGCCTAAGTAACCAGACTACTCAGCAGAGGTTATTGTTCATGAGACCCAACCTTATCAAAAATCTTCTTCAACGTCTGCTCATTCCATCCTTGCCTTAAATCAAAGAGAGAGGCAAAAGCATGTGTCTGAGAAAGATGAGAGAAGGTTTGAACTTAGCTTCATCAAAGAGGGCATCAAGAATCAAGCCCAGTTTCATACTGATGATGCAAGTGATATGCTAAGAGAGACACTATCATAGATTGCAAATCAGTTTTGACTGCCAATCTCAACAATAAGCGAGCATCCTAGAAAGCCATTTGATCCAAAAATTGTAAAGTTGAAGGTCGACAAAGACACCCACGAATTAACTCTGCTCAAATCAAATGGTGATGCTACCAAGATAAGAAAGGAGGATGCATATGGGCTCTATGTAGAAGACCTCCAAGACCTTATGAATCTGGAGCTCAAAAAGCATGCTGATGATATTGAGTCTCTTAACTTTGAATTGCAGTTGAAAGGTCAAATAAGAGAACTCATGTTGAGAAATAAAGATCAACAATAATTGTGTTTTGGCAACATCTGTTCCAGGGGAGATTGTTGGGATTAAACCCTTGCAAAGGAACAAATGATATAAAGCCAAAACTTCATCAAATGATTGATCCAAAATAACAGAGTTTACAACCTCTGATGCAAGCCACTAATCCAGTTAAAACTGCATTACAAGATCTGTTGACTACAAGCTCTGTTGTGGAACCTCTTATGAAGACTAACAGAGGATAGGCTTATCAATGTTTCTTCTTTATTAATGTAACAGTGTTTGTAATAGCAATGGTTAGCTTAATCAGTGTTTAGAGTTAGTTAGTTGTTAGTTGTCACTATAAAACCCTGACGTTAGCAAAGTTGCCCAGAGGTTTGACTTGCTGTATAAATAGAACAGTACATTGTACTCTTCCATCCATCTATCAAAAGATCATTTACGCATTTCCTTCCAATCTGCTTTCTTACATTCTGTACTAACAAACTACCATTGGGCTGAGGGGGAGTTTGTGATTCATATGCAAAACTTATAAGTTTGAAAGCATGATGATCAAAGCAATCTTCCATTAGTTGTGATATAAAGTTTATTCCGCTGCAAATTCACTTTGTTTTATCTTCAATCATTAAACCATTTTCTAAAACAATCACAACTAATTCAAACTGAGATCCTAACACCACCACCATCACCGGTACTAATCCACCACCATTAAGATCTAATGATGATGAAAATGGTGAATAAAGGTCGACAAGGGCTGTTAGAGGTCAGATATGTGAAGAATAGTGGGTCGGCAGTTATTACAGGTGGCTCTAGCAATGTTTGAACTTAATCCGAAACAGGAGGTGTAGAAATTGAATTCGATGGTGAATGTCACACCCCGACCTGCAGCGGAATAAGAGTCAGGGCATAATTGGGTTATCACCAAAGCTCATGATGTTTACTAAAATGTTTCATATTTATTAAATTCAAATTACAACTTAAATGTTCAAGCCAAATTCATACAATACAAGGAAAGGAAAATTAAATAAACAATCCAAAATCTAAACTGATTTTTTCTTCTAGGCCGTCCTATATGTTTCTTGCTTCAACTGGATCACCTGTATCATGTGTAAAAATGGGGAATTTTGGGTCAATAAAAGTTGGCGAGTGAACCTTGTTAAAAACCTTTGTTATTGATTTCTTGTTGTATTTATATGGAAAAATTGTGCAATAATCATATGTGAGCAAACGTAAATAAACAAACAATAACAAACCACCTTGCATGAGTATATGACATGAACGATAATGTATATGTTGGCAACGTCACGTTCCGCTCATAGGTAATGGGGAACGGACGAGCCTATGATGATGTATGTGCGATCAAGGCTCAATCAAACGGAGCCGATCGTATGTTGGCAACGCCACGTTCCGCTCATAGGTAATGGGGAATGGACGAGCCTATGATGATGTATGTGAGATCAACGCTCAATCAAACGGAGCCGATCGTATGTTGGCAACGCCACGTTCCGCTCATAGGTAATGGGGAACAGACGAGCCTATGATGATGTATGTACTGAAAATGATAAATTTAATCTAAACATTAACCACACAAACAATTGATACATATTGGATACACATTTGATCATGGATATGATGGATGCACAAGTGTTTAAATGTAATAAATAATAAGCGACACATGATACACCCCAAAATGTGATTAAAACGAGGAATTTGTAGAGATTCACTCACATTGGGTGCGTTCGTTTGATGATGTTGAATGCGCACGAGTTTTGGGATTTGATCGACGAGGAAAGACTATCCTAAAATAATAACGAAATGTTACGGTAAATAAGTGGATTTTATTAACAATTTTAATAGGATTTTTAGATTTATTTGTGAGTTTAAGGTCATTTTCTAACTTTAAAAAAATTATTTTTGAGTATTTTTAATTGATTTTTGATTTAAATAAATAAATAAAAATATAAAAAAAATGTTGACTTTTTGTTGACCGTTGACCGGTTCGTTGACCGGACCTTTGACCGGTCGGACAGTAACTTATGTGTGCGCGGGGTGAGGCTCAAACCCGAGACCTCTCGTACGCGTGCACGCAGCTCTACCAACTGAGCTACGTGTCTAACCCGAAATATTCTATGTTTTAATTATATATATACTAATTAAATGTTTAATTTATTTGGTTTTATATTAAAAGAATTTAAATGGTTAAACCGGTTGCAGGGAAACCGGATCAAACTCGGGTCCTTTGGTTTGTAAGCGCACAGCCCAACCAGTTGGGCTGTGTGTCTTATCTGCTAAACTTACAGTTTATATTAATCTTAAAAACATCCTGGGACCTACTCTGATTCAATAAAAAAAAATTGGTTTTAGTTCGGAAAGCCGGTGCGTTTGTAAGATTCGAACTCGTAACGTGCGCAATGTGTTTGCACACAGTCCACCGCTGGACTGTGTGTCTGACCCCGTTTAATATCTTGTTTTAATTAAACTTATACATAATGTTCGACTTCATCTTCTTCGTTCAAAGATACAGACAACAATATCTGACTGTTCTGGTTTAATTCGATTAGCGAAACTTATAATTGGTTGGAAAGTATTAGATAATGAGATTAAAGAACAGAATTGTACCAAACAGGATGTTTTTCTCAGAACTCCGGCAAGGGTCGTCGGCTCTGATTTATGAATTCCGTCTGAGCGGATCAATTAACAGTTTTGATCAACTAATTGTGAAATTGAGTTACTAAACAAAGATTAGAGGGTTTAGATATTTGTACCGATTCACAGCGTGATTTTTAAAATTTTCAGAGATTTTCCGGCGAGTGCAGAATATCCGGTAACGTCGTATGTGACCGATTCTGGTTGAAGGATTTAAGTTAGTATAAGTCTAACAATGGATAGAAGATGAAAGAATCGAGAAATTTACCGATTTGATGTATGTCTCGGTTTTCCGGCGAAAGTCCGGCGAGTGCAGAATATCCGGTAACGTCGTATGTGACCGATTCTGGTTGAAGGATTTAAGTTAGTATAAGTCTAACAATGGATAAAAGATGAAAGAATCGAGAAATTTACCGATTTGATGTATGTCTCGGTTTTCCGGCGAAAGTCCGGCGATAGCAGATAACGATTCCGACGAATAGAAGTTAGAGTGAAAATGAAGTTGAGAGTGTTACGATTGTTTCCGAGATGTGAGACGTTGGAATTATTAGTGCAAATCAGGAGTAATATGATTTCGGTTTTCAATCTCGAAAATCATATGAATCGAGGCATTGAAGACTGAATTGATTGAGAACGTGGGTTGGCATTGATTTATCGGTTATACTCAAGAACTCGCGATCACTCAAACGTCTCTGGATATCTGAAAGCCGATGAGCGGTTTCAGTTCTTGGCGCGAACAGATGAGTTCACGGTTGCAACTTAAGTTTTTATTTGATTCATTGATTACACAAATGAATCAAGTGGCGGAGTGGTGAATGGCTTGTGTGTTAAATGAGCCGGCTGACCTGGGTTCGAAACCCGGCAGCGAGATTTATTTTTTTCTTCGACCGTTTTTATTGTTTATTAATTATAGTTTATAAATTCTAATATATTTATTAATTATGCATTGTTTAAAATTAAAAAGAGCATTAAATAAGCAACGAAAAATGTAACTGACTATTCGATTAATAAACGAAGCGGGTTTTGAAAACCCGTTTTTCGACGGATGTTACAGTATCCCCTACTTTTAGAAATTTCGTCCCGAAATTTAAGTAGTAGTGGTAACAGGAAAAAGATGCGGGTATTTTTCGCGCATTGAGTCTTCACGTTCCCAAGTAAACTCAGGTCCTCGTTTCGACTCCCAGCGTACCCAAACAATTGGAATACGACTCCGTCTTAAACGTTTTTCTCCGAAGTCCATGATCTCTACTGGTCTTTCAATGAAATGCATAGATTCATCGATCTGAATATCTTCTAAGGGAATATGGAGGTTTTCATCGGCGAGGCACTTCTTTAAGTTTGATACATGGAATGTGGGGTGAATTCTGTTGAGTTCTTCTGGTAGGTCAAGCTTGTATGCTACAGGTCCTACTCTTTCGAGTATCTTGAAAGGTCCTACGTAGCGTGGTGCTAGCTTGCCCTTCTGGCCAAAACGAACTACTCCCTTCCACGGTGATACTTTTAAAAGTACATGATCACCAATGTTAAACTCCAAAGGCTTTCGTCGTTTATCTGCATAACTCTTTTGACGACTTTGTGCCGCTAGAAGATTGTTTCGAATTTGATGGATCTTGTCTGTTGTTTCTTGAATCAATTCTGGACCGGTGATTTGAGCTTCCCCGATTTTGTGTCAACATACTGGAGATCGGCACTTACGGCCATATAGCGCTTCGAAAGGAGCCATGCCGATACTTGAGTGGTAACTATTGTTGTACGAAAATTCAACTAATGGTAGATGAGCGTCCCAATTCCCTTTGAAGTCTATGACACATGCTCGAAGCATATCTTCAAGAGTTTGGATGGTGCGTTCAGATTGTCCATCAGTTTGAGGATGATAAGCGGTACTGAGGTCTAATCGTGTACCCAAAGCGGCTTGTACGGCTTGCCATGTTCGTGAAGTGAAACGATCATCATGGTCTGAAATGATGCTTAAAGGTACACCATGACGGCTTACGATCTCGCTGATGTAGATACGAGCTAACTTCTCGTTCTTGAAGTCCTCGCGAATCGGAATGAAGTGAGCTGATTTTGTAGACGATCAATGATTACCATATAGTGTCATACCCACTGGAGGTGCGAGGTAACCCGGTAATGAAATCCATAGTTATGTTTTCCCACTTACATACAGGTATTTCGGGTTGGACTAGAAGTCCTGAGGGTCTTTGATGTTCAGCTTTTACTTTGGAACATGTAAGGCACTTGGAAACAAAAACAACAATATCCTTTTTCATTCCAGGCCACCAGTAGGTGTATCGAAGGTCTTGATACATCTTGTTGGCTCCTGGGTGTATAGAGTATCGTGTTTTGTGCGCCTCAGTCATAAGGAAATCACGAAGGTTATTGTGATCGGGAATCCATATGCGATCTAGATAGTACAGAATACCGTCGGATTTGGTTTCGATTTTAAGTTCTGCTCCACAAGACAGCTCATTGCGTACGTCGTTTTCTGTTACAGAAACATGTTGGGCTTCTCGGATTTGATCTTTGATGTCGGTTATGATTTGCGAACATAGAAGACGAATGGAGTTCGCATAACCCTTTCGACTGAGCGCATCGGCCACCACGTTTGCCTTGCCAGGATGATACCGAATTTCACAGTCGTAGTCATTAAGAAGTTCGACCCATCTTCGTTGCCTCATATTCAACTCCTTTTGGTTAAAGATATGTTGGAGGCTCTTGTGGTCAGTGTATATTTCACACTTGGTACCGTAGAGGTAATGTCTCCATATCTTAAGAGCGAACACAACGGATCCAAGTTCTAGGTCGTGGGTGGTGTAGTTCTTCTCATGAATTTTGAGTTGTCTAGAAGCATAAGCTATCACTTTTCCTCTTTGCATCAGTACACAACCTAGTCCCTGCCCTGACGCATCGCAATAAACCACGAAGTCATCACAACCCTCAGGAAGTGTGAGGATAGGTGCGTCACAGAGTTTTTTTAGAGTTTGGAAGGCTTCTTCTTGTTTGGGTCCCCATATGAAGGGCTTGCTTTATGAGTCAAAGCCGTGAGTGGTACAGCAATACGAGAGAAATTTGCAATGAAACGGCGATAATAACCAGCCAAACCAAGAAATGATCTTACTTCGGTAGGTGTACGTGGCGCTTGCCATTCCTGTACTGCCTTGATTTTTGAGGGATCAACATGAATTTCCTTGTCATTGACGACGTGTCCAAGGAATTGTACTATCCTTAACTAGAATTCACATTTCGAGAATTTAGCGTACAGCTTTTCTGTCCTTAAGAGTGTAAGGATGAGTAGAAGGTGTCGTTCATGATCAGACTTAGACTTTGAGTAGATGAGGATGTCGTCGATGAAGACTATAACAAAACGGTCGAGATAAGGTTTGCAGACTCTGTTCATTAGATCCATGAAGACAGCTGGGGCGTTGGTTAAACCAAATGGCATGACCATGAATTCGTAATGACCATAACGAGTTCAGAAGGCGGTCTTTGGGACGTCTTCTTCATGTACTCTGAGTTGATGATAACCAGAACGTAGGTCGATTTTTGAAAAACAGGTGGCGCCTTGAAGTTGGTCTAGAAGATCATCGATGCGAGGTAAGGTTCTTGACCGTTAACTTGTTGAGTTCTCTGTAGTCGATACACATGCGAAACGTTCCATCTTTCTTCTTCACAAAAAGGACAGGTGCACCCCAAGGCGATGAGCTAGGACGTATGAATCCTTTGTCAGTCAGCTCTTGCAGTTGACTGGCCAGCTCTTGCATTTCGGAAGGGGCTAACCTATAAGGAGATTTTGCAACTGGTGTAGCTCCAGGTATAAGATCAATGCGGAATTCGACTTCTCTCACGGGAGGAAGTCCTGAAATGTCGTCAAGAAAAACTTGCGGAAAATCTTTTACTACTGGGATGTCTTCGAGTTTCTTCTCCTTGGTTCCCTTTTTGACGACGTGAGTTAGGAATGCGACATAATTCTTGCGGAGATATTTTCGGGCTTGAAAACAGGACATTATTTGAGTCCTTTCGAAGGGGTTTCTCCAAAGATTCGTAGAGTCTGACCGTTTGTAAGAGGAATGCGAATGAACTTTTCGCGGCATACAACTTCAGCATGGTGTTGACTGAGCCAGTCCATACCAATTATAATGTCAAAACTTCCCAACTTCATAGGAATGAGGTCAACTGGAAAATCGTGATCGTTTAGGGTGAGAGTACAATTGCGTATAATAGAGTTTAATGAGACCGGTTTTCCTCAGCAACTTCTACCGTTATGGATTCCATTAGTTTATCACGAGTTTGGTTGAGGATGGGTTCAAATTCTAAGGACACAAAACTCTTATCCGCGCCAGTATCAAATAACATGGATGCATAACTACCATTGATGAGAAAGTACCGTTAACCACGTTGTTGTCAGCCCTAGCTTGATTGGCGTTGATGTTGAAAGCTCTTCCCCTAGCAGGCGGAGGAGCTTGGTTAGCCTGGTTTACTGGATTTGCTTGAGCTTGGGCATGGATGATGTTCACCAAGCGTGGACAGGTGTTCCTGAAGTGGTTCGGGTCTCCACAGTTGTAACAAGCCCCATAGGTTGCATCATGGGATAGTTGGGTTGGTAGTAGGATTGAGCTACATGTTGGGCAGGTGGTAGGGGTAAAGGTTGTTGGGCTTGACCCACTATCTGATGGTGGGTTTGGGTTGAGGGCTGATTGCGGTTCGTTCGCTGAAGTGCGCGACAGGTTTGGATGGTGTGACCTGCACGGCCACAGCCGGTGCAATGTTGGCAGGGATGATCAGGAAAGTGATGGTATTGGCAACGGTTGCATTTTGGGTATGGGTCGGAGTATGGCCTTTTATATGGTGCAGCTGAGGGGGTAACTTGGGTGATGGGTGCAGCAGGGATAGGGAAGTTTATTTGTGTGACAACAAAGTTTCTGTCGTTTCGTTTCCTCTTACTAGCAAACTTTGAGGAGGAGGTGGAATGGTTTGAAGTTTGGCCCTTAATGGGGGCTTTCTTTTTCTCATCCTTAAATTTGCCGTTTCGGATGCGATTCTCGGTAAGCTCGGTAGCTAGTTCCATAGCGGCTTCAAGTGTTGCAGGCGAAGTGCTTAGTACCGAGTCTTGAATTTTTTAGGGGAGGCCTCGAATATAGTGTTCAACTAAGCGGTACACTGGGGTGAACAAGTTGGGGATCATTTGGTTCAACTCTAGAAACCTTTTGTTGTAGGAAGTATGTTCTCCTTCCTTTTTCTTTAACGAGTGGAATTCATCCTCTAACTTTTTGATCTCGCTTCTTGGACAGAAGCGTCTCATCATGATTTCCCTTAACTCCTCCCATGTTAAGGCCATTGCATCTTCGATTCCTCTCTTACCTTTTTCTGTATTCCACCAGGTAAGAGCTACTCCAAACAGTCTCCCGGTTGCGTAACGTACCTTGCAATCCTCGGGACAATCGCAATTGAGGAAGGTGTTCTCCATTTCCTCAAACCAGTGGAGGAGAGCAGTGACACCTTCGGTCCCTTCATATTTCGGGGGATCGCAAGACTTGAAGTGTTTGTAAGAGCACTCTTTGGAGGGAGGGTTGTCGACGTTCTGGTCTTCTTGATTGGGAGGGTTGATGGGATTTGCGGCGAGAGCTTGTTGGACTTGAATTACGATGTCAGGAAGCACCGCGGCCATTTGTTTTGCGATTTGGGTGGCCAAGCGTTCGTTTGACCTTCCTGACCTTCTACCTCCACGTTGCTGCCTAGCCGACATCTACAGGAACATACATAAGAAGATGGTGAGTTTAAGGAGTCTTTTTAGGTGTCATGTGTCGTCAAATGAAATAAAAATAACATAATTATCAATAATGCAACTACATCCATAGGATGTCTTGGGTTTGCTTATGTTTGAGCCTCCAATGTCCCCCATACCATCACCTGTATAGTCATGTGGGCCCCCATGACTATTGGCTTAGTAGGATTCACATTGGTGTTGGCGGTTTAACACTCGCATCACCCGAATGAAAACCATGAAATATGATTGCGAGATGTATGGTAGGAGGGTGTCCAGGTGTAGACACAATGACAACTCAAAGTGGGGTTAGCTCACACGACGTTTGGTATAGCATGCTTTGGCCTAATAGGTCCTTCGTACTCTCATCGTTAGTCCCCAGGTAGGCAAACTGGTCCTTTATTTTGGATTTATACGAACCACGCCTAGACAGGACGTTCCGACTACCGGTACTTGTACCCTTCCAGTTACTACATGCCCGTCATGAGAACTCACTTTGATGTGATTTGAAAAAAATACAAAAATCGTTGCAAAAATCATGGAAATGTGTGGTGTGTGCTCTCATGGATATGATATGTTATGAGGATATGATTCATGATGAGCATTGTATAGTAATATGTACTTTGAACATGCTTGCATAACATTGAATGTAACAATAAACATAAAGCATATAAACATCATGACTTTTGTATGTAACACATAAACAATTTAAATAATTCTAATCAACTATAGTATAGGCTCTAAGGGTATAATAACCTATCCTATATCCCTATAGTCATGGCTCTGATACCAATTTGTCACACCCCGACCCGCAGCGGAATAAGAGTCGGGGCATAATTGGGTTATCACCAAAGCTCATGATGTTTACTAAAATGTTTCATATTTATTAAATTCAAATTACAACTTAAATGTTCAAGCCAAATTCATACAATACAAGGAAAGGAAAATTAAATAAACAATCCAAAATCTAAACTGATTTATTCTTCTAGGCCATCCTATATGTTTCTTGCTTCAACTGGATCACCTGTATCATGTGTAAAAATGGGGAATTTTGGGTCAACAAAAGTTGGCGAGTGAACCTTGTTAAAAACCTTTGTTATTGATTTCTTTTGTATTTATATGGAAAAATTGTGCAATAATCATATGTGAGCAAACGTAAATAAACAAACAATAACAAACCACCTTGCATGGTATATGACATGAATGATAATGTATATGTTGGCAACGTCACGTTCCGCTCATAGGTAATGGGGAACGGACGAGCCTATGATGATGTATGTGCGATCAAGGCTCAATCAAACGGAGCCATCGTATGTTGGCAACGCCACGTTCCGCTCATAGGTAATGGGGAACGGACGAGCCTATGATGATGTATGTGAGATCAAGGCTCAATCAAACCGAGCCGATCGTATGTTGGCAACGCTACGTTCCGCTCATAGGTAATGGGGAACGGTTCCGCTCATAGGTAATGGGGAACAGACGAGCCTATGATGATGTATGTACTGAAAATGATAAATTTAATCTAAACATTAACCACAAAAACAATTGATACATATTGGATACACATTTGATCATGGATATGATGGATGCACAAGTGTTTAAATGTAATAAATAATAAGCGACACATGATACACCCCAAAATGTGATTAAAACGGGGAATTTGTAGAGATTCACTTTGGGTGCGTTCGTTTGATGATGTTGAATGCGCACGAGTTTTGGGATTTGATCGACGAGGAAAGACTATCCTAAAATAATAACGAAATGGTACGGTAAATAAGTGGATTTTATTAACAATTTTAATAGGATTTTTAGATTTATTTTTGTGAGTTTAAGGTCATTTTCTAACTTTAAAAAAATTATTTTTGAGTATTTTTAATTGATTTTTAATTTAAATAAATAAATAAAAATAAAAAAAACAATGTTGACTTTTTGTTGACCGTTGACCGTTGACCGGTCCGTTGACGGTCGGACAGTGATTTATGTGTGCGCTGGGTGAGGCTCGAACCCGAGACCTCTCGTACGCGTGCACGCAGCTCTACCAACTGAGCTACGTGTCTAACCGAAATATTCTATGTTTTAATTATATATATATACTAATTAAATGTTTAATTTATTTGGTTTTATATTAAAAGAATTTAAATGGTTGAACCGGTTGCAGGGAAACAGGATCGAACTCGGGTCCTTTGGTTTGTAAGCGCACAGCCCAACCAGTTGGGCTATGTGTCTTATCTGCTAAACTTACAGTTTATATTAATCTTAAAAACATCCTGGGACCTACTCTGATTCAGCAAAAAAATTGGTTTTAATTCGGAAAGCCGGTGCGTTTGTAAGATTCGAACTCGTGACGTGCGCTATGTCTTTGCACGCAGTCCACCGCTGGACTGTGTGTCTGACCCCGTTTAATATCTTGTTTTAATTAAACTTATACATAATGTTCGACTTCATCTTCTTCGTTCAAAGACACAGACAACAATATTCGACTGTTCTGGTTTAATTCGATTAACGAAACTTATAATTGGTTGGAAAGTATTAGATAATGAGATTAAAGAACAGAATTGTACCAAACAGGATGTTTTTCTCAGAACTCCGGCAAGGGTCGTCGGCTCTGATTTATGAATTCCGTCTGAGCGGATCAATTAACAGTTTGATCAACTAATTGTGAAATTGAGTTACTAAACAAAGATTATCAGAGGGTTTAGATATTTGTACCGATTCACAGCGTGATTTCGGAAATTTTCAGAGATTTTCCGGCGAGTGCAGAATATCCGGTAACGTCGTCTGTGACCGATTCTGGTTGAAGGATTTAAGTTAGTATAAGTCTAACAATGGATAAAGATGAAAGAATCGAGAAATTTACCGATTTGATGTATGTCTCGGTTTTCCGGCGAAAGTCCGGCGATAGCAGATAACGATTCCGACGAACAGAAGTTAGAGTGAAAATGAAATTGAGAGTGTTGCGATTGTTTCCGAGATGTGAGACGTTGGAATTATTAGTGCAAATCAGGAGTAATATGATTTCGGTTTTCAATCTCGAAAATCATATGAATCGAGGCATTGAAGACTGAATTGATTGAGAACGTGGGTTGGCATTGATTTATCGTTATACTCAAGAACTCGCGATCACTCAAACGTCTCTGGATATCTGAAAGCCGATGAGCGGTTTCAGTTCTTGGCGCAAACAGATGAGTTCACTTTGCAACTTAAGTTTTTATTTGATTCATTGATTACACAAATGAATCAAGTGGCGGAGTGGTGAATGGGTTGTGTGTTAAATGAGCCGGCTGACCGGGTTCGAAACCCGGCAGCGACATTTATTTTTTTCTCTTCGACCGTTTTTATTGTTTATTAATTATAGTTTATAAATTCTAATATATTTATTAATTATGCATTGTTTAAAATTAAAAAGAGCATTAAATAAGCAACAAAAAATGTAACTGACTATTCGATTAATAAACAAAGCGGTTTTGAAAACCCGTTTTTCGACGGATGTTACAGTGAAGATGGGGGGTTAGGGTTTCGCAGATGGATTGTGGAAGGTGAACGATGTTGGGGTTTGATTTCGGGACGGTGACGGTGGTGAGCGATGGTGGGTTTTAGTTAGGGTTATGATTTGGGAATGGCGGCGGTGGTAAGGATAGTGAAGCCGATAGTGTTGGTTCCGGTGGTTGAGGATGTGGTGGAGACGATGGTTGAGGTCGTGTTGGTGGTCTGAGATAGCGACGGTGGTTGAAGTGATATTGGTGTCGGTGGTTTATGGTTCTGGAAGGTGGTGATGGCGGCAGTGGTGGAAGGTAAATGGTGGAAGGTGGTGATAACGGTGTGAAATTATTTATTACTTAATAATGTACGTAAACCCAAATATATATATATATTAGGGTAGGGTTTATGCGAGAACCAATGTGAACACAAAAAAAATACCTAAAAAATCTAAATAATCACACAAATTTTTTTTTAAAATCGTTATATTTCGTTACAAAAAAATTTCGAGTAATAATTACGATGCACATGTGCATATGTATCATTTCTTGGACAAATTCCGTAGTACAATAACAATAGTAGACAAATTCACCTTTATTTACACTACCATCCGTAATACACTACTTTTTACATTACCAATATTAAAAATACATATGTGCATCATTATGTATAACCATGATATAACGTGTTTTGGTATAAAAAGTTTGTGATTTTAAATGATGAATAGACCTATATACATGTTTTTTTGTTAGTTATATCTAGTGGATGATGGTTTGGTTATATTTGTCACTTTATGATGTAATATGTTATTTGGATGGTATAAAGGGTGTTTGATATACATGTAATAAAGTGAAATATTGGTAATGATATTGTATCATGGATGGTAGGAGGTAATGGTAGTGTATTATGGAAGGTATGACAGATGAAAGGGAAAGTGTATTCAAAGTAGTGTACTAAAACACGTTATATCATGTTCATACATATAAATGCACAAGTCCATTTCTAATATTGCTAATGTAAAAAGTAGTGTATTATGGATGGTAGTGTAAATGAAAGTGTAATTGTCTAATATTAGTAATGTATTACGGAATTTATCTATTTTTTTTTGTTTTTTAGTGACGAAATATAGCGATTTTGTTAAAAAAATATTAAAAAAAATCGTGTTTTCTTCTTTTATTTTTTAGGTATTTTTGGTTTTGTTCACACTGGTTCTCGTGGTTCTCGCAATAAAGGGTGGGTGCTAACGGATCCTTCTCCTATATAATTAAGTGTTAGAGTTTTATCTTTTATAAAATAATAATAATAAAAATAAATGATTAAAACAAGGTAAATATAATATTGGTTTTGGATGAAAATGACAAAAACAAAAATTACATGTAATCTGACCATATACCCCTAAACTGCGTTTTTTTGATAGAGGTAATAGGTTGGATCAAAATGGCAAAAAGGAAAGAGTAAATTGCACAAAACATCCTTTATGTTTCCTCAAACTTGCAGGTTCCAGCCTTAATGTTTAAAAGTTGCTAAAAACAGCCTTTAAGTTTATTTTTGTTGCGGGTTCAATCCTTTACAGCTAACCACGTTATTTTCTTCAGTTAAGTTCCCTCACATGCATAACATGTGAGGGTATATTCGTCATTTTGGTTGATCATGTGAGGGAACTTAACTGAAGACAATAACGTGGTTAGCTGTAAAGGATTGAATCCGCAACAAAAATAAACTTAAAGTTTGTTTTTAGCAACTTTTAAACATTAAGGCTGGAACCTGCAAGTTTGAGGAAACATAAAGGATGTTTTGTGCAATTTACTCAAAAGGAAAAAACAATTTGAAAAACTCAAGGATTTAGAGAAGAAAAAAAAACTTTTTGAACTAAAATGTCAATTTAAGACAAACCTAATGGACTAAAATGGCAATTTACTTGAAAATTTAAAATAAAGTATGTTAATGGTTGTCAAAATGGATATGGACTGTGCAAATCATTAAAGTGTCAAAGTGAATGGATTAAATTTTTAAATCCAAGTTGTAGTAAGGTTGTTCACGAGTTGAGCTGAGTCGAGTCTTGGAATGCTCAGGTCCGGTTCGATTATAAACTGATCCGGCTCGGTTTGAATTTGAAACCAAGCTGAAAATATAAGCACATACTCAACTTTATTTTTAACCAAGTTGACTCGGCTCAATATGGTTGGGCTCGTATTTAAAAAGATATATTAACTATTAACTAATACCTTTAAAATTCAATAGTTTAAAGTTTCAGTTAACACTTAAAATTACTAATCAAACCCGCAACGTCATAATGTTAGTAAAAATAATGAAAATTCTTGCTCCCAAACACACATAAAGCATAAACATATTAGTTAACGGGTTATAGTAGTTTAATTTAAAATGTTATGGAGTGTGTAGATCATTAAAGCATGGAAGTATATGTGTTTTTTTTCTTTTTGTTAATGGTTATATACATTGACTTGGAGTGTGTAAAAGTCATTAAAGCATTGTAGTAAACGGATTAAATTTTTAAATGAGTTTGATTGATATAACATGTTAGTGGTTTTCCACTATTTTTATTTCAGACTAAATTTCAAAGTTGTACTATTTTTTTAACATTTTTGAAACGTGTCATTTCAGTCTAAAAAACTAACTCGAGTTTAAAAAAACTTGGTTAGCTCAGGGGTAAAATGGTCATTTTGTATTAACCTTGTTTTTTTGAACGGCCAACGAATCCTCCAAATGGGCTACTGGCGAAATCCACCACATCGGGATACACTCGCTTTCCGAATCGGGGAAAACCCTCACCTAGGGCCAAAGCCCGTGAACACTCGCCCGAAGGCACGACAATGCGGTGAGGTAAAATCCGCTCAGTTCAAGGATCGAACTAGCGATCGTCGCCTACTTGCCTAGTCTCTCATCATCACCAGGTGCCGCAGAAACGAAATGCTGAGGGAAGAAATTGAACTTGAGTCACTTAGAACACAAAGTCTCTCCTTTACATCGTTTTAAACTTTGTTTTATTAGTATATTATTATAACTAGTTGCCCCTCCTTATAACATATTACATGTATATTAAAACAAAATATATATTAATTAAAATGTTATGGAGTGTGTAAATTATTAACGTATGGCATTATTTTTTTTTTGTTAATGGTTATGTACATCGACGTGGAGCGTGTAAAAGTCATGAAAGCATAGAAGTAAACACACTAAATTTCTAAATGAGTTTTATTGATTTAGTTACTATTTATGTTTTGATGTTTTTACCACTAGTTTTATTTCAGACTAAATTTAAAAATTGTATTATTATTTTTCTCATATTTTTGAAATATGCATTTCAGTCTAGAAAAGTTAACTCGAGTTTAAAAAAAAACTCAGTTAGCTAAGAGGTAAAATAGTCATTTTGCATATACCTTTTTTTCATTTTCTAAATTTTGTTTTTTTAGTATATTATATACTAGTTATTATTGTTATTACTAGTGGGACCTACCTCCTCCGTTCCCTCTTCATCAAAAGTTAAAACCCAACTGCAAGATCATCGACCTCCACATCTCTGGGCTCTGGCGACCACCCCGCCCCTGTCTCCGTTAACATCCACCACCACAACACCACCAGCCCCCTTTTGTCACTGTCAACTTTATAGTCTTTGACATTAATGTTCACCACCACCGGAACATAGTCCACCACCCCCTCTGTCCGACCAAATCACCGCATGGTTTCTGAAACTCGGTCCACCAACGTTTTTGAAGTTTCACCATCATCTGCTTTGTTATGCGTAACGTTAATGTATTTTAGCTTTTGATTTGCGGATCAAGGTTATTGCAATGGTGGCGGAGGTGAGTGTTTTTAGAGAAAGATAGAGAAACTGAGAGAGGGAGAGTATAGAGAAACAAGGGCGGTGATGGTTGTAAAAGGTGGTGGTGAGTGTGTTTTGGAGATAGCAGAGAGAGAAACGAGGGTGGTGATGATGGTCTGAGATATTGGTGATGGTGGTGGGTGTTTTTAGAGAAAGAGAGAGAGTAGATAGAGAAGCGAGGGTGGTGATCGTGGTGGTGAGCACACGAACTTAAGGTTTTGATATGAGCGTGACTTGGGATTTGGGCAGGATGAACATGTAACATGTCGTCCACCGCCCCTCCTTATAACATATTATATGTATATTAAAACAAAATATATAGTAATTAAAATGTTATGGAGTGTGTAAATTATTAAAGTATGGCATTATTTTTTTGTGTTAATGGTTATGTGCATTGACGTCGAGCGTGTAAAAGTCACGAAAGCATAGAAGTAAACAGATTAAATTTCTAAATGAGTTTTATTGATTTAAGTACTATTTATGTCTTGGTGGTTTTACCGCTAGTTTTGTTGAGACTAAATTTCAAAGTTGTACTATTATTTTTCTCACATTTTTGAAATATGCATTTCAGTCTAAAAAAATTAACCCAAGTTTAAAAAAACAAAACTCAGTTAGCTAAGGGATAAAATGGTCATTTCACATATACTCTTTTTTATTTTTTAAATTTTGTTTTTTTAGTATATTATATACTGGTTACTGTTGTTATTACTAGTGGGACCTACCTCCCCATTCCCCCTTCATCAAAAGTTAAAACCCAACTGCAAGATCATCAACCTCCACACCTCTGGGCTCTGGTAAAATGTGGTGGTGAGTGTTTTTTGGAGATAGTAGAGAGAGAAACGAGGGCGGTGATGATGGTATTAGATATTGGTGATGGAGCTGGGTGTTTTTAGAGAGAGAGAGAGAGTAGATAGAGAAGCGAGGGTGGTGATCGTGGTGGTGAGTGTTTATAGGGAGGAGTAGAGAGAAAAACGAGGGTGGTGATGCTAGTTTGAGATGTTGGTGGTGAGTGTTTTTTGGGAGGAGTAGAGAGAGAAACTAGGATGGTGATGGCGGTATGAGATGTTGGTGAAAGGTGATGGTGGTGTTGTTAGAGACAAAGTAGAGAGCGAAACGAGAGTGGTGATGGTGTGTGGGTGGTGGTGAGTGCTTTTAGAGAGAGAGACAGAGACGGTAATTTGGTGGGTAATGAAATATGACTTTTAGTATATTTATATATCTAATACAGACATTATACTTATTTTTATAATAATAATAATGATAATAAAACAAAGTATAAAAAAATGAAAAATAAAAGTGTATGCAAAATGAGCATTTTACCCTTAAGCTATCTGAGTTTTTTTAATCGAGGTTAACTTTTGGATTTAAATGATACGTTTCAAGAACGTAAGAGAGGAAAACGATACAATTTTGAAAACTAGTCTGAAATGGTAAAAGTAACAGACTACATGGATGTAAATGACACTTAACTCTTTCTAAATCCAAGTAGTAGTAGTTTAAGGCAGGCTCGTATACTAACACTCGTTATACCGCTCCTGGAGGGTGTTCAAGGGCATTAAAAACTACGTGTTAAGATCTTAACTAGGAGAGAGAGAGAGAGAATCAAGCATTAAAAAATTTGGAGACACACAACATGTTATATATATGTATTCTAATTAATTTAAGAGGCGTTATTGAAGGGTTAAACCATTTCCTTGGTTTGAGGTGAAATGAAAGAGGGTCAAGAGGGTGATGTGGCGCCTACTTGTAGTTAAGGGGCGTGAAAGTATACCCATGACCTAATTTAAAATATTAAGATTGTGTAAATCATTAAAGTTTGGCAATGGTTATCTAAATAAATGCATGTGGAGTGTGTAAATCATTAAAGAATCAATGTTAACGGATCCAAATTGCAGTAGTATAATACGTCATGGAGTGTGTAAATCATCAAAGTAAATGGTTATCTAAATCCAAATTGCAGTAGTTTAATATAGCACCGTCGAAAGTTAATAGTGATTAGATACTTAACTTAAAAAAAAACCATATAATAAAATATTGAGATATTACATAATTACCAAAGGAATTGAGGTTGTAGTATTCAACAACGACTCCACCCAAAATCGAAATGGAGAGATAAACAAGAAATGGAGAGATAAACAAGTTGAGGGTGTAGTATTCACAAACGACTCCTCCCAAAATCGATATATGCTTCTAATCCATGTTCAAAGATACGAATCAAATTCCATCTCAGTAGTTGGAAGGCAAACGCCAATCTCCAGATCTTAGTCATTTTCTTTACAGGCTGTTATGGATATCGATCCATTATATTCAATCGAAACAATTTCAAACTTTTTGGGCTTACCCCACCCTAAATCTGTGTCATAAAACTTGATCTTTTGTGTTCCAGAAACCCCAATGATTGTTGTTGGAATCCCATCGGATGATAACTCCTCGAATGACTCTATCTCTTTAACAACACCATCCTTATCGGTCAACATCCTATGTACACTTTCTCCAATCAATTTTGCAGCAGTCATGAACCCTTCTCTTCCCATTAACAGTGTTGTGTTTTCAGTAGCCATACACCCTCCAATAACACAGTTACCAAAGTAGGCAGCGGGGATTGCGGGATTCATACGTGCCCTACAATCTATGAGTGAAACGAAATACTTGCAGCTCCTCCTTGCGTGTGTTTGCTATGCAACTCCAGATATAAGCACATGCCACCGTAAAAGATGATACGTATGCTAATGTTGGTAATTGGTTGAAACCAAAGTTTTCATCCTATTGAGCACTGACCGAGGCAAGATAAAAGTCGCTCGAACTTTATTAGTTGGTCCACATAGTTTCGAAGGTTGATACTCTTCTTTAAAACTGTCAACTTTCGCAAACTTCAGATAATTTTCATCTAACTTAGCGTTTTGACCACTCTACCATAAAATGGCAAAGTTCCATTAGCTAGAAAAGACTCATCTATGCCAAATTTAGCAATCGATGTCCAGGCCTTCAAGAAAAGAATATTCATGCTAGCATCACACAAGCAATGGTGATTAGTCATTCCAATAGAGATTCCAGAGTTTGGAAAAAGTGTCACTTGAACGGAGAACACCGGGATCTTTGTGGAATCAGAAGTTTTATCAACCTGGCCCAATAAAGGTACTAGATGGTCAAACATCTCACAATTACGGGGATGGTTTCCAGTTAGTTCGTTGAAATCAAGATTACATTCTGCGAAAGTAACCATGACAGAATCACCTTCAACATAACGGATTTCAGGCTTTTGAGTAGAAGTAGGATATACGAACAAGTTACCAGCGAAAGGGAAAAAATGTTGAAGGGTGATTGATAAAGAGTGATTCAGATTTGGAATAATTGTTTCACTAAATTGAGTTTGTGTGATATTGGAGAGCTCATAAAAGAAAAGAAGGTGAATAGGAGGCAACCTTAGCCATATGAAGTCGAAGAAAGTCAGTGGCAACAACCTATCACCTACGGTTGCCACTGGTGGGGACACTTGGGACTCTTCAAGAACAGTCAAGATTTGAAAGGAAGCCATGATCTCTTGTTCTCCTTTCTAAAAGGTTGGTTTCCAATTTGCCATGTCTATTTGTTTTTTGCTTTTTCAAAATTATTACAAATCTTCCTCTTCATTTTTTAATCCGAAAGTCTTCCTTGTCAGTTAATTCGTATGTCAACCTTTTAAAAAGTCGTAGCCTTTGTCGTGACTCGTGAGTAATATTCTAGTAAAACGCTGTCATAGCAGTTTACAAGTCAAGCCGATTAAAAAGAATAACGTCATAGACAAATAATTAAAATTTAAAATATATACTAAATTTAAGAGAACTATTTACAGTTTTAATATACTAAATTTAAGAGAACTATTTACAGTTTTAGTGTTTGTGTTTTAGCCGAGAATATCGGTTTTAGTCTATCACTCCATCGGTTTATTTTTGTGATAGTTTTGTCTTGGTTTTAGTCTACCACAATCATCGTGATACCGAGCTCTGTGGCCAAGGTCAACTACTCGACCGTCGTCAGCCCCTTGGCTCTTCCAGTTGGCGGAAACCCGACCTCTACCCGCCCGAAGGCACGACAGTGGAATAATCCGTAAAACCTCGCCTCTCATCCAAAACGAACTGGCGCCACCCTTATTCGCCTTTCACCTGGATGCCACAGAAAATAATAGGGAGAGTGGAAGTCGAACCTGGGTCACAAATAACACCAAATTTTTCATCAACCACTCTACCACTACCTCATTGACACTCTAGTACCTAACTAGCCAGCCAACATGTACTGTAGAAATTCTTGGTGAGGAATGTGATTGGAATTTGCTGTTAATAAAAAGGTAAAAATAAAGGTAAACTGTAACGCCATTACTAAAAAAACAAGAAGAAGAGAAAAAACGAACATAATAGTCCTTGAAGATTATAAGTCTATAATCAGGTGTACAAAAGTAATTCTTAAACAATCAACGATTGACCTGCAATTGGCAATCAAATTCAGGATCAATTATTAAAAAAAATTAAAGGTGTGAATTTGTAAAGTTTTAAATTGTTTTTTTTTTGGAAAGAGGGTATGAAAAGTAAAAAAGGAAGTGCATTTAGTCGATCCTTTTACATTAATGACCAATTATTTGCTAAGATAATTTAATAGTTCAGACTATCTACATTGTTTTTTCTAACGATAAATTTCATTTTTACTCTTTGTGGACTTGAACTAACGAGTAATGTCCTCGTAAACTTAAATGTTTTTAAAGTTTTGTTTCTGTCCCAACCCCAATGTTAGCTATCTATGTAACTTGCTAAAAATAAGTAAATTAAAATGACAATAAAAGATATATTTAAGTTGTTTTTAACTAAAAATAAAATAAAACTCGAAATCCCCTAACAATCTTTTTCTTCTCAACGAGCTCATGGACACATGGATTTGTTACCATAAATTAAGAAGAGAAAATACATACAACGTAATAATATAATTTGCATCCAAATGTCACCAAATTCATATTTTTTACATAGTTATAACACATGACCCAATATATTAGTGTTAGGGCCGGCTCTTGGGCCAGCCAACCCCGTCGCTCGAGGTCCAAATTTTTAAATGGTACGAAAGGTTTTATAAGTTTTTATATATATAGTAAATTATATATTTGACATACGTATTCATTTGAACATCATAACTGAATCAAAATAATATAATTTGGCCCATAAAACATGATATCTTTTTTAGTTAATGGCTAATAAATTTGGTACCTCTCTTTCATTACACATGAGGATGTAGACAAGAACCATGGGGGTAAGTAAAAGGATATTCAATATCACAAGATTGATCAACAATCTCAATCACTGGCTTAATTTTCTTGAATTCAATTAAAAAACTCAATTCCATGTATGAGCTATCAGTCTCTGGACAAGAACATTAACACACAGAATTGTGACTAAAATGTTAACAAGGGGTGTAACGGTTTGGTTTGACTATTTTGACGAAAATATTGGGTCGAATCGTAAGCATTTTTGGTTTAAAGCTAAACTTTACATGCCGGTTTGAATGGGTCCGTCGGACTACAAAAACTGTATTTTTCTTCTCTTTCTTTTTTAGCACGGAATCTTATCATTTGATATTAGAAAGAAGTAAAATGGTAGGTTTACAAAATATAAAAAATTATTATCATGACGAAATCGGGTGAAAAAATACTAGAATATATGTATTATAATAAACTTATTATTATTTGATCTCTAAAAGTTATTTTATTTTGAATAAAAATTGTATACATAAAACAATTCATACAATGTAATATCTTTTCGTATGGGCTTTTGGCGTAAATAACAACTCTACTTTTTAGTAGATGTTTTTAAGCTATATTGTCAAATAGATAGCCTGGGTCCTCTAAACACTAACTACAATTTGTCAGCTTTAGCCAATAAGTCTATAATTAATAAACTTTCTTCTTTTTTCTTTTTTTAGCACGGAATCTTATCATTTGATATTTGAAAGTTAAATAAAATAAATCATTAAAAGTCGAAGAAAATCAACTTTATAATATCTTTGTTCGTATGAAAACTGTACCGAGTAGCATTTGTCCCAACCGTGATAAAAGAAAAATCATCAAAGTTTAGAAAAATAAATATAATTAAAATAAAAAAATGTTGGAAAACTATTTATATTATTATAATAATAAAAGACTATTCCTTAATTTATGTACAATGGTAGGTTTAGAAAATATTAAAAAAAATTATTAACAAGACGAAATCGGGTGAAACAATACTAGAATATATGTATTATAATAAAATAAACTTATTATTATTTTTTTCTCTAAAGGTTATTTTATTTTCAATAAAAATTATATACATTAAAACAATACATATAATGTAATATCTTTTCGTATCGGCTTTTGGCGTGTAAATAACAACTCTACTATTTTACGATGTTTTTAAGCTATGTTGTCAGATGATAGCCTAGGCCTCTAAACACTAACTAAAATTTATCAGCTTTCGCTAACAAGTATATAGTTAAATTGAACTTCCTACAAGTTTCTTTATTAAAAGCATTATGTTGTGTCCCAAGTTTAATAATAAAAAAAAAAAAAGAGAAATTTGTTAAGAAGAGAAAATAAAATGAACGGAAAGAAAAGATTAAATTAAATATCGTGTTCCAGAGTTCGAAAGAAATGAAAGAAAACTAAAGATTTTAAGTATTAAAAATGTTTTCCTTCAGAAATCTCTCGAATTTGAAATGATTTAAAATGAATTAAAATTACTTAAGTTTTCGTTCAAATAATAACAGGGTTTCTTAATCTAGTGGTAAAGCATTGGTCCTCCATCCATCTTTGTGATTCTTAGAAAGTGTTGGGTTTCCGACCATTTTAACAAAAGTAAAATACTTTGCATCTTAAGGCAACCAAGAAGGTGGTTGAGTAAATTTACCTAATTATATAATCCTACAAAAATTAACTTAAGGTATGTTTGACTAACTTAATAGTTGTGTCCCTTCACATCACATCCCTAAAATAAAACCCTTAATAAACACATGTTATGCTAACCGTCCCCAACATGGTTTTTCTTAATTTATATTTTAACCACAATTCTTTTAATTTGATTCAATTTGTTTTAGTTATTAATTTTAAGCAAACCGTCATTATATTTTTATAATATGTTAATATCTGAGTTTTGATAATTTATCAGAGTCAAAATATCTTCATAATAATTTTGATGCAAGTCTATATTATGTCCTGAATGGACTTAAATTTTCAAGCTTGCCATACCATAGATTATTACCAAAGGCAATTGTTCCAGTCACGTTATCAAGAAATATTGATTGAAAGAATGGTTTATGCAATGGAATTCGATTACAGGTCCGGGTGATCAGGTTATATGGGCACTCGTATCTGGAAGTAATATTGGCACTCGAACGTTTATTCGTAGATTTCGATTATACCGCCAGATAAACGGGTTTCGTTTAAATTGAAAAGAAGAAGTTTCCACTCGCCGTTGTTTTACCACTCCGATAAATAAGAGTTTAGGACAATTACTAATAAAGTATGTTTGTTTCTAAAAGAAATGATTTTTACACATTACTAACTATATGTCGCGTTGTCTAGGTAAGAAATTCACTTTTATAAACTTATGAAGACGTATACATGACATAACCCGTGTAATACATGAGTCTAATAACCTAGTTAACAATATAATGCAATGTTGAAAGCTTACATTGATTGTTGGTAATTAGTTTGATTACCCACGCTTCGCGACAACTTTCGATCAGTTTAAATTCATATCCTTAGAGTACCAGCTTGAAATCGACACTCGGAATAGCAATTGACATGTGTTTTTACAGAGACCGAAAACCATAAAAACAAATACCTATACTGGTACCGGTGTTGTTTGGTTAGTATTGGTTCGGTTCGCTACGGAACATGTATGATACCTGTAGTCGTATAGCTTGTAATACGAATTTTTTTTATTGCGAATACAACTATAGTTCAATAATTTTATATCACCACGTTGAGAAAAACCATAAAAAGATTATGGTACCGGTAACAATGTTGACCCCTGCGTCGTGGGCGAGGGAGTCGTAAAACTGTGCTAAGTAGTAAGCAAAGAAAATCAAAGTTGTAATGCAAGTTGACATAAAACTCAAACAAATTCATTACAAGACAAAAGAAATAAAAGACAAAAGACCACTTTCAGATAAGAGCTATAAAAACAAAAAAAAGGAACTAAAAAATAAAAACTAACGAATACCATTTTTAATAAGTACTTCATATTTTTGTTATATATCTATACTATTATATAATAGATATAGGAGAGAAAACTTAAAATTAAGAGTTTTACTACTCTTAACGCATAGTGCACAATCTACTAAAGCTTAAACCATTGTTGTGGAGTTATAGGAGCAGAAAAATCATAGAAATTCGTTTGTTAAGTAGGAATGCCTCAAGTTTTGCATTTTTTAATTGGTTCCATTATTTGATCTGATTTTTCTAACCGTAAATTTTAACAGATTTTTCTATTTTCTTTACAACATTCATGGTCAGATCCTGGGTTTCACTTTTCTTTCTCAAAAATCCCACCCATATGTACCTTGAGTAGTTATCTACAATCACTAAAATATATTTCTTTCCAAAGAAACTTATTGTACTTACAGGTCCACATAGTGCACGTGCAAGAGTTTAAGATTTTGTGAAATTGAAGATTCAATCTTGGTTTTATGTGAACTTCTTTTTGATTTGCCCAGCGTACATGCTTCACATATTTAATCATTTTTTGATGAAATAAATGGCAAGCCTTTTACCAGATTTTTACTTGCAAGTTGGTTTAGAGTTTTAAAATTTAAATGGGCTATCCTTTTGTGCCATAACCCACTATTACTTTTGTTTTCTTTTGAAAATAGACAGAGTTGATGATGTTCATCCTCTTCTTTGAAATTAAAGTAGTATATTGAATTTCTGATTCTTTTCTCATTTAAATAAACTTTATCACCTTCTAAACCAACCAATAAGCAACTATTAGGTAAGAAGGTAACCTTAAAGCCTTTATCACAAATTGTCTACAACTTACAAGATTGTATTTAAAACTTCCACGTATGCCATCTTTTGATTGTAACTACTCTACATGTAATACAACCATAACCCAAAGTTCTTCCTTTTACACCATTTCAAAATTTACCAAGAGACCCATTTTTTTCTTTTCAGTTACCGAGTAAGCTCCTATCCACAGTCATGTCCATAGAGCGATCTGAATCGTCATTCCAAATCTGTTGCAAATGATGGTCCTGAAATAAAAGGTTAGAAATTCTTTGCTACCTAAACCTGTTTGGATAATTTTTTCTGATGAATAGTTATTTGAAATTTTCTTATATTCTTCTTCAGATGAGCTGTTATCATCAGAATTTCTATTAAATGCTGAGTCATTTACAAATGGTTTAAGTTCAAAAGATGTTGAATTTATCTCAGTATTTCAACACACATACAGTCCAATTTATAAGAATTTTCTGATGATCTGAATTGTGATGGAGGATTTAAAGATCTTTGATTTTTTGACTGAGTCTTTTTTGTATTTTCTGAATAAATTTGTTTTGACTCATATTTCTTTGCTTTTAAACTAGATCTTGTAGGAAAGATTGATTATCAGAATTTGCAGATTTTTGGATTCTTCATCAGATTCTAATGATATTTTATCCGAATTTAATACAGATGCTTTTACAAATGTGGTGGATTGTTGGATTTGGTTTTTGTGTATTCCTACCCTTCTCCTTTATTTTTGTGCAGTCTCTATAAAATTAATGAATTCCTTTGTTTGTTGAAAGCTTTAACATGAATTTCGCTTTCATGAATTTCTTATAGGAGGTTTTTTTTTTCTTTCTCATAAAATTCAATCTTTCATCTTTTATTAAACTTTCATCAAGTAGAGACTTATTTCTAGCTTTGGTTTCAGTTTGCAGCTTTTGCAGTTATCTTTTTTTGTTTCTGCAAATTATTTTCCTTGTATACCTTTAAAATCTGTCATAAGTTTTCTTAGTTGACATTTCAAGTCTTGATTGTTTGAACTTACTTTGTTTTCTGACGATTCTGATTCTTCATCTGATATCCTTGCCATAAACAAAAGTTGGAAATTTCTTCTTCCTCGCCATCAAATGAATCATCTGTTACCAAGTATCCGTTCAAGTAATCAAGCTGATCTATTGTTGCCTTTTGGCTTCTTGTGGTTTCTTTTCATAGTAAGAAACATCCCTTCTATTCAATTCGTGTTAATGTCCTTTTTCTTTACATTTGTAGCACACTACTCTGACTTCCCTTTCTCTTGGATTTTCCTTCCATCCTTCATCTATCACTCTTTTTATGTTTGGTGCTTCCTTCTCTCAGCCTTTTGTCAAAGGTTTTTGTAAGCAAGGCTATGGCTTCAGCAAATGCAGAGAGATCTGATGCGGTATTAGGATTCATTGATTCTGACAATTGGGTGTGAGAGGACTGAGGATCTAAGGTTGTGACTCTTTGCGTATTAGAGATGAGGGCTATGGGTCCTCCTCTTTAGGTTGAATTCTCATATATATCTTCCTCTCTTGGGATTAGCATGCTATAGAGATCATGTAGATCATATTACCTAATTCTAAGGTAGAGGCTAAGTCTTGGTTAGACTTCTCAGCTCCCCGGGTAAGGCATCTAGAAATTTGACATTTCTTTCATCATTTGACTTTTCAACATCAAATTTTTTTAAGTTTATTCAGAAATTTTTGCAAATCATGTTTGTAAGTTTCTAAAAGACTTGTCATTTGGAAGTGCCATTATCCAGAGTGATTTGGCCCTTTCATCTGCTTCCACCAATATCTTGTCCTCGTTGCTCCAATTTTTTTTTTGTCTTAGAGCCCATGTGGCTGGTATTGCTAGAGTTTGAGCAGTATATTTACAACTGCAATTTCAACACAGGAATATGTGGGCCTCTCTCAATTGATTGAAATAGTACTTGCTCATGTCCATTAAGGAAATTGATCATCCTGATTTTCCATTTGGGGTACAACTCTCTGACCAAAGTCGGAGGCTTTGACATAGACCTGAAGTTGAATGCGTTGTTTGATGTTTGAAAGTTTGCCATCTTTAGTTAAATGTAGAGTTTGAAGAGCAGAGTATCAAAAAAAACTTGAAGTAGTTGATCGTTTTGAAAACAGGTTATTTAATCTACTCTAATACCAATTGTTGGTTACATATAACAATGTTTTAACTAAACTTGGCAAGTGATTTCAACAAGTATGAAAATAATGTGGGAATTAGAAATCAAACTTTCAAGAAACAAAAATATAGAATTTTTCAAGTTTTTATCACTTTGAAAAGATTAAAAGATGATTGTAAGATTATTGACTAGTACAAACAAATACGTGAAGAATGTTGTGATGAAGGGCAGTGGAGTTTTATAGGATTTGAAAAATGTTAAGCTTGACTCTTTTTCTCTTCGGTATATTATACTCTATTTATAAGAGTGTCGGGTAAGAATAAAAATTTGTTTATTCATACACTTGTATGTGAAAATTAGCTTTTTGGCATATTCATTGAATCCTTTTAAGTCCAATAGTCACTTAGGAGTTCTACAGAACCTTATCTTTTTGTCAAGTTACTTCATCAGAATTACGACGAACTCCTTTCAAAAATCTGATGTCCTTGATCATCAGATTTTTTGATGATCATAATGATAAATATCAAATTTTATAATCAGAAACATCAGATTAGTTTGATCTGATCTTCCTTTCTTGTTGAGGATCATTTTCTGATCTATTTGGGATGATGCTCTTATTTCTTTCATCCAATCATCATTTATCTTCCTTCATAGAGACCTATTGACTTTGTCATCTTCAAATCTGATCAGAAATCATATTATTTTTCTTCAACACTTGCAAAAGTTTCTCAACAATACGATCATTCAATTATTATGAAAACCCAGAAAAAAATTCAAAATAAGTGGTGCGGGTTTTACCACAGTGCTTTACAGACAAATCATTATAACCGAAGAGGCTGGCACGAGGATTCTTCAAATACAAATCATTATCATGATAGAAGAGAATTTAGAAGTGATGATTACTACAGGTCAAATCAATGTTACGATTTGAGTAAATGGTACGAAAGAAACGAATGGTGCGATAACACGATGTGTTACAATGTGGATTAATCGGGCACATTGTTGTGTATTGCATGATACCAAGAAAAGAACAAAGACAAAGGAACGACATGGGAATATGTTTTAAATGTCAAAAAAAGGCCATGTCGTCAGAGCCTGCCGATAAGTTCGAGAGGAGGATTGTCAGATAAATCTCAGGGGGAGAAAAAGAAATATGTAAAGAAGATAGTGAAAATAGATGAAAAGCCCAAAGAACATAAAGTCAAATTATCAAAAGGGCAGAAAGATAAATAAGAAAGTAACAGAAGAAGGTGAGAGAATATCTCGAAAAGGTTGTGCCTTCGGATCATACATTGTCAGATACAAATATGAAGACAAAAGTAAAATCAGGATAAAAAAAATAAAAAGAAAATTGTTCATCAAACAGTTGCAAAACCGAAGGAAGTTTTGAAAGCTAAGGTTTCAAATGACCTAGAGAAAGTTTCAAAACTGTTTGATGATAAACGGGATTGTGAATGGACTAATGTTTCTTACGTTGATGAATTGGTCCACCCAAATCCAATATGGATTGGGTTCCAATTCGAAATAATTAAGTTCATTTACGGGGCATATAACTAAGTTTCAAGCAAATGAATTTTCAGAAGCAGTGGTTGTTCATACAATGGTTAAAGAAATGAATAGTGGAAGTGGATAAAAGGTTTGGTGTTCCACACAACCAAAATGTTAGTCTCGCATTCACATTCGTAAAACTCGTTTTTGGGTTAAAATGGAAGATTCTTATTTTCGTTTATGAAAAGGTGTTTTCGATTTTAGGGGAAGAAAATTGTTAAAATCCTGTAAAATTCAAAAATATCATTTAAAAATTATTTCAGATTGATATAAATTTTTCAAAAATCCAAAAACAATAGAAAATCTTAAATTTCAAAAACATCGAAAAATATTAAAATGAGACTATTTGTGTGAAAAAAAGGAAATGATAGTACATCAGTGGACTATCAATGCATGCTAAACATTTGTAATTTTTAAAATGATTAAACAATCTCAGTAATGATGTGTTGGTAGGCTCAACTAGACTAGTAGTTTTGCAAAAAAACGATAAGCCTATTTGTGGGAAACATGATTGAAAGCATAGTACATAGTTTTGTCCTTCATGATTGTGTACCTGCTTGATAATTGTTGAATGCTGAAAAGCAAAAAAAAACGGTCAATTTGTGAAGTTTCACAACTTACTGAAAAATCACTGTGATTGTATTTAAGTTTTCAAAAGACTTAAACTTGTTTTATTTCTTTATTTTGTTGAAGCATTGGACATACTCATGCGCATACGAAAGTATCGAGCTGGATGTTAATGTCTAAACGTTTCTACTTTATTTTACTTGGTGTTTTGCATAAATCTTGGAATCACTTCTGCGAAAATATGAGAACATCGAATTGGTGGTAAAGATTTAAACAATTTTAACTTGTTTTTATTTCTTATTCGGTTTAAACATTGGACTTTCTCTGCGTATCGAAAGATCGACCTGATTGTTAATGTTAAAATTTTACGTTATTTTTACACAAATGATTGTTAAGAAAATACTTTAGTAAGTGTATTAATTACATAATGAGGGGATATGCTGAGATCGTGGGGCTCATAAGAACTTAGGGAAAATTAATGTACCTTAACATATTGGTAAGTATTATGAAAGTATTTGATTGAGTATAAGTGGATAAACAAAATCGACAATCTAACATTTGCAAGATTCAAAGGCTGTACACATTCGATGATCCCGTGTTTGATAAATTTTTATATTTTATTTATGAAATACGTAATCGTACGATCGATCAAGACGATATTCACGACATTTCTGAAACAAAATTGAAGTTGCATATGCCTTAATAACCTTCACATGACCTAAACAATGAGTTAGAAGGGTTAAATATGGCAAACAAGTGATAATACAGGTCCAGGGCACAAACTAGCAAAAAGGGTTAAAGATGGCAAACAAGGGCCTTACGGACCGTAAGGCCACCCATACGGTCCGTAAGGGGTGCTCAGATGCAGAAAATTGCCTTGATCACCAAGTTTGGCCTCCCATATTCAAATTTTGACACCTATCACAAATCTTGACACCTCTAATAGGGTTGTGACACATGTTAGGACACTAATCACCACTTGGTAACGCTTGTCATCACCTTCTTGATCCTCAATTAGTATAAATAGACTCCAAATCCTTGAGTTTTCTTCACACCACTTCAAAGTCAAAGTTTCAATTTCCTTCTTATTTTCTTGGAGCTTGTTTCTGCATTTAGGCCTACTTTTCTTGAGTTCTAATCCTTCTTTCAAATATAAGTAACTATTTATCCTTGCTATTTCATTTATTTGGCTAGTTATAAGCCAAAAGAAAAGCAAATTGACTTTTACATTGACTTTCGGTTCTAACCATTCCGGTCAAGTGAAAGTTCAAAATGAACTATGCCACGTGATCGAAATAATGAAGGTGTTAATCCCTTGCTATTACACCCTCTACTCATAATGTTTAGTAAGCGAAATGATGAGTCAAACTTTTTCGAAATAAAAGTAAAAAACGCTGAAATTGCATTTCACGACGAATGAGTTTTTAATCATTAAAACTAAAAGTTTTGACACCAAATCAGTTTATATAAAATTATAAGACATGTTTTATCATCTCCAACTCATCAATCCTAGTTTAGAGCTGAATTCACCGTCAAAAGTCAAGTAGACTGATTTCTGCTTTGACTTTCGAATCTGCTGTTTGGTCAATTTAGGATACAATCTAGACCAACTATATGACCATAATAATATAAGAAATAATCCTCTGAGATTATACCTTATGGTTATTTTGTTCGATGGGTCAAATGCCAAGTCAAACTCTATATTTTTAAATGTAAAAAATGCCCTTTTGGCATAAAATGATTTTTAAAACTATATGGTCCATGTTCTAACTATAAGAATTATCATAAAATGCTTTTTATTTTTTTGTATTCTTTTACGCATTTTGGTTACCTTCGTACGGAGTTGACTACCTTTGGTCAAAGTTAGTATCTTCGGTAGAAGATAGTGTCTTCGTGGGAGGATAGTCTAGGTCGTACGAACGAATCTGATCACATTTTTCTATCCAAATTCTTTATTTCTTCGAATTTCAAGATGATTCTTTCACATATATGGTTGAAATTCATTTCTAGACAATCCTTTGGTTTCAATTTTAAATCTTGTTTGTGGATTGTCCGTTTATTGATGATTTACGTCTAAAACCCTCTAAAGTCCAAAATTCACGAGTGTAGGTGATTCAATCAACTATTAAATCAATTGAACCGGTACTGTAGCTCTGATACCAATTGAGAGTCCAGGAAATGGCGGGATTAGACGGAAGTTTGGATGAGATATCACTATTTCGGTAGAATGTTATTAAGAAAGGATTAGAAGCAGAATAAGCGGAAGCTTTTCATTCATACTGAAAGAGTATACATCTTTACATGCAAGCATTTCCCTCTAGGAACTCCAAAACTTAACAAATGATGAACACACAACACTATATATCGGAGTTTATCCTCGTTAGAACTGAGAGCTTTAACTTTCGTACGAAGTAGTTACCTTCGTACGGAGTAACTACCTTCATACGAATTGACACTTATACACCTTTCTCGATCGCTCTTAAGGCATGTGTTTGTATCTAATCTATACAATATTCAACACACGCTCTATCTAGCCTATTCGTACAGTGACGGACATAATATGCACCAACACCATTTACCCTGTCGTCAATGTACTATCTGTGGGCGACTTGGTCACTTTGCCAACACCTGTTGAATTATTCCACACCAAGCTGTCCTAAATCCCATTCAACCTCAAGCAAATCATGCTCCACCTCCTTTTCCACCCGAGTCTTGTTACAATAATGGTGAGATGGGCCACTACAAAAACAACTGTCCAAAGCTTGTTAATGTCAATCCAGCCTATGGACGTGCATTTAACATTAATGCTAACGAGACTCGTGCTTATAATGATATGGTTAACGGTACATTCCATGTTAATAATCAACCCGCATCTATTCTTTTTTATTCAGATGCCGATAAAAGCTTTGTGTCTTTATGCTTTTGAGCCTTGTCTTTCTGTACCTCGAACTAAGCTAGGAAAATCTTTAATGGTAGAAATAGCTAGTGGTGAACCCCTTGTACTTGATTCTGTCATTTCAATTGCCAACTAAACCTCAATAACCATATTTTTCGCATCGACCTCACGCTAAAGCAACTTGGGAGTTTTGACGTCATAATCGGCATGGACTGGTTAACCAAACATCATGCCGAAGTTGTCTGTTTCGATAAAATCTTTCGTGTGCCTCTACCATCTGGAGAAGTCTTGGAGATTTATGAAGTGAAGCCTTCTAAAGGATATAAACTCATGATCTCTACCCAAGCTCAGAGATATATACGAAAGAAGTATGTAGCCTTTTGGCACATATCGTATAGGAGAAAGGTGTGAGTAAGAGTATTCAAGACATCTCCATTGTTTGGAATTTTCCCGAGGTGTTTCTTGAAGAACTACCTTGCTTACACATGGTACGCCAAGTGGAATTTCGCATCGATCTTATGCCTGGTGCCAACCCGATTGCTAAATCCCCTTACTGTCTTGCACCGTCAGAGATGCAAGAATTAGCGAAACAATTCCAAGACCTTTTGGACAAAGGTTTCATTAGTCCAAGTTTCTCACCTTGGGGTGCTTCTGTATTTTTTGTGAAGACTAAGGATGAATCCTTTCGCAAGTTTATCGACTATCACGAGCTTTACAAACTCACGTAAAAAAATGATATCCCCTACCTCGTATTGATGATCTTTTTGATCAACTACAAGGTGCTACTTGTTTTTCAAAGATTGACCTTCGTTTGGGTATCATCAACTTTGTCTACTCAAATAAGATATTGCCAAAAAATACTTTCGTACCCGGTACGACCATGTTGAGTTCACTATCATGACTTTTGGCTTGACAAATGCTCCTGCCATTTTCATGGACCTAATGAATAGGGTTTGTAAACCTTATTTAGATACATTCATCATTATTTTCATCAATGACATCTTGATTTATTCAAAATCTCGAGCGTACCACAACATCACCTTCGACTGACAATAGAACTCATAAAGAAGGAACAACTTTATGCCAAAGTTTCAAGTGTGAATTTTGGCTTAAAGAGGTACAATTTTTGGGTCACTTGTCAACAAACTAGGTCTACATGTGGATCCCGCCAAAATCACAACGATTAAGGATTGTAGTACACCCACTACTCCTATCGAGGTTCACTCTTTTCTCGGTCTTGCCGGTTACTACCGGGTTTTTATTGCGAATTTCTCCAAGATGTGGTTTCCCTCACTTCTTTAACTCAAAAGAATAAACTTTTTGAGTGGGGACCCAAACAAGAAGAAGCCTTTCAAACTTTGAAACAAAAGCTTTGTGATGCTCTTATTCTATCCTTACCTGATGGCAACAACGACTTTATTGTATATTGTGATGCCTCAAATCTAGGCCTTAGCTGTGTTCTCATGCAAAGAGACAAACTCATAGTTTATGCTTCGAGACAATTGAAAATCCACAAAAAGAACTACACAAATCATGATCTTAAGTTAGGTGTTGTTGTTTTCACTCTTAAAATTTGGAGACACTACCTTTATGGTACCAAATGTGTGGATTTCACAGACCACAAAAGTCCCCAACAATTTTTTTCAATCAGAGAGTTGAATATGAGACAACGACATTGGGTCGAACTTCTGAACGACTATGACTGCGAAGTTCGATACCATCCTGGTAAGGCGAATGTCGTGGCCGACGCACTTAGTCACAAAGAACTGTCAAACTTCACTGTGTTCGAGTCCAATCAGATATCCAAACGTGTATTTTCCAAGCCCAACGTACTTGTGTAACCAAGGCATGATGTGTAATGAACTACCACATAATCTTGGGCTTTAGCTTGAAACTAAAGATAGAGGGTTATTTTATTTCTTCGATCATTTGTGGGTGCCGAACAAGATATCTTCGTACCTTATTGATGAACGAGTCCCACAAGTCTCATTATTATATCCATCTGGGTGTAGAAAAAATATACATGAATCTTCGTACCCAGTATTGGTGGTCGGGTATGAAGAAGGATATAGCCTTGTACGTATCTCGATGCTTTACTAGACTTAAAGTCAAGGTAGATCATCAACGTCCCATCGGTTTGCTTGAGTAACCAGAAGTTATTGTATGGAAGTAGGAGAGCATCACTATTGATCTTATCACTAAATTACCACTCACTTCTAAAGGTCATGATGCCATTTGGGTAATCGTTGATCGTCGGACAAAGTCAGCACACTTTTTTCTGATTCGCGAGCATTTCTCTACCTCTGACGAATTCTTCTACAACAATAGTTATCACTCTAGCATCAACACGGCTCCTTTTGAAGCTCTTTACGGTTGAAAATGTCGTTTACCTGTCTGTTGGAATGAAGTTGGTGAAGCTCAAATCACCAGACCTGAACTCATTCAAGAAACAACAGATAAAATATGAAAATCCGCAATAACCTTTTGACAGCTAGAAGTCGTTAGTAGAGTTATGCTAATAAAAGACGCAAACCATTGGAATTCCAAATTGGCGATCATGTTCTTCTCAAGGTATTCCCTTGGAAGGGTGTGATTAGATTTGGGAAAAAAAAGGTAAACTAGCTCCTCCTTTTGTGGGACATTTTAAGATCATTAAAAAGATCGGAAAGGTAGCCTAAAAACTTGAATCACTTCCTCAACTTGGAAATGTTCATCCAACTTTTCACGTGTCCAACTTGAAAAGTGTTTAACTGTCGAAAGCCTTCACGTTCCTCTCAACGAAATTCGCATCGATGCCACTATGCATTTTTTCAAGATCCCTGTGGAAATTATGTACCGTGAAGTAAAGAAACTCAAGCTTCGTCAAGTACCTATAGTTAAAGTTTGATGGGAATCCAAACACGGCCGAGAGTTTACCTAGATATGAGAGACCAAATAAAGCCAAGTCCCTTTGGATACAATTTTGGGACAAATTCCGAAGAGTAGGGGAGACTGTAACATATGCAAGATCTCAAAGGGTGTACACTTTCGATGTTTCCATGTTTAATAAGTTTATATTTTATTTACGAAATACGTGATCATACGATCGAGCAAGACAATATTCATGACATTTCCGTAACAAAATACAAGTTACATATGCATTAATACCCTTCACATGACCTAAACAATGATATAGAAGGGTTAAAAATGGCAAAAAAAGTAATAATACAAGTCAAGGGCCCAAAACTGTAAAAAAAACAAAAAAAAGTTTGCATCAGAGGGCCTTACAGACCGTAAGGCTACCTATGCGGCCCTAAGCGGTGCCTAGATGCAGAAAATTGCCTTGATTACCAAGTTTGGCCACCTATCTACAATTTTTGACACCTAGCACAAATCTTGCCACTTCTAATTTCGTTGTGACACATGTTAGGACACTAATCAACACTTGGTAACACTTGTTCTCACATCCTCGATCCTTAATTAGTATAAATGGGCTCCAAATCTTTGAATTTTCTTCACACCACTTCGAAACACTTCAAAGTAAAAGTGTGAAGTTCCTTCTTCTTATCTTCTTGGAGTTTGCTTCTGTATTGAGGCCTCCTTTTCTTGAGTTCAAATCCATCTTTTAAACATAAGTAACTGGGCTCCTAGTCTATTTCATTTATTTCGCTAGTTATGAGCCAAAAGTCAAGAAAATTAACTTTTTCTTTGACTTTCGGTTCTAATCATTTCGGTCAAGTCAAATTTTAAAATGAACTTTTCTACGTGATCATAACTAATGAAGGTGTTAATTTCTTGCAATTACACTCTCTGAACATCTCGTTTAGTAGGCGAAATGACGAGTCAAACTTTAACAAAATAAATGTCAGAAACGCAGAAATTGCATTCTACAACAAATGAGTTTTTAAGTATTAAAACAAAACGTTTTGACATCAAATCATTTTATATAACATTATAAGACAGATTTTATCATTTCTAACTCATCATTTCTAGTTTCGAATCTGACCCATTTGGTCAACACTTTTACGATACAATCAAGACTTACTAAAATAGGGAATAATCCTCTGAGATTATACCTTATGATAATTTTGTTTGGTGGGTCAAATGACCAGTCAACTACATATATTTTAAAATGTAAAAAAAATCCCTTTTGGCATAAAATTCTTTTAAAACTATATGGTCCATGTTCTAACTATAAGAACTGATCACATAACATTAACGTGGTGGAGTGTGAGTATATTTTTAGATATATTTTAAGTATTTTTTCACTCTTTTATGCAAACTTTATATTTATAAAACACGATATAACACTATCACTCTCTACAACACACTTAGAGCAAGGGCACCCATCGTTGGCGGTAGTATAGTACTGAGGTCGTCCAAGGACATAGGAGCTTTTAATACCGGATTCTTATCAACGTCTAATCGACTCAAATTTGTGAAATGGTTTTGACAAGTAAATTAAATGAGTAAAATAAAATAAAAGAAACAAGTAAACAATGGCATGGCCCCGTGTCTCTTGTCTACTTCTGTTTTTCTTCTTCTGTCCTAGAATCTTGAAGGGGCACGACCCCATGCTGAGCATGTATGGCCCAGTGCTGGACTTCTAATTTGTTATTTTTGGACTTGGGGTGAAGCTTGGAAGGTTGGTGTAGTGTGTCATCTTCCCGTCTTCTATGCTATGCTGTTTTTGTCGTTAATTTGTTCCTTTTGTACATTTAAGCTCTTTTAATACTGAAAATCAAAAGTATAAAAAAAAACGTAATTTTTCCAACATTAGTAATAAAAATGGTTGATTTTATACCGTATTTGATACAATTTTTATGTTGCATTTGGTGCATAACAAATACTCTCACACTTGAATCTTTGCTTGTCCTTAAGCAATACTCTTTAATATTTGCTTACACAACCAAGTGGAATTGGTGGAGAAAAAGTTTTAGGGTCTTCTTTGTAGAGTGTCGGGAAACCAAGTTCTTTTTATTCATGTTTTATTTTATTTACAATCCTATTCAACATGATTTATTTAGAACACTTTAAAAAAAATATTTTTGTGGGCATAACATGCCTTTAAAATTTCATTTAGCTATATACAATTTCACACACCTCAAAAACGATCACTCAACACTCGGCCGGAAATTTATAAGTGAAATGCACGATACCGGTATGGAACTTATTCCTACCATATGCTTGACAAGCAAAACTCCTCATTTTTAAGATAATCTTTGTAAATATCAAGAGGACTTTAAAAATGGTAGGTTTTGGCCAGGTGTAGGGTAGTTTATTGAAAAGTGGCTAAAAGCGTAAAATGTTAGTTTAAATGAGAAAACCAAAAAACTAAATATACATATAGGAGATAGATCATGAGAAAACTAGTTTAAATGAGAAAACAAAAAAACTAAATAAAAAAGCCAAAAAACATATCATTTTTTTTATCTTTTTAATAAAAAATCGCTATATATAATATATAAAGAAACTTAAAAAAAAAATAAAAAAAGCATATAATGCACATGTGCAACATATACATATAATGCACATGTGTAGTACATATATAAGGCACATGTCCAGTACAAGTCTTTTAAAAAAAAAGTTTTTCTTTTTGAAAAAAAAAGATTTTTTATACATAAAAAGCAGCGATTTTTTATAAAAAATTGTAAAAAAATATATTTTTATGTTTTTATGCTTTTTTTTGGCGTTTTTAGTTAGTTTTCTAGTTTTCTCATTTATATTTAGTTTTCCCATGATCATCTCCATATATATATATATAGGGGATGGGTAAAATGAGAACCAACTTGAGTTGTGAGAACCGTAGAAACCAATATAAGTCATTGATCAAAAGTGTTTTAACGGATAAGATTAAAATACAATAAAGTAGTTGTAATCATTGTGCTTTAATTAATGAGTTTTTGTTTTTAGTGGGATAAGGGTAAATTGGTATTTTTACTAAGCTCTTTAATGATTGGTAATTAAAGTTGTAATATTGTGCTTTAATTAATGTTCGTGATTTAATTAATGTTATTTTTTAATCACGTAGTAAGAAAATTATTTTACGTAGGGGTTCAAACTTTTTTTGCACGACGTTTTAAACAATTTTACGCGCGTGTTCAGACTTTTTTTACGCACGGGTTCAAACTTTTTTACTCCCGATTTTAAACTTTTTTTACGCGCCGGTTTTAAATTTTTTTACGCGCGGTTTTAAACTTTTTTTACGCACGATTTTAAACTTTTTTACCGCCCCGGTTTAGAACTTTTTTACACGCGGTTTTAAACTTTATTTACGCGAGGTTTCAAATTTTTTACGCGCGGTTTTAGTTTATTTTACGCGCCGGTTTAACCTTTTTACGCGCCGGTTTAAATTTTTTTTACGCGCGAGTTTAAATTTTTTTTACCTGTGGTTTTAAACTTTAAAACTATTTTTTTACATACAAACAATTTTTTACGGGTTTAAACTTTTTTACAAAAAAATATTTTACGCCAAACAAAAATATTTTATTTTTACAAAAAACTTTTTTACAAAAACTTTTTTACAATATTTTTTTTCAAAAACTTTTTTACAATTTTTTTTACGCCAAACATCCTTTTACGATAAACTAGTTTTTTCATGATCCATCCCCTATATATATATATATATATATATATATATATATATATATATATATATATATATATATATAATATATATAAAAGATCAGTACAGAACAATAATTATTGCAAGAACAAAAAGAACAACGTTAAATCATTAAATTTTGGGATTTAAGGTTTATAATTTAAAAAATATTATATTTCTTACATTCATATGTGCATTATTATATATACATAAAACACCATATATTTTTACCTACACATAGACTATATCCATTTAGGTAATTTAACATACACATAACCTACATATATGTAGGTTATATAAAAACATAAATTTTTTTAATATTTTGTTTTGAATTCTTGTGTGAGAAACAATAAATCTCTCATTTGTAACATTTTCATTCACTTTTTAGGTTTTTAGGATTGAAAAAATGGATGAATCATTTTGTTTTGCATGTTCTCACAAATTTTAGTGTTCTGCATAGAACTTCCCATATGTGTATATATATATATATATATATATATATATATATATAGGATTCGGTTCAAATGAGAACCACCACGAGTTGCGAGAACCGCGAGAAATAAGCCATCCAAAAGGACTTGAAAAAATTTGTCGCATACCCACATTTACATTAGACGTAAAAAGTATTTATCTTCTTCAAAAATTTATGTCTGTCATAAAAAAAACAGAGGATACTGTAACATCCGTCGAAAAACGGGTTTTCAAAACCCGCTTCGTTTATTAATCGAATAGTCAGTTTCAAGTTTTCGTTGCTCATTTAATGCTATTTTTAATTTTAAACAATACATAATTAATAAATATATTAGAATTTATAAACTATAATTAATAAACCATAAAATCGGTCGAAGAAAAAAATAAAAGCCGTTGCCGGGTTTCGAACCCGGGTCAGCCGGCTCACATAACACACAAACAACTTAACCACTCCGCCACTTGGTTCTTTTGTGTAAACAAGGAATCATATAAAACTTAAGTTACCCGTGAATTCATCTGTTTGCGCCAAAACTGAAACCGTAATCGGCTTTCAACTATCCGGACGTTTGAGTGATCGTGAGTTACTGATTATAACCGATAAATCAATTGCTGCCCATGTTTTAATCAATTCAGCCTTCAATTTCTTCGATTCATATGATTTTTGGAGTTGAAAACCTAAATCATTTACTTCCTGATTTACTCCAACAATATCATCGTCTCACAATTCGGAAACACTCACAGAACCTTCAATTTCACTTTCGCTCTAATTTCTGTTCGTCGGAAACGTTTTCTGATATCGCCGGACTTTCGCCGGAAAACCGTGACATTCATCGAATCGGTAAATTTCTCAATTCTTTCATCTTCTATCCATTGTTAGACTTTTACTAACTCAAATCCTTCAATCAGAATCGGTCCCAGACGACGTTGTCGAATAATCTGCACCCGCCGGAAAATCTCTGAAAATTCCGAAATCGCGCTGTGAATCGGTACAAATATCTAAACTTTCTGATAATTCTTGTTTAGTCATTTAACTTCACAATTAGTTAATCAAAACTGTCAATTGGTCCGCTCAGACGGAATTCATAAAACAGAGTCGACGACTTTGCCGGAGTTCTGAGAAAAATCATCTTTCCGGTACATTCATTTCCAAAACCTTCTCTATCCATTACATTTCAATCATTTATAATTTTCGTTAATCGAATTAAACAAAAACTGTCGAACATCGGTTGTCTGTGTCTTTGAACGAAGAAGATGAAGTCGAACCTAATGTCTAAGTTTAATTAAAACAAGATATTAAATCGGGTTAGACACACAGTCCAGCGGTGGACTGTGTGTAAACACATAGCGCACGTCACGAGTTCGAATCTTACAAACGCACCGGCTTTCCGAATTAAAACCAATTTTTTTTGTTACTGAATCAGAGTAGGACCCATGATGTTTTTAACCTGTAAGTTTAACAGATAAGTCACACAGCCCAACTGGTTGGGCTGTGCGTTGACAAACCAAGGGACCCGAGTTCGATTCGGTTTCCCTGCAACCGGTTCAATCATTTAAATCCTTTTAGTATAAATCGAATAAATTAAAACATTTAATTAGTATATATATATAATTAAAACTTAGAATATTTCGGGTTAGACACGTAGCTCAGTTGGTAGAGCTGCGTGCACGCGTACTCACAAGTTCGAACCGCACTCAGCGCAAATGAACACAAGTCCGAACCGGTCAACAATCAAAGTCAATGGTCAACGGTCAACGGTCAACCCAAAAAGTCAAAAAAAAATTTATATTTTTATTTATTTATTTAATTTAAAAATCAATTAAAAATACTTAAAAATAATATTTGTAAAGTTAGAAAATGACCTTAAACTCACAAAAATAAATATAAAAACCCTATTAAAATTGTTAATAAAATCCACTTATTTACCGTACCTTTTCGTTATTATTTAGGTTAGTTATTCCTCGTCGATCAACCCTCTAAACTCGTGCGCATTCAACATCATCAAACGAACGCACCCAATGTGAGTGAATCTCTACAAATTCCCCGTTTTAATCATATTTTGGGGTGTATCATGTGTCTTATTATTTATTACATTTAAACACTTGTGCATCCATCATATCCATGATCAAATGTGTATCCAATATGTATCATATGTTTGTGTGGTTAATGTTTAGATTAAATTTTATCATTTGCAGTACATACATCATCATAGGCTCGTCTGTTCCCCATTACCTATGAGCGGAACCGTTCCCCATTACCTATGAGCGGAACATGGCGTTGCCAACATACGATCGGCTCCGTTTGATTGAGCCTTGATCGCACATACATCATCATAGGACGTACGTTCCCCATTACCTATGAGCGGAACGTGACGTTGCCAACATATACATTGTCATTCATGTCATATACTCATGCAATGTGGTTTGTCATTGTATGTTTATTTACGTTTGCTCACATATGATTATTGCACAATTTTTCCATATTAAATACAACAAGAAATCAATAATAAATGTTTTCTAACAAGGTTCACTCGCCAACTTTTGTTGACCCAAAAACCCCCATTTTTACACATGCTACAGGTGATCCAGTTGTAGCAAGAAACATATAGGACGGCCTAGAAGAATAAATCAGTTTAGGCTTTGAATTGTTTATTTAGTTACTTTTTCCTTGTAATTGTATGGACTTGTTTGAAATATTGAAGTTGTAATTTGAATTTAATAAATATGAAACATTTTAGTAAACATCATGAGCTTTGGTGATAACCCAATTATGCCCCGACTCTTATTCCGTTGCGGGTCGGGGTGTGACAGATTGGTATCAGAGCCATGACTATAGGGATATAGGATAGGTTATTAGACCCTTAGAGCCTATACTATAGTTGATAAGAATTTTTAAATTGTTTGTGTGTTACATGCAAAATTCATGATGTGTATATGCTTTATGTTTATTGTTACATTCAATGTTATGCAAGCATGTTCATAAGTACATATTATTATACAATGCCTATCATGAATCATATCCTCATAACATATCATATCCATGAGAGCACACACCACACAATTTCCATGATTTTTGCAACGATTTTTGTATTTTCAAATCACATTAAAGTAAGTTCTCATGACGGGCATGTAGTAACTGGAAGGGTACGAGTACCGGTAGTCGGAACGTCCTGTCTAGGCTTAGCATTCGTATAAATCCAAAATAAAGGACCAGTTTGCCTACCTGGGGACTAACGATGAGAGTACGAAGGACCTATTAGGCCAAAGCATGCTATACCAAACGTCGTGTGAGTTAACCCCACTTTGAGTTGTCATTGTGTGTACACCTGGACACCCTCCGACCATACATCTCGCAAACATATTTCATGGTTTTCATTCGGGTGATGCGAGTGTTAAACCGCCAACACCAATGTGAGTCCTACTAAGCCAATAGTCATGGGGGCCCACATGACTATACAGGTGATGGTATGGGGGACATTGGAGGCCCAAACATGAGCAAACCCAAGACATCCTATGGATGTAGTTGCATTATTGATGTTTATGTTATTTTTTTAAACGACACATGACACCTAAAAAGACTCCTTAAACTCACAATCTTCTTATGAATGTTCCTGTAGATGTCAGCTAGGCAGCAACGTGGAGGTAGAAGGTCAGGAAGGTCAAACGAACGCTTGGCCACCCAAATCACAACACAAATGGCCGCGGTGCTTCCTGACATCATTCAAGTCCAACAAGCTCTCGCCGCAAATCCCTCAACCCTCCCAATCAAGAAGACCAGAACGTCGACAACCCTCCCTCCAAAAAGTGCTCTTACAAACACTTCAAGTCTTGCGATCCCCCGAATTTGAAGGGACCGAAGGTGTCACTGCTCTCCTCCACTGGTTTGAGGAAATGGAAAACACCTTCCTCAATTGCGATTGTTCCAAGGATCGCAAGGTACGTTACGCAACCGGGAGACTATTTGGAGTAGCTCTTACCTGGTGGAATACAGAAAAAAGGTAAGAGAGGAATCGAAGATGCAATGGCCTTAACATGGGAGGAGTTAAGGGAAATCATGACGAGACGCTTCTGTCCAAGAAGCGAGATAAAAAAGTTAGAGGATGAATTCCACTCGTTAAAGCAAAAGGAAGGAGATCATACTTCCTACAACAAACGGTTTTTAGAGTTGAACCAAATGATCCCCAACTTGTTCACCCCAGTATACCGCTTAATCGAACACTATATTCGAGGCCTCCCCTCGAAAATTCAAGACTCAGTTCTAAGCACTTCGCCTGCAACACTTGAAGCTGCTATGGAACTAGCTACCGAGCTTACCGAGAATCGTATTCGTAACGGCAAATTTAAGGACGAGAAAAAGAAAGCCCCCATTGAGGGCCAAACTTCAAACCATTCCACCTCCTCCTCAAAGTTTGCTAATAAGAGGAAACGAAACACCAGAAACTTTGCTGTCACACAAACAAATTTCCCTATCCCTGCTGCCCCCATCACTCAAGTTGCCCCCTCATCTGCACCATATAAAAAAGCCATACTCCGGCCCATACCCAAAATGCAACCGTTGCCAATACCATCACTTTCCTGATCATCCCTGCCAACATTGCACCGGCTGTGGCCGCGCAGGTCACACCATTCAAACCTGTCGCACACTTCAGCGAACGAACCGCCATCAACCTCAACCCAAACCCACCATAAGATAGTGGGTCAAGCCCAACAACCTTTACTCCTACCACCTGCCCAACATGTAGCCCAATCCTAATACCAACCCAACTATCCCATGGTGAAACCTATGCGGGCTTGTTATAACTGTGGAGACCCGAACCACTTCAGGAACACCTGTCCACGCCTGGTGAATATCATCCATGCCAAGCTCAAGCTAATCCAGTAAACCAGGCTAACCAAGCTCCTCCACCTGCAAGAGGAAGAGCTTTCAACATCAACGCCAATCAAGCTAGGGCTTACAACAATGTGGTTAACGGTACGTTTCTCATCAATGGTAGTTATGCATCCATGTTATTTGATACTGGCGCGGATAAGAGTTTTGTGTCCTTAGAATTTGAACCCATCCTCAACCAAACTCGAGATAAACTCATGGAATCCATAACTGTAGAAGTTGCTGACGGAAAACCGGTCTCATTAAACTCTATTATACGCAATTGTACTCTCACCCTAAACGATCACGATTTTCCAGTTGACCTCATACCTATGAAGTTGGGAAGTTTCGACATTATAATTGGTATGGACTGACTCAGCCAACATCATGCGGAAGTTGTATGCCGCGAAAAGTTTATTCGCATTCCTCTTATAAACGGTCAGACTCTACGAATCTTTGGAGAAACCCCTTCGAAAGGACTCAAATTAATGTCCTGTCTTCAAGCCTGAAAATATCTCCACAAGAATTATGTCGCATTCCTAACTCATGTCGTCAAAAAGGGAATCAAGGAGAAGAAACTCGAAGACATCCCAGTAGTAAAAGAATTTCCGCAAGTTTTTCCTGACGACATTTCAGGACTTCCTCCCGTAAGAGAATTCGAATTCCGCATTGATCTTATACCTGGAGCTACACCAGTTGCAAAATCTCCTTATAGGTTAGCCCCATCCGAAATGCAAGAGCTAGCCAGTCAACTGCAAGAGCTGACTGACAAAGGATTCATACGTCCTAGCTCATCGCCTTGGGATGCACCTGTCCTTTTTGTGAAGAAGAAAGATGGAACGTTTCGCATGTGTATCGACTACAGAGAACTCAACAAGTTAACGGTCAAAAACCGCTACCCACTACCTCGCATCGATGATCTTCTAGACCAACTTCAAGGCGCCATCTGTTTTTCAAAAATCGACCTTCGTTCTGGTTATCATCAACTCAGAGTACATGAAGAAGACGTCCCAAAGACCGCCTTCCGAACTCGTTATGGTCATTACGAATTCATGGTCATGCCATTTGGTTTAACCAACGCTCCAGCAGTATTTATGGATTTAATGAATAGGGTATGCAAACCCTACCTTGACCGCTTTGTCATAGTCTTCATCGACGACATCCTCATCTACTCAAAGTCTAAGTCTGATCATGAACGACACCTTCGACTCATCCTTACACTCTTAAGGACAGAAAAGCTGTACGCTAAGTTCTCGAAATGTGAATTCTGGTTAAGGGAAGTACAATTCCTTGGACACGTCGTCAATGACAAGGGAATTCATGTTGATCCCTCAAAAATCAAGGCAGTACAAGAATGGCAAGCGCCACGTACACCTACCGAAGTAAGATCATTTCTTGGTTTAGCTGGTTATTATCGCCGTTTCATTGCAAATTTCTCCCATATTGCTGTACCACTCACGGCTTTGACTCATAAAGGAAAGCCTTTCATATGGGGTCCCAAACAAGAAGAAGCTTTCCAAACTCTAAAGCAAAAACTCTGTGACGCACCTATCCTCACACTTCCTGAAGGTTGTGATGACTTCGTGGTTTATTGCGACGCGTCAGGGCAGGGACTAGGCTGTGTACTGATGCAAAGAGGTAAAGTGATAGCTTATGCTTCTAGACAACTCAAAGTTCATGAGAAGAACTACACCACCCACGACCTGGAACTTGGAGCCGTTGTGTTCGCTCTCAAGATATGGAGACATTACCTCTATGGTACCAAGTGTGAAATATACACTGACCACAAGAGCCTCCAACATATCTTTAACCAAAAGGAGTTGAATATGAGGCAACGAAGATGGGTCGAACTTCTTAATGACTACGACTGTGAAATTCGGTATCATCCTGGTAAGGCAAACGTGGTGGCCGATGCGCTCAGTCGAAAGGGTTATGCGAACTCCATTCGTCTTCTATGTTCGGAAATCATAACCGACATCAAAGATCAAATCCGAGAAGCTCAACATGTATCAGTAACGGAAAACGACGTACGCAAGGAGCTGTCTTGTGGAGCTGAACTTAAAATCGAAACTAAATCCGACGGTATTCTGTACTATCTAGATCGCATATGGATTCCCGATCACAATAACCTTCGTGATATCCTTATGAATGAGGCGCACAGAACACGGTACTCTGTACACCCAGGAGTCGACAAGATGTATCAAGACCTTCGATACACTTACTGGTGGCCTGGCATGAAGAAGGATATCGCTGTTTTCGTTTCCAAGTGCCTTACATGTTCCAAAGTAAAAGCTGAACATCAAAGACCCTCAGGACTTCTAGTCCAACCTGAAATACCTGTATGGAAGTGGAAAAACATAACCATGGATTTCATTACCGGGTTACCTCGCACCTCCAGTGGGTATGACACTATATGGGTAATCATTGATCGTCTTACAAAATCAGCTCACTTCATTCCGATTCGCGAGGACTTCAAGAATGAGAAGTTAGCTCGTATCTACATCAGCGAGATCGTAAGCCGTCATGGTGTACCATTAAGCATTATTTCAGACCGCGATGGTCGTTTCACTTCACGAACATGGCAAGCCGTACAAGCCGCTTTGGGTACACGATTAGACCTCAGTACCGCTTATCATCCTCAAACTGATGGACAATCTGAATGCACCATCCAAACACTTGAAGACATGCTTCGAGCATGCGTCATAGACTTCAAGGGAAATTGGGACGCTCATCTACCAGTCGAATTTTCGTACAACAACAGCTATCATTCAAGTATCGGCATGGCACCTTTCGAAGCTTTATATGGTTGTAAGTGCCGATCTCCAGTATGTTGGCACGAAATTGGAGAAGCTCAAATCACCGGTCCAGAATTGATTCAAGAAACCACAGAAAAGATCCATCAAGTTCGAAACAATCTTCTAGCGGCACAAAGTCGTCAAAAGAGTTATGCAGACAAACGACGAAAGCCTTTGGAGTTTAACATTGGTGATCATGTACTTTTAAAAGTATCACCGTGGAAGGGAGTAGTTCGTTTTGGCCAGAAGGGCAAGCTAGCACCACGCTATGTAGGACCTTTCAAGATACTCAAAAGAGTAGCACCTGTAGCATACAAGCTTGACCTACCAGAAGAACTCAACAGAATTCACCCCACATTCCACGTATCAAACTTAAAGAAGTGTCTCGCCGATGAAAACCTCCATATTCCCCTAGAAGATATTCAGATCGATGAATCTATGCATTTCATTGAAAGACCAGTAGAGATCATGGACTTCGGAGAAAAACGTTTAAGACAGAGTCGTATTCCAATTGTTAGGGTACGCTGGGAGTCGAAACGAGGACCTGAGTTTACCTGGGAACATGAAGACTCAATGCGCGAAAAATACCCGCATCTTTTTCCTGTTACCAATACTACTTAAATTTCGGGACGAAATTTTAAAAGTAGGGGATACTGTAACATCCGTCGAAAAACGGGTTTTCAAAACCCGCTTCGTTTATTAATCGAATAGTCAGTTTCAAGTTTTTGTTGCTCATTTAATGCTATTTTTAATTTTAAATAGTACATAATTAATAAATATATTAGAATTTATAAACTATAATTAATAAACCATAAAATTGGTCGAAGAAAAAAATAAAAGCCGTTGCCGGGTTTCGAACCCGTGTCAGCCGGCTCACATAACACACAAACAACTTAACCACTCCGCCACTTGGTTCTTTTGTGTAAACAAGGAATCATATAAAACTTAAGTTACCCGTGAATTCATCTGTTTGCGCCAAAACTGAAACCGATAATCGGCTTTCAACTATCCAGACGTTTGAGTGATCGTGAGTTACTGATTATAACCGATAAATCAATTGCTGCCCACGTTTTAATCAATTCAGCCTTCAATTTCTTCGATTCATATGATTTTTGGAGTTGAAAACCGAAATCATTTACTTCCTGATTTACTCTAACAATATCATCGTCTTACAATTCAGAAACACTCACAGAACCTTCAATTTCACTTTCGCTCTAATTTCTGTTCGTCGGAAACGTTTTCTGATATCGCCGGACTTTCGCCGGAAAACTGTGACATTCATCGAATCGGTAAATTTCTCAATTCTTTCATCTTCTATCCATTGTTAGACTTTTACTAACTCAAATCCTTCAATCAGAATCGGTCCCAGACGACGTTGTCGAATAATCTGCACCCGCCGGAAAATCTCTGAAAATTCCAAAATCGCGCTGTGAATCGGTACAAACATCTAAACTCTCTGATAATTCTTGTTTAGTCATTTAACTTCACAATTAGTTAATCAAAACTGTTAATTGGTCCGCTCAGACGGAATTCATAAAACAGAGCCGACGACTTTGCCGTAGTTCTGAGAAAAATCATCTTTCCGGTACATTCATTTCCAAAACCTTCTCTATCCATTACATTTCAATGATTTATAATTTTCATTAATCGAATTAAACAAAAACTATCGAACATCGGTTGTCTGTGTCTTTGAACGAAGAAGATGAAGTCAAACCTAATGTATAAGTTTAATTAAAACAAGATATTAAATCGGGTTAGACACACAGTCCAGTGGTGGACTGTGTGCAAACACATTGCGCGCGTCACGAGTTCGAATCTTACAAACGCACCGGGTTTCCGAATTAAAACCAATTTTTTTTGTTACTGAATCAGAGTAGGACCCAGGATGTTTTTAAGAATAATAAAAACTGTAAGTTTAACAGATAAGTCACACAGCCCAACTGTTTGGGCTGTGCGTTGACAAACCAAGGGACCCGAGTTCGATTCGGTTTCCCTGCAACCGGTTCAATCATTTAAATCCTTTTAGTATAAATCGAATAAATTAAAACATTTAATTAGTATATATATATAATTAAAACTTAGAATATTTCGGGTTAGACACGTAGCTCAGTTGGTAGAGCTGCGTGCACGCGTACGGGAGGTCACAAGTTCGAACCTCACTCAGCGCAAACAAACACAAGTCCGAACCGGTCAACAGCCAAGTCAATGGTCAACGGTCAACCCAAAAAGTCAACATTTTTTTATATTTTTATTTATTTATTTAATTTAAAAATCAATTAAAAATACTTAAAAATAATATTTGTAAAGTTAGAAAATGACCTTAAACTCACAAAAATAAATCTAAAAACCCTATTAAAATTGTTAATAGAATCCACTTATTTACCGTACCTTTTCGTTATTATTTAGGTTAGTTATTCCTCGTCGATCAACCCTCTAAACTCGTGCGCATTCAACATCATCAAACGAACGCACCCAATGTGAGTGAATCTCTACAAATTCCCCGTTTTAATCACATTTTGGGGTGTATCATGTGTCTTATTATTTATTACATTTAAACACTTGTGCCTCCATGATCAAATGTGTATCCAATATGTACCAAATGTTTGTGTGGTTAATGTTTAGATTAAATTTTATCATTTGCAGTACATACATCATCATAGGCTCGTCTGTTTCCCATTACCTATGAGCGGAACGTGGCGTTGCCAACATACGATCGGCTCCGTTTGATTGAGCCTTGATCGCACATACATCATCATAGGCCGTACGTTCCCCATTACCTATGAGCGGAACGTGACGTTGCCACATATACATTGTCATTCATGTCATATACTCATGCAAGGTGGTTTGTCATTGTATGTTTATTTACGTTTGCTCACATATGATTATTGCACAATTTTTCCATATTAAATACAACAAGAAATCAATAATAAATGTTTTCTAACAAGGTTCACTCGCCAACTTTTGTTGACCCAAAAACCCCCATTTTTACACATGCTACAGGTGATCCAGTTGCAGCAAGAAACATATAGGACGACCTAGAAGAATAAATCAGTTTAGGCTTTGAATTGTTTATTTAGTTCATTTTTCCTTGTAATTGTATGGACTTGTTTGAAATATTGAAGTTGTAATTTGAATTTAATAAATATGAAACATTTTAGTAAACATCATGAGCTTTGGTGATAACCCAATTATGCCCCGACTCTTATTCCGCTGCGGGTCTGGGTGTGACAGTATCAGTCAAAACTACCGACTCGACATTTTTTTTTACTTTTTATTGATGTGTTTATAATTTTTTCATCTACGTTTGTGCAAAAATTTTTGACCCAACTCGCGCCGGATCAAAAAGTTCTCACGGTTCTCGCAACTAAGTCACCTCTTTTTATGAATTTCAAAAGAACCGCATTTTACTTAAACAAAGGGTGTACTAATCAAATTGGTTTTTGGGTGATGGGTGATTTGTGCAAAATGACATTTTGCAGGTTTTGAATTGAAAGGTTTAGGATCAAAAGGGTTAACTAGGGGAGATTTTTGTTTGTGTTTTTAGTGGGGAGATAAATATAGAATAAAGTTGGAAGGAAAAAAAAGGGTTTAAAATCCTAATGCCTCTATCATATACTTACTTGGATTAGTTGGTAAGGACCGGGAATGTATTGTCTTATCAAGTTCTAGATTCGTAAGAACCATAAGGCTATTCACACAAGAAATGAAAATGAGCATTTAGTAGAGATATGATACTGAATGCGCGGTAAAGGCTCGAAACACACATTTTGAGGAAAAAAGGGGTAAAAGTGTGAATTTATATATACAATCAAATTTTAAAAAGGTTTGTCATGCCTTTCTTTTTAATTTTTTTTTCTTATATGGTTCTTTTTATCACGCATTGTCGGTTGTAAATTTGTAAAAACTTGATTTTTTTAGATCTTGGTTTTAACTTAAACTATAAACAAGACAAAACAAAGTAAAAAAATATTTTGAAAAAGATTTGGGTGTTTTTAGCGGTTCCAAATAGAGTTTCGTATAAGGCTTGATTTCAGGACAAACATATTCAAGTTAAGTTCCCCCGCCCCCACACTTAAATTACACATTGTCCTCATGGTGTCTAAAATTGGTTAAAATTGATTAAATGTGTAAACGTGGGTTAAAGACAACATTTTTTTTTCAAAAATCAGTAACCGGGAACGAGGGACGTGTTGAAGAGGCACGACCCCGTGGTAAAGTGCTAGTATCAAAATTTTTGGAAAAACTTACAAAAGGTTGACACAGGGGCGTGTCAAGGAGGCACTACCTCGTGTGGCAAGTTCGGAAGAAAAAAAGTTTATGTGACAAGAAGGGCACGTGGACATGTCAGATAGGCACGGCCCCGTGCAAGGCTACTGTTAGATTTCAGAAAAGATGGTAGGGTGCGGGGGCTCGGGATGGCGCATGCTTGGTGGATCCAAGCATCCCAAGGTACCTTTAAGCTTATACATACCATAAGAACAACACTAACAAGAAAATAGAAATCCACGTTACGAACATTCATGGTTCATTGTTTCGTCATTCAACACATCACCATAAAAAGAAAAAAATAAATGCAAAAAAGTAAAATTGTCCAAAACAGGTCGCAGCCTGCAAACCATCACCATTATTTCAGATAGGAGGAGAGATTAACCTGTTATGTCGCCTCCTTACCACCACCTTTGCCATCATCACCTAACCCGAATCATCTCCTCTTCCTCCTCGCCGGGTACACCATGTGCTCCCGAATGTGGAGATGTCGGTGCAATGGAGGCTACGTTCCTCTCAATCCGCCAAGATGGGTGCTAATGCCTTGCCCGTGGTGAGGGTTTGAAACGAGTGATTCTTGCATTAGATTATAAAGATTGTGCATGTTAGGAAAATCACCACCACTTGAGAGGATGAACCCGGGGCGCAACCGTAGGAGTTATGCTTACTCTTTTGAGAAGCTTCACGGGATGCGTCCAACATAGGTCCTGTAGACCTGGGCCATCTAGCCACTGAAGACTATGGGCGTTGAAGTTGTAGCTCTAGCATTTGTTGTCATATTATTTAGTAGCATTAAGGAAACATTTAGGGGTTCTTGGTTCAGGATGCAATAAAGGCAAGTTTGCTCCCGAAGATGACGACACCCCCGCTATCTCTCCTTTTGCACAAGGTACCACTCAGGATCCAATGAATGAAGCGAATGAGTGGGTCCTGAATTTTGGCACTTTTTGGTACTACTTGAATTGTTGATCCCATCTTCAATGGTTGCCCAAAATGTGTTTCTTGTGTTGGCGGGCAACTCAAGGATGTTGTCGTTAAAGATAGGCTCGGCAAGCTCGTCCTCGGTATAGAGTCCCACATCCATACGAACTTGGCTACCGAAATCCCGTAACAATTACCACCACACCTCTATAACACTTGTTCATCAAACAAGTCTTCGATGTCTCTCTTGAGGGCAAAAGTGCTTAGTAATTCAAGATTGAATTTGTAAATCGATTGAAGCGGTGCCTCAAGAAAGAGTTGAAGAGGTCCTATCACGAGACTGTCGTAGCGGTCTCATTGGCCCATCATGTCCATGGTGTCCTAACAGACTTGCCTTAGCGGCTCCTCGATGCGAGTTTTGAGTATCTCCATTCTCTCCTCGCAGTGAGAGTATTCTGTCTTGAATCTGAGCACTTGTGTGGTGCCATTTCCTGCATAGATCAAATATTTGTGAGTGTAGGATCGGCCCTAACTCGTGAGCTACTGAACTGATTTGCTTAGCTAACAGAGGCGGAATTCATTGTTAACCAAGTGAACAAACACACAACAAGATAAATAATACTATTTAACACGTCTAATCTTTATATCAATAATTGGAACGATTACAGACACAAACGAGCAGGGCTTCGCCTTTGGTCTCCAGAAACAATATACTAACACAAACACCCAAGTCACCTATTTATACTAAACAGTTTTCGCACCAATAGGGACTTCGGGAGATTTCGTACGAAAACAATACATAACAAACAAAACTTAATATTTGACACTTTGAAGCCCTAATTACATAACCGACTCATCCTAGACGTAGGAAATATACATGTAGTGCACAACAGACTCCCCCTTGGATGTTGCCGACAGTCTTGGATGGTCTTCAAAACTTTTCTTCAAAAATCTTCAAATAGTATTTGATGCGTTCAACCGAAAAAGTGCTTGAGACTTCCGAGCTCCTCAGATGGAATAGGAGTTTGATCTGTTGGAGGAGGTCGATTTTATGTGTTGCCGAACATAAATCTTTCTTGTGCAGCAATCTTTCTTTTTCAGTAAATCACGGACCTCTTTCTTGTCTTTCTTTTTCTTCTCCTTAGCTTCGATCTCTCTCCAAGATGTGTTATAAGCTTTACCTGAATGAATATCATGAGCATAACAAAAGTTAACAATATTCTGAAATCGCAAAGCTTGAACTTCATCCTTGGCTTCGTAGCTGATCTTCACATAAAACAAACGTTCAATATCTTTCTTTGAATAGTTCACCAGCCACATAGGATCTAACACACGGATCCCTCTCCATAACCCATAAATACGCTTGTATGCGATGACAGACTTCGATAATTCCCCTGTGATCTTCCATGAGTCTTTATCTGGTTCCACGCATATAACTGCTTCACCTGTACTAGAATCATAGCGCCACCACTTAAAGATCTTGTAAAAATCTTGTTCCATTTTGATGAGCGGCATATTCTTCATCGCACGTGGACACTTGACAATCAATGTAACATCCTTTTCCTACGTAACTGGATCTATCTTCGTAACCTTTCTTGGATAGTGTGGCTTCCAACGAGGAAAATTGTGCATGGCCTCGTACTTGATAACTTTCCATAAATCCAGATCACGAAACTTGATCTTCAAATTGAATAACTTGAACTGTCCAGCTCCGTAACATCCCAATGAGGCAATGTTTTGATATCCTTCAAGTGCCTGAAGTACTACACTCCGAATTCCCTCTTAATTGCATACACATTAAGTTCTTCAATATAACCCCAGCTAAGGGATATCTCCCAATGAAGCATCAGGATCTCTGGTGAAGAAAGCCAAAGGTCGTAAAAACTTTCGCTCTACTCGGTGTTCTTTAAACCACTTCTTTTTCATATCTATGATTTCTTCTTTAGACATTTGTTGAGGGAATGATCCAGCTTTCACTACCTCTTCAACTCTGTTTTTCAGCAACTCATCATTTGCCGAAGAAAACATTTCTGCAAAGGTTGGGAAGACGTATGTACCCTCTCCAGCATAAATAGCAACATTGTCATCAGAATCGTCAGAATCCCAATCTTCTATAATCACATGATCATAATCGTTAGCATCTGAAACTGGCTGAAAGGCATAATCATTTGGTTCAATACTCGTGTTGTTCAAATCATCTTCAAAGTAAACACAAATGATTCCTCATTTAGACCATATAACTCTGCTAATTCAGCTTTGGAGAAGTTGTAAACATACTCCCCCTCTTCAAATCGTGTTCAAATAAAATATCCTAGGTTTAGGCATAGCCGGAACAGCCAACGATGGAGTCGCTGTGAGGATTCCTATCGCCTTGAACCCTGTGCCACATCACTGTACTCCCCTTGAACTAGATCTACAGTGTGTTGATTAGCAGAGTCGTCCAAGTACACAGAAACATCGACATTTTCATTCATAACAAAATCGGTTACACGAATCCCAGAACCTCCAACGCTATCATCATCCTTCTACCACTAACACCTCTATCCAACTCTAACTCGTCAAAGTATGAATCGACCTCATCATCTATCTCTTTATCCATCTGACGCTTTTTCTCCAACTTCTTTTCCATATACCTGCGATGCTTCTTTGGAAGGTTTGATAGATCAATCTCAACTTAACAAGGCCAACCTACCAAGACAAATATGGAGGCGGAGGCTTGTACACAACCATGGCTAGAGATACTGGCTCGGATTCAGCTTCCGGCGCAGTGTGAACAATCACAGGATCTATAGAAACTTCAGCTTCAGGCTCAGGCTGGCTTAACACAGGAATATCATCTATCTTATTCTTCCCTTTGCCTTAAGCCTCTGATAGAGCTTTTGCTGCTTGTTCCTTTTATGCTATTCTCTATCTCGCTTCTTCTCTCTCTCTCTCTCTATCTTCCTAATTTCATCATCGAAAGAGATTCCCAGAGTTGTAACAAAAATCTTTCTCAACTATAGCTGTCTGTTGTTGGATGTTCATTCAGATTCATACTCTTCCATCTTTTTTCTCTTCCTTTCATTCTCTGTCTCATAACTCTGTAGAATAGTCTTCAAATTCTCCGTTTCAATCTCAGCAACTTGACCCTTTCCTCGTAAGTAGAGACCATCTTTGCTGATTCCAAGAATTTCTCATTATCATCAACCACAAGCCTCAATATCTCCCTTATGTTATCTCTGTCAAACTCAAGCTCTTGATACGCTTATCAGCCTTCTTGATTTCAGCTTATAACTCTCCAAGTTTCCTTTATAGACTTTATCTGCTGAAAAAGCTTCTCCTCGGGGAATTTCCCCAAAATTAAATGAAAATTTGTCAAACCCTGCATATACGCTCCCTGTGTTGGGTGAGACGATGATTGTTGTACATGTTGGATGTGGTAGGAGGAGTGAGAATAGGAGGACATGGAGAAGAGGGCATTGGAGCATCTGGGGTAGTGTGTTGAGGAGGTTGAGATTGTGGTTTTTGAGGAGAGATAGGGCGAGGGGAAGGTTGTGGAGGAGGTGGTGGAGAAGTTGGAGTAGACGTCTCAACAGTCATTGGAATAACTGGGGATCACCAACCTTTGTTCTCAACTTGATTCTCATAGACCCGCAACAGACTCAGGCTTCTTAGCCACAACACGTTTTACTCGTTTTCTGTCGGTTTCTTTGCTGGCTTGATAACAGAAATTTCTTCCTCAGATTCTGACGGAATGAAGTCGTCATTGTCATCTCCTATTTCTTTTCTCTTCTAATCCTCCAACATCCTTTTCTTTCTCTCTTCTTCCTCCCTTTTCAATCGATCCTCAGAATCAGGACCAGAGGACAATCCATCATCATCACCATTACCATCACGTCACCGCCTTCAACTGTTCCATACGCTTATTTCTCATGTTCGCGGTCATAGCTTAAACACTTTCCACATTCTCTTTACTTAAACAAACTCAATAACAGGCACATCTTCAAGCTCTGGTTTGTCAACCAATCCAGTACTAACTTTTGCTTTCTTTTGATGTTTGGGAGCAAATGAGGAAGTTTCAGCACTCTTCTTTCTCTTGATGAAGTCTTTGAGGCATCAGTAGGATCTGTTCTCTTATACGTCCCTTTCTTTTCTGCCCATCATCTTTTACGTACCAATGACTTCTCTTTTCTTAAACAATTCTAACTTCTCCATCTCTTCTGATTATCTCCACTCCCTTCTTTTCTCCATTTGCTTGCTGGTGGAGCTTGATAGTCTTTGTTGATGAAAAATCCAAAGAGTGGCTTGTATGCAGGCTCTCGTTTGTTCTTTCTGTAGGAGCTGATATTGTGAAGGTCAGAGGGAGTCATGTGTTCTAGCTCCAATTCACCATCTTTCTTCTTCTCTAGGTTCAGATGTAAGTGATCTAACATCATTTGTATGAACCTAGGATACTGCCAGAATCTTCCTTTCCCTAAATTGATAACCATCGACTCAAACACGAGTTTACTGAAGTTGTAAGGAAGATTAAGAGCGAGAGCAGCCATCATGCACATCTGGTAATCATCCCATCCTGCCTTCCTATGGCTGAAAATGTGACAATGCAGTGACCCAGAAATCTATATGGCCTTCCCAAAGATTAATCTTGAACGGTGCAGCATTTACGAAACCATTGTAGCCCATTCTGTAGAAGCAGCCCTTTATCGTTTTCTCAGAAAATCCCATTGGATAATCACTCTTATCGTTAATATCCATAACTTTTCTGATCAGTTCTTCTGTAATAGCCATCTCGACTTCTTTGTCGTTTACCTTCACAACTGATATGATAGCACGTGGCGATTCATGCAACCTGGCACACTTCCAAAATAGCTCAATGTGGGATAAATAAACGTCATGCTTCTGTCAGTGCCTTGAATATAGGAATTCTCTTCATAAACTCGTTAATATCAGCAAAAGCTCCATCTTCTGCCACATCCTCATTTAGCAAGCAACATGCATTATGCATGGGACCGAACTCAGGCATGTTTACCTAGAATGACAGAGTGCACAAAAAAAGTTAGAAATATTTCAACATTGAAAGACCTTAAGATTTTCGTACGAAATTTTATATTGAATTTCCGCATGAAAATAACCTTAGATCAGCTTTATGAATAACTCATATTTTCGTAAAAACGAAATCAATCAACAAGTTTAACACCAAACCTAAAACATGTGATTTTTTTTGAAATTGAACGGTCAATTTTAGTCTAAAAGTGTCGTTTTTGATGTTTTTATGGTTAATTTATCTTTTACTGGCTCAATTATCCTAAAACTATGTTTTAGGTCCAAAATGTCCGAAATTCGTCAAATTGAGGGTCCAAACTTCAAATTAAATCTTCACCATTAGAAGAGGTGTGTAAATCAACCTCCCTAATGTGTCAAACAAGTCGGAAAGTGAGTAGATGAAGATAGCAAGAGGTCACCCAGAGAGAATTCGCACAAAATTTGTTTTCAGATTTCATACAAAATCTAGTTATCTTCTTATAATATATAGGTAGACCATTTTCGTAAGAAAATTGAATATCATTTTTTTCGCATTAAAATTCCTTAGAATTTCCGTATGAAATTTGCACTCCTACTCAACTTTCCTTGACCTTTCTCCAGTTTCGTGTGTTTTCAGTTTTAAAAAACCCACTCAGTTGACCACGTCCAAGTTAATGACCTTGATTAACTGATTTAGCTACCAAGCCCAAGTTAATGACCTTGGTTGACCACATTTTGACCAAAACTGACACTTTTTGTTGATTTTAAGTTTCAAATTAATAAACTTTTTAACGTTTAAGAACATACTTTCATTCCAGATTAGCTCCCAGCCCATAATTTCTCAGCTTTCCTTCAGCGTTTTGTCGCTTTCGACTTTGAAGATCTGCTTTCCATCACCACAGACAAAAACTAAATAAGAAAAGAAAATCTTTTGAATTTTTGGGTTTTTCTAAAACAGAAACTTAAAATAATATGTACAAAAATATTTATAGACATATTTTTGCGAGTTTATGTTAAAGGATCATATCAGTTTATTGAGCCACATCACTAGTACCATTGCTCTAGATAAAACTTTAAGTTCTTAAACAGATTTACTTAGATTGTTAGTATACTTATCCACTTAAACCTCTAAACATTTCTCAATTACTTCAAGATATGTTAGGTAATTTTTAGCAACATGGCCTAATATGTGTTTCGCACCTCAGAATATACTCCCGCATCAAGATTCCTTTGATTTCATCTCACGGGTAAATATATCTAGCTAACTGATATCTGTAAAGGGGTGAAATGCGAAACCTTGAGAGCTTAGGTTAGTACTTCCGTACAGAGAAAGAGATGAAGGCTCGAATTTAGGTGGTGTTCCTCCTGGGAATCTTTTAATTTTTGTACTGCAGAATGTCGTATCTTTTTATGACATTTTCTTCATTTTTCATGCAGCATTGGGGGTGAAATAATGCGAAAGTATTATACAAGTTCTAGGCCATTGCCGACGCAAAATCAGAAGAACTCGTTAATACCCCAGATATCAACTAAATATAAAGACCTAGTATCTCAGAATCAGGCGTTCTCTCAAACGAAATTTTGGAGTGCCAAGTCCATATATGCGAGAGATGTTAAGCCACAGATTTACCAGTTTATCTTTTTAGGTTTATATCTCGAAAGCAGTTTACTGAATGTGCGAAGCCTACTGACACATCTTTAGTAAGACCTGGTTTGACACTTCTAAATGATACATTTCTTTAGCGTACTATAGTAGTCCATTGATGTACTATCATCTCCTCTTATACACAAAACGCTTTTTTGTCCTTTTTAATGTTTTTGTACTTTTCAAGGTTTTTCAATGTTTTTTGGTATTTTTCTAATTTTTCAATGTGTTTGTATTTTCCATAACTTTTCTCTTCCTAAAATCAAAAACATATTTTTGGATTTTTTGTTTTTAAGAAAGAAGTAAAATATTTACAGAAAAACATGTGACATACCGATGAGGATCACATCACAACATCATCATCCCCAAACTCAAACTCATAAACATACCCTGATGTCAGATTCTTTAAACCAGTTAATTTTAAAAGATTTCAAAATCTACCTCAGTCAAAAGCTTTGGTGTAAAATCTGCTTTTTGGTCATCAGTGTGGATTTTCTCAATTCGAACCAACCTTTTCTCATGACAATCACAGATAAAGTGGTATTGAATTGCAATACGTTTAGTGCGTGTGTGTTGACAAGGATTGACTGTGATATCAATAGCCACCTTGTTATCTACATATATAGGTGTATCAAGAAATTGCAGTCCAAAGTCTCTCATTTGTTGTTGTATACACAAAATTTGGGAACAACAACTGGATGCTGAAACGTATTCAGCTTCACAAGTAGAGAGAGCGACCGCGGTCTGTTTCTTGCATTGCCACGTTACCAAACGAGTCTCGAAGAACTGGCAACCAACCATTGTAGATTTAGCATTCAGCTTGCAGCAACCAAAATCGAGTCAGAGTAACCCGCGAGGCTGAAGTCGTCATAACGTGGATACCACAAGCCGGTGCTTGGGCATCCTTTTAGGTATCGCATGAATCTGTTGATGATCAGCAGATGTGATCCCTTAGGGTTTGACTGATATCTGGCGTAAAGGCATGTTGGATACATGATATCTGGTCTTGAAGCTGTGAGATACATCAAGGATCCGGTCATGGAGCGGTTATAATGTTTCATCGACTTTTTCTCCAAGTTCATCTGGACAAATGCCGTGGTTTGTGGCTAAAGGGGTAGATGCGGGTTTAGTTCCTGTCATGTCAAATCTCTCCAACACGTCATGAACAAACTTTGTCTGGTGAATGAAAATACCATCTGGCTCTTCCAAAGCCCCAAAAAGAATTTCATCACTCCCATAGCGCTCATTTCAAAATTTTCTTTCATGACTCTTTCAAAGTCCTTACATACCTGTTCATTTGTCGACCCAAAGATGATATCGTCCACATAGATTTGCACAATAATCAGATGTCCATTCATTCCTTGGTAAAGAGGGTACTGTCTACTGTTCCTCTGGTGAAACGGTTATCCAGAATTTGGTTGGAAAGCGTCTCGTACCAGGCTCTCGGGGCCTGGTATAAGCCGTACAACGCTTTGTTCAGTAGGTAAACCTTATCCTTGTGTATCGGATCGACAAACCCCGGTGGTTGGCCAATGTACACCTCCTCTTTTACCTTACCGTACAGGAAAGCAACTTCACATCCAACTGGTACTCTTTAAAACCTTTCCATGAGGCAAATGCAGGAAAATGCGGATAGCTTCAAGACGTGCGACTGGGGCATAAACTTTGTTGTAGTCTATCCCTTCCTGCTGATGAAAACCTTGGACTACAAGTCGAACTTTGTTGCGCACAACCACTCCTCTATTATCTCTTTTGCACTTGAAGACCCACCGAGTGTTTATCTTTTTCTGATTGTGTGGTAGATCAACAAGTTGCCACACTCCAAGTTTTTGGAATTGCAATAACTCTTCCTGCATTGCTTCCACCCAAATTTCATGTTTAAGAGCATCTCTATAGTTACCTGGTTCTACCTGAGAAACAAAACAAGTATGAGAAAATCTAGTTTGGAGTGGAGCAACTTTAGAATAAAAGCAACTTAGATCCTTATTGATCTAATTTTGCTTTTCACTCCAGATTGTAGTTCTCCAATTATGTTATCTGACGGTGGTAGGAGAATGATCTTGGCATGACTTCCCTGGAACATTTACTGTGCTCTCCAAATTCATAACATTTTGATCAGCAACCTGTTCTGAGGAAGTAGCCTCATATCTTGCACCGGTTTCTACAACTTGAGTGTTTAGATAACTTGTAATCTCTTCAGATCCTTCATTGGAATTGGACCCTGTTATCAAAGGTAGGTTCTTAATCAGTATTTGCATCAGCTGGCTGAACGAAAGATGGTTCTGCATTTTCTGAGTTGGTGCGACTACTGGTTCTGGCTAAGTGTTGCTCGGACCTGCTTCAGAAGAATTTGTTACAGTTGAGAAGAGGAAATCACCAATTGTGACATTTGTGTTGATTCGATCATGTAACGATTCCAAAACGAGTTATCAATCAATGAAATATTGTGTTTTATTTACGAGATTTGTATTTTTATCATGACAATTGCACATATTCAATTTTTGCACGATTCCAAACTCTTAAACAACTTCTGGAAGTGAAATCGCAAACTATTACGCAAACGTAATCAGTTTAACACGACCTACACTCTAGAACAAGGACATAAGCTAAACATACCCTAAATACCATTTATATAACTTAGAAATAAGTTTTGAGGGCTTCGGTATGACAAAAACATGCTTATGCAACTCTAGGGACTATTTTGCAAATTCTACAAAAGTACGCCGTTTCGCGTATTTCTTAATACGGAACACATAAAAATCTTTGTAATCATTAAAATATTGTATTTAAATGATTGGAATGCAAAAATATCATTCAGTGCACATTTACGGTCATTTGCGCGATATGTTACGATTTTCGTGTAATTATCCGAAAAACCGCAACCGTACTACCAAACGAGCCAACCTCCGTGACATTGTTGGACATTCCCTATGCTTTATCGTCCTTATGAAGCTTGAAAATGAGGTTACAGGTTTTAGAAGTGCCAAGAATGCAGAGGCCGTTCTGCCATTTTGTAAAAGTTGCTGCCAGATAGGGTCCTTACGGACCGTAAGGGCAACCCCACACGGTCCGTAAGGGGTGCCCAACATAGCAACTTTGTTGTCTTGCTCTTGTTCACTCTGTTGGACACTAAGCTCGCGATTTTTGACATCTTCAACCTGCTTGACACCTAGAGGGACACTAATCCATGCCTTAACACCAGGATCAACACTTGGCATCATCTGGGAGCTCCAAGATTAGTATAAATAGCCTTGATCTTGGCCATTTGCAATTGCTCATTCACTTCTTCTTTCTCTCTTGCTCTAAGTGAGACTATCACATTGTTGGAGGTCTCCCATCTGAGTTTTCTGGTTCTTCCTTCATCCTTGGATCACAAGTAAGTGTTCCATCCTAGTCTTGTTTATTTATTTTAGCTATTTCAAGCTAAAAGTCAAATAATGTTTGACTTTCAGCTTTGACCATTAGATGGTCAAAGCAAAGTCCAATGGACTTTGCAATGTGATCGTAATCACGATGGTTATGATCCTTAGCGATAATGCCTACTGATTACCACGTTTACTAGTCGAAGTGTCGATTCAAAGCTTTCGATCAAAATGCGCATTTAGGTGCATTTTGCGATCGAAACTATTTTCGGTATCATAACACTTTGTTTTGATATCAAAACATGTTTATAACTTAGTTAGACATGTCAAAACATGTCTAACTCATCACTTTGACCACCGCTTTGACTTTCGAATCCGACCTGTTTGGTCGATCTTAGGTTTCCGACCAAACACATATTTGTGACCATAGTTATATAGGGAATAACCCTTTGAGGTTATACCTTATGGTCACGTGTTTGGTTAGTGTTATGTTAAGTCGCTAGTTATGCCTTTATAAATGACCAAAATGCCTTTTTGCGCATAAATCCACTTTAAGCATATGTAACCAATGTTTTGCCATATACACTGATGTTTAACATTATTAAACATGTCTCGACATATTAGACTTATCGTAACCCATATCTACTCACCGCACACGTATTTACGCAAATGGCACGTTGAAGTAGCGTAAACTACCTTAACGAGTCATAACGGGTCGAAAGCACTTAGGTTCCTTTTCAAATCAGAATGTTAACTTTGTTAAACCATTTCATATGAGTTCAACACTCATTTGGTTTACAAGACCTCATTCTATCCGATTCGCCGATTAAAGTCCCGAATTTACATAGTTATCCGATTTTAGGACACGCTTGATTTCTCAGACTCTTGAGTTTGATTTGATCATTGAAACAAGGATACTTTAGCAATCCCAATTGAGTACATAGCTCCCCTATTTTACGTTTTGCAAATGTTTTGGGGTGACACATATGTGCAAATTGTTTTCAAGTTTTCAAATTACAAATGCTATGTTTATATTAAACAAGACATTTCAATAATGTGAATGAACTTGTTGTGCATTGTATCCATGACATGAATGACATTCATTAACTTTGGCCAAGCCAACCAGTAGTAAGTTATGGTACCATAGGACTGACAATCCCGTTACCAAGATTCCCGGTGTTTGTGGGGAAGTTTGCGGAACGACCGAAACTGTTTACTTTAACAAACCCTTTGGTGGTTTGTTATGGCAATTTAAAGATACCCTTTGGTGGTATAGACGAGTCAACACAGGTTTGAATGTATTCACCGAAATGACCAATGTTTTCACAATTAAAACAAGGACGATGAACAATTGGTTTATGACACAACAATGGACGATTGGTTTATAACAAGGACGATGAACAATTGGTTTATGACACGAACAATGGACGACTGGTTTTTGGTAAGTGATTTAGATAATGGGACTGTGTAATGTGATAAAAGCGTGGTTGATACGCCGCTGGTACTTTCTATATATAAGTGTTTTATCATGTTACATACGTGCGTTATTTAAATTACTTGAAACAAAGGTTTTTTAAACAATAACACCAACGATTTTCAATATTAAGATATAAACCATACAATGATTTCTTTCAAATCGATTTACTACTCGGTTTTACAAAAGAAATGTTTTAGTCAAGAATCATGGTCACAAGATTTTATAAACATTAACCAACTTGTTTTAGTTGGTTAACAATATTGCAATTAAAATACAAGGCCATGAATTTGATACACTCACAAAACCTATGTACTTCGCCGCATATTTTGATGACTCATTTTCACATATGTTTCAGGAAACCAAGTTTGATATCGATGCATGCTCACGTAGGATCGAACGTGGACTTTAGTGCCTTAAAATATGAAAGAAATAGTTTGTTTAGCTTGTTTTAATTCCAATACAATGTAACTATGTAATTTCAACATTCAATAAAACATAACTTTAATTACCATGTGTTTTTGAAACAATCTGTTAATGTGACTCCACGACTTTTCCGTCGTAGTTTGTAGTTTTTACGCGGTCGGGTGTTACACCAATGGTCGTGTAACTTGCTCCTGATTAGATATTTGATGTTGTTGAAATAACAAGAGAAATTCTTCCTCTGATGGTTCTTCTAGCAGGTCAAATGAATTCCACAACCCTTCGTAATTGAACAACCATGGATCCCCAGGTTTTTGCATAGGCATTGTGTATCTCTGGAAATGAACAAGTTGAGCTATGATAACTTTGAGGGTCCATTTTACAGGATCTTTCTGGTCCTAATTTGGCAAACCTAAGGTAAAAGTGCGGAATCCGTTTGCATAGGCGACATTGGATACAAGTTTGTTACTGATTAATCACTGTTTCATTAATGTATAGATGTTACAGATCCTGGAAACACTTAGACAGAGCTTCGCCTCTGTCATGACAAAATCTTGAATCTTACAAATGAAATGTCAAGACCTTATTTATAGTTTTCAAGTTCGCTGATGGGAGTGCAAGTTCGGGCGAACTTGCTTATCAAGCTCGACCGAACTTGACTTTAACATCACAATTTCAAGCGAAATTGACCTTTAGCATACATAAACTTTGACATTTCGCTCTAAATACTGACTCTACGTTATACGATGATGTAGGCAACACACATATGCATCAACAGACTCCCCCTTGGATGTTGCCGTAGTCATCATTCTTCAATTAAGTTCCTGAGTCTTTAATGTTCTCTTGATCTTTGTTTCTTGAATAACTTTAACTTCCAAGATCTTCAAATCTTCTACAATCCTATTATCTTTTCTTGAGCTTGTCTTGATAAAACTTTAATCACCATGCTCCCCCTTACTTTGAGCTTTCTGATATCTTCAATCATCATATTTTATCTACCTCCCCCTTAAAATCTACTTCCTGTTTCAAAGTTACTCAAACATTCAAATAAATATTTCAGATTCAAACTTTGAAATTTCAAAACACCAACATTTCAAATTTAATCTCCTTATCAGTTTTAAACCTCTCAGTTAATCAAGTCCAAATTAATGACCTTGAATATCTGATTCATGTATCAAGTTCAACTTAATGATCTTGATTAAACGTTTTGACACAAATTGATGTATTTATTCAAATGTAAGTTTCAACTTAATGAACTTTTAAACTTTTCAGATCAGTTTTCAAAAGTTTTTAGATTTTGTTCAGCAACTCTAGACTTTGAAAATCAGTTTTCATCATCAGTGGTCGAAACTAAAAGATAATATAATCTTTTTGTTTTTATAAAATGAATATCAAACACTAAGTATGTACAAACATATTTTTGTTGAGTTTGTGTTAAAGGATCATATCATCTTTTAGACAAATCACAAGTACCATTGACCTCTTTGAGACTTTAAGTTTTAAACAAATTTACCTAGATTGTCAATATGTTTGTCCTCTTAAACTTCGACACATTTCTCAATTGTTTCAAGATGCGTTATGTAGAATTAAGAAACTTGACTTAACTATGGTTCCCATCTCAGAATATACTCCTGCTCAAGATTCCCTAGATATCATCTTACAGGTGAATATAGCGTAATTGATATCTGTATCTGGGTTATGCGAGACCTTGAGAGCTCAGGTTAGTACCACCGTACCAAAAAGAGATGAAAGCTCAACTTTAAAGTAGTGTTCCAAAATGGAATCTTTTTGTTCAGTAATTGTAGTATCTTTCGATATTTTCAATTAAATGCAGTTTTAGGGGATTTTTGCAAAAGCACTATAGAAGTTCTAGGCCATTGCTTACGCAAAATCAGAAGAACTTTTATAATACCCCAGATATCAACCATCTATAAAGACCTCGTATCTCAGAATCAGATAATCTCTCAAACGAAATTTTGGAGTACTAAGTCCATATATCCGAGAGATGTTAATCCACAAAATTAAGCAGTTATAAAATTTAGTTTATATCTCAGAAACAATTTACTGAACGTGTAAAGCCTATCGGACACATCCACAGTAAGACTTGTTTATCACTTTTAAACTTTATAAATCCTTAGCATACTGTGATAGTCCACTGATGTACTATCATTTCTTTTATCTACAAACCCTTTTTGCTTTTCAATGTTTTTTCACTTTTGTATTTAATATGTTTTTGGATTTTCTGAAAAATTTTTTCTCCCCCTAAAATTCAAAAACATATTTTTGGAATTTTTATTTATAGAAAAACATTGACCAACCGATAAGAATCACTTCAATTCTTCATCCATTACTGCTTCACATTTTTACATTTAAAGCATTCTCCCCCTCATGATGACAAAAACCTTGACTCTTTTGTATTTATAACAATTTTCAAAACATGAGTTTTGTCTTGCTCAACAATGAGGATTCTGTGAAATTTTTCAAATTTTTCTTTAAAAATTTGTAAAAATTTTTAAGTAGACAATATTTAAAACATGTTTTCGAAAAATTTTCTCCAAAAAATTTTTCAAAAATTGTAAAGTAAACGTTATTTGAATTTCAAATCTTTTGTAAAAATAGCCTTTATATAAAACTTGATAACCCGGCCCTTCGTCTTTAATGTGTGCTGCGGAACTACATTCTCAGTAATTTACTTTCTCCTCGGAAGCTCCTGCACACAAAATTAAACAATTAGTTGAATAGTGACACCCAAGCCTTTGCAGTCTTAGGCATTGTTTCTTCAACCTTAATTTTGATTTTCTTTACACAATCAGGTTTATTTTGAACTTTCTCAAGTTTCGAAAAGTTCTCTAACCTTTCAATTTTCACTGATTGTGTAACTTCTTTTTCTTTTACCAACCATGATTGATTTTTCGTTAAAGCTTTCTTGAGATACAATGTAGAAACTTTTTGTTCATTACTATTCGAGGATTCACCAGTTTCAAGATTTGAAAACTTAGTAATAACTGGTTTCACCTTGTTTGTAGTTTCGGTACATTGTTTCCAAACCTGAGTTGGTACTCCAGAATTTTTGTTATCAATATGAGCAGGTTTAGGATTAATTTGAAAACATTTTCTAGCAATGTGTTCAGTTACTCCACATTTATGACACTTCCTGTTCTCATACTAATCCTTTTTAGCAAACCATACACTCAAATCATGACACTGACCTGACGTGTGGTAGCCATCTTTCCTGCTTCTTCTGTACCTTTGATTTGACGTTTAAGCACTACGGTCCGATATGCACCACTTATTCACAAATTTTGTGAGCTTCTATAATGATTGGATGATGGTACCAATGAGCTTTTATTTTTCTTTTGAAAACTTTCAGAATTTTTAAAACTTTGTTTTTCTTTTTGTTTTCGTTCTTCATTTTTCTTAGAAGGTTTTTGCGTTGAGCATTCACCTTTCTCAGTAGATTATAGAACAGTTTCTTGGAATTTTTCTTTTAGTTTTAAAAATATTTCATGTTTATCATTTTTAGCTCTTTCATCATTGGTATCGTCATCACAATCTTTAATTATGACATCGTCATAATTTGTAACAATGTTACTTATTGGAACTTCTTTTTGGTTATTATTAATCGGTTTTGGACATATATGATCTAACTTTAATGAGAGGTCACAAAACCTTTCAATATTTTTTCTGAATTAACAGCTTTATTTTTAACAGTCTCAACTTCTTTTTCAAGTTAAGCTATTTTCTCAATATGAGAATTTATTGCTATTTGATTTTCTATATTTAGTTTTTCAAAAACAATTTTTTCATTTTTAATCATTTTTATTTCATTTACCATTTGTAGTTTTTCATTTTCTAAAATTTTTATTTTGTTTTCAAAATTCTTTTCATTTTCTTTTAATTTTTTATTTTCTAATGTCAAACTCTCAATCTCACTCAAGAGTTTGGCATTATCTGCCGATAGTTATCTACATCATAAACTGGACAGACTGGTTTAGAACTTGAAGATTCATTTGTAGATGTACTTTAAAGTTGACTTCACAGTTTTTAACCACTACATTCTCTTCTCTCTTCACCTGATATTTATTTTTCAAAGATATCCAGAGTTCTTTTGCAGTTTTGTACTCAGGCAGTAGTATCAAGATATCTTCCTTAACAGATTGTTGAATCAGACTAATCATTTTCTTTTCAGCAAAATACTCCTCTTTCTGTTGCGTAGAATACTTGTACTTCTCTAGAATATTCTGATTCTCATCTCTTGGAACGACATATCCTGTTTTATCGCAACCTAACTTTGAAAGTGCATAACTTGGACCCAGTTGGTAAACTTTTCTTTCCAGGCTTCATACTCTTCTAATCTCATCAACATTGGCGGCTTCACAGACCGCATTTCATTTTCCAAACTAATCTGTCGTTCAAAACACTTGAAAAATGATTAGCAAAACAAACAATTTTAGTAAAATTTTGACTTTTTAACCGACAATATTAACGTATCGGTTTGCTAAAAAACGTTCAAAATTTTTCGGAAAACTGTTTATACCAGATTAGAGCTTTAAACTCGTCTCGTCAATACGAATCTAACGATATATAATGTCCGAGATGTTTTTCTGAATTTTCATGCCTTTTTTTGGAAATCTTGGACAAGTTTGGGCGAACTTGTCACAGCTTGTGAAAATCAGCTACTTAACAAGTTCAGGCGAACTTGTATGGAATTTCAATAGTTTTAAACAAGTTCGGCGAACTTGTAAGATATTCAAGAGACTTTACATGTTCGGAGCGAACTTGTAATAGATTTTCAACAAAATTTAATCAAGTTCGGGTGTACTTGATGAAATCTTAATGAAAAGTATGTAAGTTCAAGCGAACTTATCCAAAATCTTGAAAAATCAATCAAGTTCGGGCGAACTTGATGAAAAGTTATGAACTTTTCAGTCAAGTTCGAGCGAACTTGATGTCAAGTTCGAGCGAACATGTGTTTTCAAACATGGTTTTTTCAAATTTGCGATATGAATTCATTTGTTTTAAGCTCTGATCTTTTCAAGGGTTTTACTATTATGGATTTTCACATATTATACTTGAAATCAGTCCATTTTGTCCGTGAATTGTCCAAGAAAAATTAAAAATGAAAGAAATGAGTAGAAGATGATAAGTTCTATGTCCAATGTCTTCAAATTAGGCCAATCCTGCTCTGATACCAACTGAGGGTCCGTTGTACGGATCTTTCTGGTCCTAATTTGGCAAACCTAAGGTAAACGTGCAGAATCCGTTTGCATAGGTGACATTGGATACAAGTTTGTTACTGATTAATCACTGTTTCATTAATGTATAGACGTTACAGATCCTGGAAACACTTGGACAGAGCTTCGCCATGTCGTGATAAAATCTCAGAATCTTACAAATGAAATGTCAAGACCCCTATTTATACATTGTCAAGTTCGCTGATGGGACTGCAAGTTCGGGCGAACTTGCTTAGTCATGTTTGGCCGAACTTGACTTTAACATCACAATTCCAAGCGAACTTGACCTTTAGCATATATAAACTTGACATTTCGCACCTAAATACTGACTTGACGTAATACGATGACGTAGGAAATAGACATATGCATCAACAAACTTGATTCATGCTTGGTAGATAAACCTCTTTTGCGGACTAGCATACCCTACGAAGAATTCTTCCAAAGATCTGGCTCCAAATTTACCCTCCGGGTGCAGTACAGTACACGGTGATCCAAAAGTTCCAAAAACTTTAGAATAGGTTTTCACTGGTTAAGAAGTTCGAAGTATGTCTTGTTATGTGGCTTGACAGTCATTACGCGGTTAAGGGTGTAACATGCAGATGCAATGACTTCACTCCAAAAGCTAATAGGAAGTTTCGAATCAGCAAGCATCGTGCGTGCAGTCTCAATAAGCGTTTTGTTCTTCGTTCAGTTACTCCATTTTGTTAAGGAGTATAGGGGGCACTGAACTCATGATGAATACCCTTAGCATTGCAGAATTCAAGCATTTTGTTGTTCTTAAATTCAGTACCATTGTCACTTCTGAATCTCTTGATTGGTAAATGATAAAGATTTTCAATCTTTCGAAACAATATCATCAAATTTTCAAATGTTTGATCCTTGCTCTCTTGAAAGAAAACCCACGAGAACCTTGAGTAGTCATCAGTCACGACTAGGCACTACAGATCTCCCGAGATACTTTTCATATTAACTGGTCTAAAGAGATCCATGTGTAGCCTTTCTAGTGGAAGCTTGATGGAGTTAAGTAGCTTTCTTGGGTGTGATTTCTTATGCTGTTTCCTCTTTTTGCAGCTAAGACAATCATCTGATAAATGAAAACTTTTGAGATTCACCCCTTCCACTAAGTCGTTATGCACCAAAAAGTTCATCTTCCTTATGTGAATGTGACCCATTTTCTGTGCCAAAGAATTGATTCTTTTTCAGTGGCTTTTGATACGAAGCACTGACCCTGCTTTGATGTAGTGGATGCGGCGCTCATGTCTAGGACATATAAATCATTTTCACGTGGAGCGCGCATGAGAATCCACTCCTCAGGAATTACGAAACGCGGTTTAAAATAAGACACTCCTTGTCATTGAAATGGGTTGTGAACTTCTTGTCACATATTTAGATATGCTCAGTAGGTTCTTCTCGAGCTCAACAATATAGTTCACTTTGTCGAATGACACCACTCCGTTTGTAAGAAAACCTTCTCCCTCAATCCTGCCGCCTTGTGTTCCGCAAACCCAACATAACCTACCCTGATAGCTTTCACATTGTATAGCAAAGCTATCATCCCCGTCATGTTCCTAGAAGCTCTACTGTCTATAATCCACTTCGAAATGATAGACCTAAGGAGTCCCTGCACACAAGAAAAACATATTACTTAAAGAGAGAGACCAAGCCCTTTCGGTCTTGGTGGGATGGCAAAGTCGACCTTTGGAACATAGGCAACTTTGATTTCTCTCTTAGCTTCAAGCCACTGTTGAGTCTTTGATTTTGTTTTATCTTTTGGTTTGACTGGGACATTGGTTGATTTTGTGATCACAGGAGATGTTTTTTTGTTTTGGCTACCTAGGTTTGTGCCTTAGAAAATGCCTTTTTGATGTAAAGATTTGATTCCTTCTTTTCATTTTTCTTTGATGTTTCACCAACTTCATAGTTTGAAAAGGATTTAGTTGTTGGTTTCACATTAGTGTTGGAATCATCATTTCTTTTCAAAATCTTTGTGGACACAAACTCTGGACATTTTTTCTTTTCATCGTCTATGAATCTCCTTTGTCCATGAACAGGTTTTGGACGACTTTGAGAGCATTGTCGTGCAATATGCCCAACATTGTTACATCTGTAGCATGTCCTACTGTCGTTTACAACAGATTGTTCCAAAGCTTGTTCACAGAGCTCCTTTTCTTTCTTAAACTTATCGTTGGTTTGTTTGTTTAATGATTTCTTTCTCATCTACAGTTTTTGTACCAAAAACAAACTCTACTTTCTTTGTAAGATTTGGTTTACGATGCTTTTTGTTAGTTTTCTTCTTTTCAAACCCTAACCCATCCCTTTTGTTCTCAGGATAACTTCTTCCTTTGGATGAATATGTTTGTTAGACCTTTTGGGTTTTGAGTAAAAACTGACAACTTGTTTCTCAAGATTAGATGTGTTGACTTCAACGAGTTTAAAGAATTTGTCAAACACGGTCTAAGTTAACATTCTGGATTGGAAAATCCTCATCAGTATATAGTTTATCGGATCCTTTTCAGTTTGTAGATCACTACAATAGGATCATCATTTAAACTATTATCTGATGCTGAGATGAAATTTTCATGAAAACTTTTCTCACTTGTAGAATGTGAACTAGACTCACACTTCTCATTGTTTGACTCTGCACTTTCATAAATTGTGTTTTCAGACTCATTTTCGAAAATATTTTGAACCACTTTGGTCACCACATCGGAATCATAATCCTTTTCTGCTTTGGAATGAGTTACGTCGGTATCTACAGGCAGCTCGTTACTCTTTTCAGTAAGTAAATTTAAGTTCAGCGCCTTTTCCACCCTATCTGGTTTTTTCTTAGCATAGCTATTCCACATGGGTGGTGGATACGATCGTAACATTTTTCATTGCTAATAGCATCCTTCTTATCTTCTTTGTTGTTCTCAATTTTCAGAAGAATGTGATCAATGACATATAAACTGGTAGAGTAACTGATTAACAATTTGTTAACCCGTTCAGCTTTAATTTTTGTTTTCTCCAGCTAACTTTTTAGCTCAGCAATTGTGTTTATGTGGATGTTAATTGCCATCTGTTTGTCCATCACAGTTGCATTGCGCGTTAAAATGTTTTGTCATCTTCTTTGATCACTTTCTCATAATGTCGAATAGTCTTACTTAGTTTATCATATGATTCTTTTACCGTGTTATAATCATATGACAACTTATCATTGTAAGTTTTAATTTTTTTAAAAGCTTTTTCTTTTTCAGCACATTCTTCGCAGCTTTGTTACATTTCAAGCATGGAATAACCACTTCGACAGTTTGAGCTTGGGTTGTTTCTTTTACTGTTTCAACATTTTCTACATGTTCTCCCACACTAACTGCCTCTTTTGTGTTACCCATAAGAGCTTTGTTGGCAATTTCAGTTAGGTTCTCTATTGTCACAGGCTTGGTTACGTCGATTACTTCCACACATTCTGATTTTGTTTCAGCTCTGCTTTCTTCTTTGTGGCTTGAATCAAAATCACCTTCAAAAGTTTGAAGAATTGTATCAAACAAACAAGGTTTAGGAGTACCTTGCAGATATTCTTCTTCTTCTGCTGATGATCTGAAATAGTCTACAAGAACTTCTTCCATTTCTTCCTCTGAGACTTCTTCTGATGATTCAGGTTCCTCAACGATTTCAGCTACTAGAGCAAGACTTTCTTTCTTTGTAATGAAGTTATTCCAGTTGAACCCCTCATCTTCTTGCGTGACCATAAGAGCTTTATCTTTTGTGTTTGAAGGCCCGTCTTCAATTTGCGCCAATCTTTTCTCGGGTTGTGGTCGATGGTAAATCGCCTTCTTGAGTAATCATCCCCAAATGGATTATGATTTCCTTTAACTTCGCGATTTGGAAATTCACGCTTGAAGTGTCCTTTTTCCCGACATTTAAAGCATGTAACTTTGGATTTATCAAATCCTAGTTTTCCATCAAGGCCTCTTAAATCGTCTCTCCCTGTGATTTCCATGAAGCGTTGAGCTTTTCTGACCATTGATGCCATACACCACATGATATCTATCAACTCCATTTCTTCCGGATCAATCTAATCGTAATCTTCTTTGGTCATTTCCGGATTCCCAATTCTCCTAGCTACCAAGCTTTCATAAGATTCCAATACCGCTGCAAGCAATACCATATGTTGTTTTGCGGTTTGCTTGTTAAAGTCTTGAGCTTTTTTCGAGATTTACTGCAATATTACACTGTAAGACTCGCTAGTTGGGATTAGATTGATTCTGATGGCTGTTTTGGTTGGAGCTTTGAGACGATTGTTTCCCTTTGGGAATATTTGGATTGAAGGAAGCAAACAACTGAAATCCACTTGACTAATTGGAAGGTGGACTTGTGTCAGAATTGGCATTGAAAGTTGTTTGAATCTTTGGGCTCTGAACATGTGTAGTTGGATTTCCTTTGTAGTATATATTTACATCCTGTTGCACATTCGTCCTCTTGCTTTTTGCCAATTTCTGCAATTCTAATTCATGACCTTCTAGTTTTTCAATAAACCTTGGCAAATTAAAGGAATCGTATTTAGCACCATTTTTAGGATGGTTAAATACATAGTCCACTCTCCTTCAGGTAGCGAATATGCCAATTTATCAACTAACTCTTCGTTTGTCTTAACAATTCCCATTCGCTTCATTTGAACTACGATGGTGGCAGTATCTTTCTATTAGCTGCTTCATCATTTCGCCTTTGATGAGATTGAATACTTCGAACTCTTTGTTAAGCGATGCTTTCTTTCCTTTATGAGTTGAGTACTTCCCTGTGATCTCAAGCGTAAGGCAAGCCATAATGACTGAGCATCGTCGTCATATTGTAAGCGAACCGGGATATCTTCTTTTATCACCTGTTGAAGAGGGTTCATCATTCTTTTCTCATTGACGTACTTCTCTCGTTCTGGGTTGGAAAACTGAGCTAAAGTCTTTTCAAGACCATGTTCATTGAGTGGTGGTTGGTATTTGGTCTCAATTGCGAACCAGCAATCAAAATGTTTGCTTAAACCCAGTTCTTGAACCTTTCACTCCAACTTTCGTAGTCCTCCATGTTCATAAGTTTTGGAGGTTTTATAGTTGTTCCCATATCGTTTTCGAGGTTCATATTCTGAGCTAGTAACTGCTTGCGTGGAAAAAGCGTTGTGAAAATCTTCTTCACCTGACATCTTAAACACACTTTGAACAGAAAAACAGATTAGTTCTAATTAGACTGACACAACTTGATCAACAGGACAGAGTAATCGATCACAGCAGATTTCGCACAAAAAACTACCACAGTTTTTGTACGAAATTGTTGAAATAATTTCCGCACAAAAAGTTGATTTCGTATGAAAATTGATTTCTTATGAAAATTTCGTATGAAATATTAACCTTATAAACTTGAACTGATAATACTTTCACACACTATGTTTTCGTACGAAATGTCCTTATTTTCGTACGAAAATTTCAATCAGTTTGAACACTTTTTCACAATTTTACGTTTTCAGCAATTCAAGCAAGATTTTGATTGATTTTAGATCTGTATGTTTCAGGGATTCATTAGAATTGGTTTTAACACATCTTACTAAAAACCTAGTCCAATTTGTCCATGAATTCGTCTAGAACTAAGTGATGTATCAAGAAGGAGAAGAAATAGAGTTCTTCAATGGATGAATCTTGATCTTTGAAGGTTGAATCCAGCTGAAACTTGGTTGTTTGTTCTCAAATCAGACCTCAAGGCTCTGATACCACTTGTGAGTGAAGGATCAGCCGTAAACTCGTGAGCTAACAGAGGCGAAATTCAATGTTAACCAAGTGAACAAACACGCGACAGATCAATGATACTGTTTAATACATCTGAATCTTTATATCAATAACTTGCAACGATTATAGACACAAACGAGTAGGGCTTCACCTCTGGTCTCCAAAAACAACATACTAACACAAACACCCAAGTCACTATTATGCTAAATAGTTTTCGAACCAATAGGGACTTGGGGAGATTTCGTACGAAAATGATTTTCGTAAGAAAATTGTACATTTCGTACGAAAACATTACATAACAAAAAAAACTTAGTATTTGACACTTTGAAGCCCTAATTACATAACTGACTCATCTAGATGTAGGCAATAGACATTAGTGCACCAACCCATTTAAATAGTCAAGGGCGGTTAGAATAGTGAAAATATGAGAAACATGGGTCTGGACACGGCCCCGTGCCCTTTAGACATGACTCCGTGCAACAAGAATTCAGGGGACACGACCCTGTGCCTCGGTGGCACGACCCCATGGTCGGCTACTATTTAGACCCAAATTTTCAACTTTTCGAGTCGGCTTTGAAAAATCCGTAATTTTTGGTCCCCTGTGTGCGGTATACCGAAAACAACCCCCAAGTATCAATTTTCACTTACTAACCCGTTTTAACCTTCTATTTTTAGTGTTTTTCGGTTATGAACAAGGGTTTGATAAACTGGTTTGAAAATGCCCGATTTTTCAACATTGGTTTGGTGATTTGCTTATTAAAACACTAACACTAACTACTACTAACAAGGTCTTTAAAAAATTTTTAGATTCTTTGGACCGACATGGGTCTAGTTTATAAACGCTAGATTTTCCCCAAATGTTGATGTTATACAACATGCAAAACGTAGATCGAACATATTTAGATGTTAGGAACATACCTCTTCGGTGGATTGTGGAAAAAAAACGTGAAAATGTTGAAGGAGCAGGCAGGGAACCGATGGTTGCAGAGAAATGGGGCATGAAAGTGATGAAATGAAAAGGCTTTAACATAAGGGTTTTAACCCATCTACAGACGGGCACGACCCCGTGCATGATAGGCACGACCCTGTGCCATGTGTTTTTTTAATAACCCTCATTTCTCTCTCCAATTGGTTCCTTTGCTTGTTTTAACTGGCATGAGGACTTTTCACGTATGTTACATTCTTACAAAATATACCTACAAGATAGATTATTAAAACAAAACAAATATATACAAGTTTGTTAGTGTTTTTCTCGTCACTTATCCACCTCCTCCATGGTCATTTCCGTTTCCTCATCCTCGAGGAATCCTTCATAGATTTTAAGTCTTTGTCCATTTACTTAAACGGTTCTCCATTTGGAGGCTCAATATCTATTACACCATGGGTGTAAACTTTTGTGATGGTAAAAGGTCCGGATCATCAAGACTTAATTTTCCTAGAAAAAGACGAAGCCTTGAGTTAAAGAGAAGTACTTGATCTCCTTCCCTGATTTCTTTAAGTCCACTTATATATTTATCATGTATTCTTTTTTAGCGTTCCTTATAGATTTCTGAGTTGGAATATGCTTGAATTCTCAATTCTTCTAATTCATTTAACTGTTGTAGGCGATCTTTTCCTGAGGTTTCTTGGTCCAAGTTTACATTTTATAATGCCTAATATGCTCTGTGTTCAATTTCTATTGGAAGGTGACAATATTTTCCATAAACTAACTTATATGGCGTGGTACCTATTGGTGTTCTATAAGCTGTTCGAAATGCCCATCTAGCGTCGTCTAATATGTTTGTCCATTCTTTTCGATTTTGACCCACAGTTTTTCTAGGATTCTTTTTAAACCTCGATTTGTTACTCTAGCTTGACCATTGGTTTGAGGGTGATAGGCTATTGAGAGGCGTTGATAAACCCCATAACGTGCTAGAGTTTTTTTTCCATTTTAGGATTAAAAAAGTGAGTACCTTTATCACTGATTAGGGCTTTTGGAGTTCCGAAACATGAGAATAGCTGTTTCAGGAATTTTACCACTACTCTTACATCATTGGCTGGAAGAGCTTCAGCCTCGGCCCATCTAGAAACGTAGTCAACAACCACTAATATATATTTGTTTCCTCTTGAAGGTGGGAATGATCCCATAAAGTCCAATCCCCATACGTCGAAGATTTCACATATAAGAATACTATTTTGTGGCACTTTGTTTCTTCTTCATATGTTGCATGCCCGTTGGCATGCATCACATGTTTTGACCAATACATAAGCATCCTTATGTATTGTGGGCTTGTAAAATCCTTCATCATACACCTTTCGTGCAGTGTTGGCTATTCCATGATGTCCTCCATATGGTCTTCATGACAATGGTGAATTCACGACCATGGACGCATCGTCGAATGATTTGGTCTGCAAATATTCTGAGAATATATGGGTCTTCCCAAAAAATAGTGTTTTATATCTGCGAAGAATTTATTTCGCTGATGATAAGACAACCCTCTGATGATAATGCCACTAGCTAAGTAGTTAGCGAAATCTGCGTACCAAGGTTCTTCTTTGAATTCTACCATTTCTAAGGATTCTGTGGGGAATTTTTTGTTGATGAGTTCTTCTCGAGTTCCTTCCAAGGCAGGGTATTCAAGACGAGACAAGTGGTCAGCAGTAGTGTTCACTGCACCTCTTCTATCGTTTATTTCTATGTCGAATTCTTGAAGGAAAAGAATCCATCTTATGAGACGTGGCTTTGCGTCTTGATTTTTGAAAAGGTATTGAATGGGAGTGTGATATGTATAGACTATAGTTTTGGAGAGCATGAGATATGAGCAGAATTTATCAAATGCAAATACTACAGCTAGTAACTCTTTTTCAGTGGTTGTGTAATTTTCTTGAGCGTCATTAAGATTTTTGCTAGCGTAGTATATAGGATGAAAATGTTTTTATTTCCGTTATCCCAAGACTGCTCCAACTGCATAATCGCTTGCATCGCACATCATTTCGAATGGTAGTTTCCAATCTAGCGCATTCATGATTGGTGCTTTGACTAGCATATCCTTGAGGACAATAAATATTGTCGTGCAATCCTTGTCAATGATGAATGGGGCATCTTTTTCAAGTATCTTAGTTAAAGGTCGAGAAATTTTGGAAAAGTCTTTGATAACCTCCTATAAAATCCGGCATGTCCTAGGAAACTTCGAATGGCTTGAATGGATGATGGAGGAGGAAGTCGAGAGATATATCAATTTTAGCTCGATCGACTTCCATTCCTAAACTGGAAATTTTGTGATCGAGTACTATCCCCTTAGTGACCATGAAATGACATTTTCCAATTAAGGGCGAGGTTATCTCTTCACAGTTTGATAGCATTCGTTCGAGGTTGTCAAGGCATTGGTCAAATGAGTCGCCAAAGATAGAAAAATCGTCCATGAATACTTCCATGGTTTTTTCTATCATGTCGTGAAAAATGGCTACCATGCAACGTTGGAATGTTGCAGGTGCGTTGCATAGACCAAATGGCATGCGCCGTATGCGAAGGTTCCGTAGGGACAAGTGAAGGTAGTTTTCTCTGGTCTTCTAGGGAAATGGGAATTTGAAAATACCCCAGAAAACCATCTAGAAAACAATAAAATTTATGACCGGATAGTCGCTCTAACATTTGATCATTGAAGGGTAAAGGAAAATGGTCTTTCCATGTAGCTTCATTGAGCCTTCTAAATCAATGTAGACTCTCCATCTGGTGACGGTTCGTGTTGGTATGAGTTCGTTCTTTTGTTGGTCTCAACCGTCATGCAACCTTTTTTGGTACAACTTGGACAGGGTTAACCCATGGACTATCAGGAATTGGATAGATGAGCCCAACGTCTAAGAGTTTTATTACTTCTTTTTTTACAACTTCTTGGACGTTAGGATTAACTCTTCTTTGTGGTTGGATTACCGCTTTGTATCATCTTCCATTAAAATTTTGTGTGTACACATGGAAGTATTTATTACTTTTATGTCCATTAACTTCCATGCAATTGTCGTTTTATGATTTTTAAGCAAACTAAGTATTTTTTTTCTTTTTTCTTGAATAGTGAGATATGAGGAAATGATTACGGGAAGTTTACCCTTGGTTGTCGAGAAATACATATTCTAAGCCTTTTGGAAGTTCTTTTAATTTAAAAAGGCGATTCTTCAATAGATGGTTTAGTTTTTTGTTCGTCATCGCGGTCGATGGACGAAAGGTTTGCTTGGTAGCGACTTCCTTTCAACGAATTGGTCATTTTGTTCCTCTGTATCGGGTGGCTCAACTTCATCTTCCAACAAGGGGTCATCATTGCCGATTGGGTATTTCATTGATTTATTTATATTAAAACTTTTTTTGTCGGCCCCAGGTTTAGTAGTAAGAGTTTGAATGTTTTTGTTTGAGCAAAGCTTGATGGGTTTTGAGAAAAGGTTGTCCCAACACGGAGGAGCTTCATCTAAGATAACAAAGTCGGTTGGTAATCGTTTGATTTTTTGAATGAGAACGTCTTCAATCACTCCCGAAGCATGTTTAATTTTTCGATTGGTCAAAAGGATAGGAATTTGATTGGAAGAAAATTACCATACCCAATCTTTCCAAGAGGTAGCTTGGCCTTATATTAACAAAAAGATCTTTGTCTATTGAGACGTTTTGAATAAAACATTTACCGACTTTATGTTTAATCAAATTTGTTCATCTTTTATTGGGGAAGTTTGAACTTTAGTTAATTTAATGCTTGCAACTTCTTTGATGTTAAGATTAGTGGTTACCTCTTTTGGAAACGTAGCATGAGATGGAACCAAACTATGATTTTCAAAGGAAGGTTGTAGGATGTGTATTTCTTGGAGGTCCTTTATTCCTCTTCGAAACTTACCTACCAAATTGCTTGTTTTGAGTTTTTCATCTTCATATGTTGGTTTTTCTTCAAATGGTTCCTCTTTTATTGGCTCTTGATGTTTTACCTCTTCTATGATTACTTCCTTGGTACAAATACTCTCTTCTTTTGCGTGAGATTGCTTGATCAAGAATTCTAGGTTCTTGAGACTTTGTTTGAGGCTTTCGGCTTCAGGTACGATTGTAGTTGGTGTCTCTACGTTTCAAACGCTGGAGTGTCCCAATCAAAACTTGATTTTGGAATCTCAAACATGGTTCCTCAGACTGTTGTGTATGAGGTTGATGGTTGAAAGGTGTAACAATTTTGTACCGAATGGATTCACCGCATATGGTACAATATGGTTCCTCATAATCACCTCATCGTAGGAGTCATAATCCCCCATGTAATAATCCATTGTTTGGATAGTACCTAGAAGATTATGGCTCTCAGAAATAGAAAAAAATTATGGAAACAAAAGGTTTGCACGGTCCCGTGTTGAAGAAACACGGACTCGTGTCTATGACTATGATTATTCAGTCCTTGGTGTTTTTACACGACCCCGTGTCGAATAATCACATCCCCGTGTGAGCCTTCTGAGAAAAAGTTTTTGTTTAGTTTTCAATTATACAGACTAGACACAGCCCTGTGTTAGTACAGCACGGCCCCGTGTTGAACTACTATAACTGAAATTTTTAGACAAAAACCGAATAGAAAAATTAAAGAAACTGATTCGGCCGTTGATTTTAAGCTTTCTTAAAATCCTTGTGTACCCGGCAGCGATGCCAAAAACTTGAAGTGGTGGAGTGTGAATATATTTTTAGATATATTTTAAGTACTTTTTCACTCGTTTATGCAAGTTTCATATTTATAAAACACGATATAACACTATCACTCTCTACAACACGCTTATGGCAAGTGCACCAATCGTTAGCATAGTATAGCCATGGTAAGATACTGTGGTCGTCCAAGGACATAAGAGCTTATAATACCAGATTATCGTCAATGTATAATCGACTCAAACTTTGAGAAAAGGTTTTGACAAGTAAATTAAATGAGTACAATAAAATAAAAGAAACTAATAAACAAGATAGAATCACTTGGTTCCGTCTTATCCTTCATGTATCCTTCATTGATTTCCGCACTTTGTGTTTTTAAGAGATTATCTTGATTAAAATGGTATGTCCCTCTTTTGGAGGCAACAATACTCTCAGCCATATTGGTCTGAGTCATCAAGGATACAGTCCCACAAGGCTGGAATATTGAAAGATAATTAAGTAAGTTATTAATGCAAAATGTGGCATGTCCCTCTTTTGGAGGCAACACTGTCACACCCTCATTTCCACATGCGGGGTATTACCGTGAGGCGTGTGACTGACCAGGATCATGCCACCAATCATGTTGAACAATTAATTAAAATAAAGTAAATCCATCATCACAATATGATTATTGACTAAGGTTCAAAATCCAAAAGCAATATTAATATTAAAAGCGTAAGCAAACAATTTAAAAGTCCAAAGCAATGGTTTTTCAAAGTTCATAAATATTATTAAGAACCCAACGGGGGATTCAACGCAACCATGACACTCCTCCGCTGCAAGCTCCCGATTTGTACCTAAGGACCTGCAAAGCATGCAGTAGAGTGTCAACATAAGGTTGGCGAGTTCATTGTTTCTAGTTTTATTTCAAAAACGTATGTTGTTAAATTACTCATTCATAAACATGTCATGGCGAGCTACCCCATTTTTAAGTTACTAAACTATGTGGTACCGAATACTGTGACTGTTGAGTTGTTTCTGCCCTAAGTCAATGTCTATCATCATTGACCAGTTGCCAAGGCATAATAGTTCACTCCCGTCCTCCCTGGCACGGTGTGAGGTTTGTCAACCTAATAGCGCTGCCAACTAATATCACGTTCGGCAGGCCCCAACGATTAATCGGTATAGTTTGTTGGATCTTCATGATAGAGTTTTGTTTAGTTCATTAAAGACATGAATTGTAATTAGCATTTAACAGTATTCCTCGGAATACTAAGTAATCCCAAACCAGGGAAAGTGAAGTTCCGTTCCCAACCACCAGGAATACATGCTTTTAGTACATGTGTGAACTCACCTTAGTTTTGCTTGGCAAATTAATTTCTTGTATTAAGTTGGTCAACCACACCCTATTCTGGTTACGAATATTAATTAGGTTTGTATGACAGTAGTCCTCGTCTTTTTACACCTATCTAACAGGCGGCATACAATAAACATCACGTATCACATAAACATACATGTGGACTATAACTAGATTCTCAACGAAAGTCCAATCAAGTGAATAGTAATACATAGTTCAGTATATATAAGCGGCCCACTTCAGAGTGCAGCCCAATCCAAGTGGATGTGCGGCCCAATTATGAGTGTGCGGCATACACTAAAGTGTGCGGCCATGCACAATATTTTGTACAGTGTGCAACCATGATGAGTGCCATGCAAGAGTATGTACAAGATTGTTATGCAGCAGTGATTATTTACTAGGGGTGTACCTTACCTAGTGTGCGACCAAGCAGCTTTCAATTGTATGCTCTGTATTAGGGGTTGTACATTTGAGGGTCTGTGGCACAAGTGTGCAACACCACTTGAATCAGCAATAATATTTCAAACATAGATTTTTTCATCACACACAAGCAGGTCCATACATACAATTATTAGGTGTCACACCCTGATTTTCCAACACAATCCCTGTCACACCCCGACCCGCAGCGGAAAAGGTGATCGGGGCATGATTGGGTTTTCATCAAAGCTCATGACATTTATTATAACGTTCCATATTTATTATTTCTATTTAAAGGAGAATCATTACAATCAATCATACTAGTACAACATGTTCTATACATTTTTCAAGACTTCATTATTTTTCTTCTAAGGCAATTTCCTATGTGTTCCTTGCTTCAAACTGTCCGCCTGTATCATGTGTAAAAATTGGTTTTTGGGTCAACAAAAGTTGGCGAGTGAATCCTATGAAAACATTTAAACGTGTTTATTGTATCGATTATAAAATAAAGTGTATAACCACACATGAGTAAACGTAAATGTAAATTTAATCACAAAACACATAATATTAATTATTGCACACATATACACCAAATGATTGATTTTGAGGCACGCGTTGTTCAACTCGTATCCCACGAGGAACTGATGGGTCTAATGAATGATTTTGAGGCACGCGTTGTTCAACGAACTGATGGGCCTAATGAATGTTTTTGAGGCACGCGTTGTTCAACTCGTCTCCCACGAGGAACTGATGGGCCTAATGAATAATTTGCACACAACTTGACAATATGTAATACATCACAACAAACAATATTTACATTCTAAGTTTAGATCATATAATGGTATAGCACGAGTTTGAATAAACGAATTAATTTAAGCGACACATGATACACCCCAAAACATGAATAAAAAAAGGGAATTTGTAAGAACTCAATCACAGTGGTTGCGTTTCTTGGATTGATGATGAATGCGCACGAATTTGGACTTAACCACGATAGAAACTAACCTAAATAATAACATAATGGTTCGGTAAATAAATGGATTTTATTTGAGATTAATAATTTTAATTCGTAACCTTAATAGGATTTCTAGATTTATTTTTATGAGTTTAAGGACATTTTCTAACTTTAAAAATATTATTTTTAAGTATTTTTAAATAATTTTCTGATTAAATAAATAAATAAATAAAATGTTGACCGTTTACTTTGACCGTTGACTTTGACCGTTGACCGGTCTGATTGTGTTTATTATGTGCGTTGAGTGAGGTTCGAACTCGTGACCTCCCGTACGTGTGCACGCAGCTCTACCAACTGAGCTACGTGTCTAACCCGAAATAAATCTGATTTTAATTATATTTATATATTAATTAGATTAATTCAGAAATAATTTATTTAAAAAGGGTTTTAACTGATCGAACAGGTGCGCAGTATGTGTTTCGAACTCGAGACCTTGGTCTTGCAACGCACCCAGCCCTACCAACTGGGCTGGGTGACTAACCCGTTTATATTATGATTTTTATTTCTCTTATATACTTACTGTCAAGTTCCGTATTTGGGTTTTATAAAAATGTTTGAATATTGTGACGAATCGGAACAAGGAAAGAGTCGAACCCGGGACCATGATTTAAATATGCACACAGTCCACCACTGGACTGTGTGTCTAACCCGGTATAATTTACGTTTCCAAATACATTTAACTACTGATTTCAGTTCATCTTCTTCACTAAACCCGAAGCCCAGTACATAACCCGCCTGAAATCGATTTTTAGACATTTCTGGGTGTTTGTTCAAAGATTCGTAACATACAGAATGATAGATAGAGAAGTTAAAGAAATATACCAACTAGAAGTAAAATCCCGGTTTTCCGATGAAAATCTCCGGCGAGTTCCAAATTTTTCCGGCGACAGCAGACAATTCCGGCGAACAGAAAAATTGATCAGAGAGTTTTAGAGTGAGTGTGGGTGACTTCTGTCTGAGCTCTAGAAGTCCTATTTTAGAGTAGGGAAATAAAGGGATGGATTTTTCGGTTTTCCGGCGATTTGCAGAACTCTGGCTAGTTTTAATTTCAAGCAAGGAACTTTCTGATCGATTAGAGAGTTTGTTTGAGAAAAGTGAACGAGTTCTAATCGTGTGAACCATTACTATTTATAGTGAAAGGTGGTCGATCATAAATTTTCGGTTTCAAAGAAAATCCTCAAATCATGGTACTGAGTGATTGAAAACGGTTTGCAATTTGAAGGAATCAGTTATGGAATTATGATCCGCGTTTACCAGTTAACGAAAAAAATGTATCTCCATTGATTCAGTGATTTCAGTATTTTGTGTTTTGAATTTCTGATTCAGTGTCAGTTTGTGTATAAGATTTAATTGTTTCAGATTTGAATTAAGTTGCGTGTGTGGTGTAGTGGTGTAGAGTGTGTTTGGTCTTGAGAGTGACCCGGGTTCGAAACCCGGCGCCTGTAAATATTTTTTTATTCATTTTTTTATTAGAAATTTTAAATTATGGTTTTTAAATTCTAATATATTTATTAATTATGTATCATATAAAATTTATTTGAGCATTAAATACGCAACAAAATTTATAACTGATTATTCGGTTAAATAAACGAAGCGGGTTTTGGAAACCCGTTTTCTGACGGATGTTACAGTATCCCCTACTTTTAGAAATTTCGTCCCGAAAGTAATAGTGGTATATTTGACTTGTGGAGAGGGTGTTTTAATTTGACAATTACATAATCAGAAGAGGGTGAAAGTTTAAATTTGTTGGAGGCGGTAACGTTCCTAGTAAGGGTTGGATACCCTGCTACATGAATCGCTTTTTGATGCCTAAGATAAGGAATATTGATAAACAGAGTTGATTGACTAGATATGATCTCATGCACAAGAGTTTTGAGAGAATCGATACGTTTGGAAAGATAAGGTTATATCCTAAAACAAAACTTCTACCACTATAACCTACATGGAACCTCTTATAACTGCCTGACAATGCCACTGATCCTTTGGCAAGAATACTTATATATAGGAAGTACCAGCAGCGTATCCACCATATTCTTGTCAAATTTTCATTGGCTTTATCAGTAAATTATGATTAGTTCTATGTGACTCTAAAACATAAACAAACACAACAACCAAAGCTTGAGTCTTAATTCTGAAAGTATACATGTTTGAATGATGACAGTACCTCTCTCGTTTGTTATGATGAAGGGGTTCATCTATGTAAAAGTGAAGCACAACCCAATTTGAATGATGAGTTTGAGATACGTCGAGATGTATGATGATATGAATGTTAAATCAGTGAGTACAAAACAAAACTTCAACCATGATATTACTAAAACCTACATGGAACTTCTCACAATCGCCTGACAATGCCTCTGATCCTTTGGCAAGAATACTTATATATAGGAAGTACCAACGGCGTATCCACCATATTCTTGTCAAATTTTCATTTGCTTTATCATTAAATTATGATTAGTTCTATGTGACTCTAAAACATAAACAAGCACAACAACCAAAACTTGAGTCTCAAATCTGAAGGTATACATGATTGAATGATGACAGTACCTCTCTCGTTTGTTATGATGAAGAAGTTAGTCTATGTAGAAGTGAGACACAATCCAACTTCTTTGAATGATGAGATTGAGATACGTTGAGATGTATGATGCTATGAATGTTAAATCAATGAGTATAAAAAAAAACTTGAAATAGTAATTCGCATTAAAATTCTTAAATAAATTTCCAATTTATAATTGAGATACGTGAAGATTGAGATAACATAAAGAAAACATAAAAACTAAGCGGTTGGAGTTGAATCTTGATTTTTGGTGAAGAAAACTAGTTGGGTGGTTCGTTTGGGCCGTTATTATCTTCAACAGGATTGGCGTTAATGTTGTAAGCTCTTCCTCTTGCTGGTGGCCTAGTGGTTAGGTTTTCTTGATTTGCTTGGTTAACTGGGTTTACTTGAGCTTGGATGTTTATGATGTTAACCAATCGAGGGCACATGTTTCTAAAGTGGGTAGGGTCACCACAATTAAAAACAAGCTCGAACATATGGAAATATGGGGTATTGGGGTTGTTGATATGCTTGGATCATGTTTTGAGTAGGGGGTGAGGTTTGGTTTTGAGAGGCGCGACAAGCCTTGCTCAAATGACCATAGCGTCCACAATTCGCACATAGTCGACAAGGTAAGGTAGATGGATGGTGATAGAAACAGGTGTTGCATTGAGGGTGAGGTCCAATGTAAGGTTTTTTTTTTATCTGGGTAAGTTGAGTTGGGTGCTACTTGAGTGATTGGGATAGCTTGGAGGGGTACGGCTTGTGAAGCTGGTTGATTGTGTTGGGTGACAGCGAAAATTTGCCCACCTCGTTTTCTCTTAGAAATGGGTTGAGAATGGGATTCAGTTTGGGTGGAGTTTGAGGTTTCAGTTGATGCTTTATCTTTTTTCTTCTCCTCCTTGAAATCTTTATTCCGTATGCGGTTTTCGGTGAGCTCTGCAGCTAACTCCATGGCTGCTTCCAAAGTTGCAGGATTTGAAATGCTTGAAGGTGCATTTAGTGGTATTTGGGGGAGGGTTGATAACATTTTGATCTTCTTGATTGATTGGGTTGTCGGGATTAGCGGTAAGGGCTTGTTGAACTTGAACTACGATGTTGGGTATTACGGCCGCCATTTGTTGAGCGATTTGGGCAGTCATGCGCTCGCGGGATTTTCCTGCTTTCATTTTTCTACGAACGAGACTAGAAGACATCTACAAGGAATACGCATCGAGAGTATGAGTTTGACGTTTTAGGTGTCATGTGTCGTATTTAGGAATGAACATTCATAAAATAAATATAGAATAAATAATCTACTACATCCATGGGATGTCTTGGGCTTTGCTCGTAATTGGGCCTTGCATACCGCCATACTTCACCTTCGTAATCATGTGGACCCCCATGATTACCGGGTCTTTCATATGGTTCGCATGAGTTAGCCTGGTAACGTACACTAAAACCCGGAGAAAATCGAGAAATATGTATGTAACGTATGGAATTCGGAGTGCATCCAGGTGTGGACACGGTGATACCTCAAAGTGGGGTTAGTTCGAACGACGTTTGGTGTGGCATGCTTTGGCCTAATAGGTCCATCGTACTCTCATCGTTAGTCCCCAGGTCGGCAAACTGGTCCTTTATATTGGATTTATACGAATGCCAACCTAGACAGGACGTTCCGACTACCGGTATTCGTACCCTTACAGTTACTACATGCCCGTCGTAGAACTCACTTTGATGAGATTGAAAAAAATGCGACAAAATCTTGAATAATGGAAGTAGGATGATTTGAATATGTGATCATTGAAATATGCGTGATGATTGTATATGTAAGCATGTTATGTTCGACTATAAGTATGATTCATTATCACAAAATATAATATTGGAAGTGTTTGCATTCATTTGTGTATGTAATAAATATGAAACAAATAAACATCATGAGTTTGCATGTAACCACTTAAACAATTAAAATCTAATCAACTATAGTATAGGCTCTAAGGGTCTAATAACCTATCCTATATCCCTATAGTCAAAAGCTCTGATACCAATCTGTCACACCCCGACCCGCAGCGGAAAAGGTGATCGGGGCATGATTGGGTTTTCATCAAAGCTCATGACATTTATTATAACGTTTCATATTTATTATTTCTATTTAAAGGAGAATCATTACAATCAATCTTACTAGTACAACATGTTCTATACATTTTTCAAGACTTCATTATTTTTCTTCTAAGGCAATTTCCTATGTGATCCTTGCTTCAACCTGTCCACCTGTATCATGTGTAAAAATAGGGTTTTTGGGTCAACAAAAAGTTGGCGAGTGAATCCTATGAAAAACATTTAAACGTGTTTATTGTATCGATTTTAAAATAAAGTGCATAACCACATATGAGTAAATGTAGATGTAAATTTAATCACAAAACACATAATATTAATTATTGCACACACATACACCAAATGATTGATTTTGAGGCACGCGATGTTCAACTCGTCTCCCACGAGGAACTGATGGGCCTAATGAATAATTTGCACACAACTTGACAATATGTAATACATCACAACAAACAATATTTACATTCTAAGTTTAGATCATATAATGGTATAGCACGAGTTTGAATAAACGAATTAATTTAAGCGACACATGATACACCCCAAAACATGAATAAAAAAGGGAATTTGTAAGAACTCACTCACAGTGGTTGCGTTTCTTGGATTGATGATGAATGCGCACGAATTTGGATTTAACCACGATAGAAACTAACCTAAAGAATAACATAATGGTTCGGTAAATAAATGGATTTTGTTTGAGATTAATAATTTTAATTCATAACCTTAATAGGATTTCTGGATTTATTTTTATGAGTTTAAGGACATTTTCTAACTTTAAAAATATTATTTTTAAGTATTTTTAAATAATTTTCTGATTAAATAAATAAATAAAAAAATGTTGACTGTTGACTTTGACCGTTGACCGGTCTGATTGTGTTTATTATGTGCGTTGAGTGAGGTTCGAACTCGTGATCTCCCGTACGCGTGCACGCAGCTCTACCAACTGAGCTACGTGTCTAACCCGAAATAAATCTGATTTTAATTATATTTATATATTAACTAGATTAATTCAGAAATTAATTTATTTAAAAAGGGTTTTAACTGATCGAACCGGTGCGCAGTATGTGTTTCGAACTCGAGACCTTGGTCTTGCAACGCACCCAGCCCTACCAACTGGGCTGGGTGACTAACCCGTTTATATTATGATTTTTATTTCTCTTATATACTTACTGTCAAGTTCCGTATTTGGGTTTTATAAAAAGGTTTGAATATTGTGACGAATCGGAACAAGGACAGAGTCTAACCCGGGACCATGATTTAAATATGCACACAGTCCACCACTGGACTGTGTGTCTAACCCAGTATAATTTCCGTTTCCAAATACATTTAACTACTGATTTCAGTTCATCTTCTTCATTAAACCCGAAGCCCAGTACATAACCCGCCTGAAATCGATTTTTAGACATTTCTGGGTGTTTGTTCAAAGATTCGTAACATACAGAATGATAGATAGAGAAGTTAAAGAAATATACCAACTAGAAGTAAAATCCCGGTTTTCCGATGAAAATCTCCGGCGAGTTCCAAATTTTTCCTGCGACAGCAGACAATTCCGGCGAACAGAAAAATTGATTAGAGAGTTTTAGAGTGAGTGTGGGTGACTTCTGTCAGAGCTCTAGAAGTCCTATTTTAGAGTAGGGAAATAAAGGGATGGATTTTTTGGTTTTCCGGCGATTTGCAGAACTCTGGCTAGTTTTAATTTCAAGCAAGGAACTTTCTGATTGATTAGAGAGTTTGTTTGAGAAAAGTGAACGAGTTCTAATCGTGTGAATCATTACTATTTATAGTGAAAGGTGGTCAATCATAAATTTTCGGTTTCAAAGAAAAATCCTCAAATCATGGTACTGAGTGATTGAAAACGGTTTGCAATTTGAAGGAATCAGTTACGGAATTATGATCCGCGTTTACCAGTTAACGAAAAAAACGTATCTCCATTGATTCTGCGGTTTCAGTATTTTGTGTTTTGAATTTCCGATTCAGTGTCAGTTTGTGTATAAGATTTAATTGTTTCAGATTTGAATTAAGTTGCTTGTGTGGTGTAGTGGTGTAGAGTGTGTTTGGTCTTGAGAGTGACCCGGGTTCGAAACCCGGCGCCTGTAATTATTATTTTTTATTTATGTTTTTATTAGAAATTTTAAATTATGGTTTTTAAATTCTAATATATTTATTAATTATGTATCGTATAAAATTTATTTGAGCATTAAATGCGCAACAAAATTTATAACTGATTATTCGGTTAAATAAACGAAGCGGGTTTTGGAAACCCGTTTTCTGACGGATGTTGCAATCCCGGTGGGCCCGGTGAGGAGTATCGTGACGTAAGATTGATATCATCATAGACAAATAACACAAAATGGCACAGCGGAAGTCTAGAGTTAAATTACTATTACAAATATAATCGTCTGAATGTTCATAAATAATATACAGATAGATAACTTTATGTAAAGATCCACAGGCAGATCAAATGATACAAAATGAAATAACATACTATAGGCTTCTATTCAACGTGGTTGCAATTACCTCTTAAGCATTACCAAGGTTAGTGGAATTCACGATGTGTTCCACATCTGTAATTTGAAGAAATATCTAGTCAATGAGTCGCTAGCAATGTCACATCAAGATGTGCAAATTGATGAAAACCTGAGGTTCATTGAGAAACCAATTTCGATCGAGGATCGACAGGTTAAGAAGCTCCAAAAGAAAAAGATACCTATTGTAAAGGTCAAGTGGGATGCCCGTCACGGTCCTGACTATACATGGGAGGTTGAGATTTCTTTTAAGGGGGTGAGGATGTAACACCTCAAAAATTTTGTGTGCAATAATATACCGACGCATGTCCACTTGCAAATATGCCTAATAATTTGGACAAGGGGGACAAATCTCAAAGATAACTTTTTATCATTAGAAGCAAAAATCAGGGTTCTTCCTGAGACTCCGGATCTGGAAGCATTTTAAGCAGCAGTAATGTCTCTAGATGTTTGGCTTTCATTCCTTCTTTGGGAAGTCTAAACTGGTGGAGGTGGAAGAGGCAATGAACTAGTCGTAGCAGAGGTTGATGTAGGCATCGAAGAAGAGCTCAAACCTGACTAAGAAGCCATCAAAATAAGTCTCGAAAAAATATTAGAGAACAAAGAGCCGATTAGTGATTTTAGCAAAGTTTTGATTAAAAATAGCACCACTTACCCCACGGTGGGCGCCAAATTGTTTTTGTCAAAAATTACCGAAGCAATTAAGTGATCAAATTTAGTATGTGAGGTAGCATGCTATTGTAACTTGCAAAAAAGTGTTTGGTTGGTTGATTATGAAAATAGTTTCATGTTATATTTGTAGGATAATGAACTATATCAAATTAATAAACAAATGCGAGATTAATGAAAGTTAACACAGGATATACGAGGAAAGCCCTTGATCAATCTAGATCTCCGGCATAAAACCTCGGAAGCTGACAATCGTCGGCTGCCTTGTTCTTCTTATTGCTTGAATATCAAGGATACAGTGCAGGATAATGTCCAGATCGCTACAAGTGTTATAATGATTGTTAGTTATGAGTGTGAATGTGCGTTTGCTAGAAAGAAATGTGTATGAGTTAGAGAGCTCGAAGTGAAGTGAAGTGACCTACGATCTGGCTTATCGTTTATATAGTTACAATAACAAACAACTTCTCCTATAAACTAGGGATACTTCTGAATATTCCCACTTGAACGTTGGAGACCTATTCTTCCCGCGTCAACATCTATCTCCCAACTAAATTGAGGGAGTCTTTAGGAGAAAGGGTCCTTTTGAACATTGTGATCCTGCAGCCATAACCTGTAAGCAAACTATTAGTAACTACCAGGATACTGCCTTAGGATGTTACCAACATCCGGCTCGATATCCTGGTCATAATCATCTATCATAAATTCAAAATATAGTGTCAGGATATGGGCTCAGAATCCCACCCATAACACCTATAAGGGGGTAGACCGGGTAATTCCTCTGGAAATACACTTGGATACTCAGAAATCACAGGAATGTCTTCAATCTTGGGTTTTGGCTCCTCTAGGATGACTTGTGCCATGTAGGTGACTTATCCTCTCTTCATACATCTTGATGTCTCTCAAGTAAACCATAATGAAGGTCTCCTAAGATGGTGAGCATTCACTAGATGGAGTTTTAATTTCAATGAATTTCTTATCACAGGCAATGCGGGCTTAGTTATGAGATAACCAATCCATGCCTAAGACTGCATCAAAACCTCGCCAATTTCACTGGTAGAAGAGAGATAGGAATGGAATGATTCCTAATGGATATAGAACATCCATGAAGATTGGAAGAATAGGTTTCTATGGTTCCATCGGCAAGTTCTACTTCATATGTTATTTCCAGAGTTCTTATGGGCAAGTTTAATAGTTTACTAAACTTATGCTTTACGAAAGACTTATCTGCACCTGAATCAAACAGAACTCTAGCAAAGATATCATTGATGAGGAACGTACCTATTATGACATTATTGTCATTCACAGCCTCTCTAGTGTTCATCTGAAAGGCCTGTGCATTTCCCTTTTTAGCCACTCCAGGTTAGCTGCACCTTCTTTGACAGCTTTGGGGCAGTTGGTCTTGATGTGGCCCTTATCACCACATCCATAACATACATCATTCTTTATGTCCCTACATTCATGGGACTGATGACCAACTTTCTTGCAGACACCACACTGCTTAGGTTTCTGCTCTGTCTGACACTGTCCCCAGTGTCGTTTCCCATAAGTTTTGCAGATAGGACTTTCATCCGACCTCTACTGGTTCTTATTGAACCCTGACTTGCCTTTTTGAAATGTTGAGAGTGGTCGTCATCTCTCTTTCTTTTCTTGTCAGCCTTAAATCGAGCTAACCTCAATATCACCTCGACTTGAGTGAGAGAGAGATAGATCAACTGCAGATCTAAAAGTGATAGGCTTGGATGCTTTGACCATGCCTTTGATTTCTGGTGCCAAACCACCAATAAAGCGTGCTATGCGCTTGGATTTTGGGGTTATCAAATATGGAACCAATCTGGATAATTAATTGTAGTCAGAAACGTATTTCCGAAAATCCAGATTCTTCATGGTAAGAGTAAAAAATTCAGACCCTATCTTCTAAACCTAGTGAGGAGGATGGTATGTCTTCTTAATCAGGTCTACAAACTTGGACCACTTCATATTATACAGGGCTACTTTCCCTGTTGACTGGATCATGGCCTTCCACCATGTTAGGGCATCGCCTTTAAATGATTGAGAAACAAACTTAACAATATCCTTATCAGCACACCCACTGATATCAACCACTGTTTCCATCTCATCGACCATCTCAAAGCATCGATGGCTCCTTTTTCCCAGTGAAATCTCGGGGTTTGCATGATACAAAATACTTATAGGAGCGTCCGTCTTTGAGGAATGAGGCCTTTCACAAAGGTCCTGCTTCTTTTGTCCACTCCTTGCATTAGAGGAGTGGACCGAGTTCTCTTTTCGAGCTAAAGAATGTGGGATGGATATAGGCTTGGAGCGAGTAGCACTTGACTCCCTAAATTTTTCCATGGCCTTTTCCATGGCTTTACCAACAGTGCATCAATACAGCTTGGAAATCATCGGCATTGACGATTATGTTTGCGGCGTCATCATTAAAATAATTGTGACGAGTACTTGCTCCATCAGAATGAGCCATTTTTGTAGACTTGTTCTAAACACCAAATTTTGATGATTGCAAATAGTTAGTCATCGTAATTGATGACTTAATATGTATACGTCATTGTATCATTTAACCATATAGGTTTTAAAGTTTGGATTTACAAATCCTTTGCCTTTTAGACTAGTGTGCACAATGTCACAAGTATCTGGCTTTAACATTTCAAACTAATGTTAAATTAAGTAACTAAGTACAATTAGCCTAGGTCTCAACGGACCATCAATGGCATTAAAATTGGGACATAGTGCATGAATTTATTAGACAGTGGATCCTATAGTCACAATTGTCACTGCCAAAATGGCAAATATTAGATAGCTCAGAGCTTATTCGAAGGGCATTAGAATATGGCACATTGGCCTATCACGAAGGACATAAGAATATCGCACATTGGCCTGTCATGAAGGACATAAAAATTTGGCACATTGGCCTGTCACGAAGGAACTAACAATATGGCACATTGGCCTGTCACGAAGGACATAAAATATATAAGTCGTGATCTCATTGGGTCAAGAGGCTTTTAAAGGTTGAACATATACCTTTGGAAAGGGAGTCATAAGACTAAATGTCATTTTCACAAGGGACAAATAAATATAGCCCGTAGGCAATACATCACTAAGGATGTTTATAATATAATCATCGCTTTGATGATATTTAGTCATGATCTAATTTGACCATATAGGCTATAGGGTTTGAACATCGTCCACAATCCAGATGTCTAGTTTGGTTCCTCAGGTCACACTGCCTAGAGTATTAACATTACTCGAATGTTAATATAGAATAATTATCCTAATGGTTTACTAATAAAAGTCATAATGACTTTGAGGTTTGAATCATTGTTCACTTCCTCTGGATAGAAGAGCTTTACTTCGTTAACTATCATGATAGAAGGGCTAGTTATCCTTAATTACCATTTATGCTTGCCAATTAATATGGACATTGCCATTTGGCTGGTCAAAACCATTAAGAAGATCTTTTGGAATTTTAGCAGATCGATAAAATTCGAAGTAAAATTGAGACGATAGCTTGAAGATGTAACAAATACATATATATAAATAATTCCAAATTTTTCATTAAATCAATAGATATTATAATACTTGCCTTAAACAGGACTTTGAAATGAACTAAGCTAATTTCCTCGCACGGACAAAAGGAAGTAACATGTCCACGCCATGACTAAAAGAAGATAACATGTCCTCGTAGGGACTTTTGAAATTTAAATACATAATAGAAGAACACTACTCGTCTTTCTTTCCCTTGACCAATTTGGAGAGTTTCTTGAAGAACTTACTTGTCTTCTTCTCCGTCTTTTAGTCTGTTGCTGCAATTCTTCTCGCTCTAAGGCATCATTAATGGCCTCAAGTTGTGGCGTGGTTGAGGTTGTGGTTGAGGCACAACGGGATACTGGTACACATAATTGGGATATCCAGTGGCTGGGTAAACAGAAGGGAAGGGGGAGACGGGTAAAGTGCATTATGTACGACCGCTAGTACATAAGGGTCGTACGCTGGCGCAAGATAATTAAAATCCATAGGCGTAGTAGTTGGGTTCAAAGGATTGTATCCAGACGTGTCTGGATATGTTGGACCGGGTTACCAAAACCGATGGTGATTGTTGAACTACGATGGTAGTACTGGGTCCACCACAGGTATTGTATTCGAGGGTCCACCCATTTGGGAGTCCTCGAGAATTGTAGGGTAAGTCTGGGGAAATGTTGGCAATGAGCCCGACCTTGTCCCGCACGCAAAGACATACGTGCACCACACTTCCTCCTTGGTGCTCAGGTGGTGGCTGAGGTTGCTCCAATGGTTCCATTTGGACATCTTCTGGCGAAGGTGTTTTGGAGAATGATAAGAAGGAGTATTGTAAAAGTAAAATTGATTCCAATATTGGTCCCACTCATTGGGACCTTGATATGCCGATCCTGCATAAGAGTTAGAACCACTAGAAATTTCGATGGGGTGTCCATGCGACCCCGACGGTGGCAAATCCGGATCGGATCCTCGTCCATAGCGTTTGGTTGATCCAACTTATTCTGATCAGCTAGAGGAGTGGTGGTTTGGGTTAAAATCTTCGTGGTAAGAATCGGAGTGTGAGTGATGGGAGTGGTGAGATTGATGGGAATGGTGAGAGTGATGAGATTGGTGTAAGTGATGAGAGTAGTGAGAGTGATGAGAATTTGGAGACTAGTACTCAGGCAAAATCGAGTGTCTCGCAGGTTGCCAGGGGGAGGAGTCTCCCGAATCCTGGTATGGGTTCGAGCTATGTGATGATGAAGGGATGCGCCCTGATGGTCCACCCCTCATTGGACCCTTTCCTTTTCCTCTTTGCCCCCTGAATCTTGGCGGCATATTTCCTGCTTCAAAAATAAGTCAAAACAAAAACAATAACAATATCTTAATAATGATGTGAGTAATCCTAGGTCAATGCCTAGACTCGAAAGTCTAAGGAATGTGCTACTGTGTCGTTTGAGATCAAACACAAAAGACTAGTGTTGAATTCTCTCAAACGTTGGCTCTGATACCAACCTATGACGTAAGATTGATATCAGCATAGACAAATAACAAAAATGGCACAACGGAAGTCTGGATTTAAATTAATATTACAAATATAATCGTCCGAATGTTCATATAAAATATACAGACGGATAACTTTATGTAAAGATCCACAGGCGGATTGAATGATACAAAATGAAATAACAGACTATAGGCTTCTATGCAAAGGAGTTGCGAATTCCTCTTAAGCGTTACCGAGCACTTCCACCCTGTTTCGTAACTTTGCTACCTTCGTTTAGTCTTTTGAAAATACGTCAGGTCACTTGTAAATACAAATAACCGACACGTTTTGAAAATATTACAAAATATTATATTACACAATGTTACATATATTTATAAATAACTTGGGATAAACTATTTCTCATGTTATCATTTTTACATGCTTATAAATACATTTAGGGCCTGGAAACTATGCCGAGATCATGATTAATTGACACACCACTTTAATTCCCTTAATAGGCATGTTAGTGCATAATGTGTATGTCTTAGTCTTGGATCGAGTCTGTATAGTTTTGGGCTAGAATATGTCAAATTAGAGGGTTATTTATGTAATTAGTGGACAAGTTCGCTTGAAGTATGTTGTAAGATCAAGTTCGGCCGAACTTGATCAAGTCAAGTTCGCCCGAACTTGATCATCCCCCAGCGAACTTGCAACACTATATATAGGAGCCTTGGTGATTTCATTTGTAATTTCTGCAATTTTGGCATAGAGACGACGAAGCTCTGTCAGATCTGGAACTGAATGTATTGAACATTATTAATCATAAAACAAAGTTTAAATAGTTAATATTGTCTATTTGGTAATCATGTCATATTGTTTTCGCCATTATGGACATTAGATACAATTTAGGTTCCCGAGCTTAACGTGGAGACGATCTAACAAGTGGTATCAGAGCCACGGTACCTAGATTGGTGAATCATAGCAAGATCTACTCTTATTCTACCCCTTTCTATCATTTTTTTAACTTTTTTAAGAGAAAACCATGAATTCACGGATAAATGTTGCTAATTTTTGAATATGTCATGTAAAATACACTTGTGATAAACCCCTGAGAGTTTGGACATCAAATTCGAATGAATTGATATCAAAAAGTTCAAAAACCATGATTTGCAAACATGTTCTAGCCGAACTTGACATCAAGTTCGCCCGAATTTGATTAAATTCATTGAATTCTAATCAAGTTCGCCCGAACTTGACAGATTTTCAAGGTTTTAACAACAAGTCCGCTCGAACTTACCTAAAACTTTCTTCAACTTATCAAGTTCACCCGAACTTGTATAAAATTTTTTGAATTTTTTAGCATAAGTTCGCCCTAACTTAGCTAATTTCTTGAAGATCATTCATAAGTTCGCCCAAACTTAGTCAGAGATAATTTTCAAAAGAAAATCACAAGTTCGCCCGAACTTGTGATAAACAAAATTTGATTTTCTCTCATACTACAAGTTCACCCGAACTTGTAGGTAAACTAATCGTTTTTTGAAGTTTGTGAACGTGTGTTTTTTAGAAAAAGATGGAAGATTTACACAGTGCTTTCATGATTGCAACAACATCAAACGCTCAGATGGTGAATCAAGTAAACATCAATAACGAAATGGGCACATCCGTGAAACTGCCAAAGCTCATGAATATGGATGAATATGAGGGATGGAAAGAGAAGTTTTCTAACTGGGTTCAAGCAACGTATTTCTACAGCTGGGTTGCCGTTCAGACTGGTTACACATGGCCTGTTGATGAGAAAAACAACGATATTGATATCAGCAAGTTCTCTACTCTGCAGAAAGATGCTTTTGTTGCCGAGAAACGAATGATAAGCTTAATCCAACAATCTGTGAAAGAAGATATTCTCGTGCTGCTACCTGAAGCCAAGAATTCACAGGAGTTATGGACATTTTGCAGAAGAAGTATCAGGGAAGCGCCAAAATGGTCAAAAGCAAGAAAGCGATGATCATGAAAGAATTCGATATTTTCACGATGTTAAAAGGTGAAACGATGAAACAGATGATCGAGAGGTTTTGTCATCTGAAAATGATCATGAAGAGACACGGGCTTGAGAAGAGAGAAGAAGAATACATCGATAAGTTGGCTGACGCATTGCCTGAAGGAGAATGGACGACATATCTCATGGTTCTTAAAGAAAGTCATAGCTGGCAGTTCTTTAAGCTATCCATGTTTATTGAAAAATTGAAAGGGCATGAGATGGAGCTGTTGAAGATAGCAAAAACGAACAATGCCAACGTGACTCAGGATGTAGGGTTGTACTACAAGTCTGGAACTCAAGATAATATTGCTGGCCCAAAGATCCAAACTGCTTTTAGCGCGAATCTAAGTTCTTCGAACCATTCGCTGCAGAGTCAAAGCCAATCATATCCAAAATATGATCAAAGTCTGCAAAGTTCTTCATTTTCAAGTACTGGATCAAATTCCTCATATCAGAGTCAAGCAAATCAGAATCAACAAACGAATTCTGATCCAAATGTGTACAAGTGCAACATTACTGTCATTTAAACAATGTTGTTTCTGAGCAAGTTGCCAAACCACACATGTCACTTATCGCCACAGTGTTGGAGTCGTATGAAAGTTTGGTGGCAGGAAAAATTGGCAATCCTGAAATGATTGCCGAAGACTACGATCAAGTAGACGAAGAAGAGCTTGAACTAATGGACATTAAATGGTCCTTAGCATCGATCATTCGGAGGGTTACAAAGTTTGTGCCACTTACTGGCAGAGATATCGGGAACTCAAGCAACAAGTTGGGATTCAACAAAACGAAGGTCACTTGCTTTAAATGTCGACAGAAATGGCACTTCAAGAGAGAATGCAAAAATCCTGAAGCAACGGGCAATCAAAGTCCATTTGGAGGTGGTAATGAGTACTACAAGAAGTCACTACAGTACAAGCCTTTCCCAAAGAAGACTCAAGTCGAAATCCAAGAGAAACCAAACAATGACACTGAGAAGGCAATGGTCGCTACAAATGAAGATGATGGGTTTGACTGGAACTCATACATCGCCAAGAAAACCGGTGTTGCTCTAATGGCTGAGATTGTGGAAGACACGTCTGCTCAGGATGCAGCCTTGGAAAGTGCATTACTAGAGGAATACATGCAACAAGCTGAAATGGAGGAAATTTATCAGCATACAAAGATGCAGGGTATCCTTTCCCCAAACATTTCTACTAGTTTTGCAGGTTGTTTCGGTTAAACGATGTCTTCAGAGAATGTTGCTGAGCAAAAGCCCGAGATTGAAGAAGTTATCAATGTGAACAAAGAATTGAACGAAGAAAACCTCACTGAGATCGCCAACAAGGCTATGATGGCAAATCTGACGAAGGTAGGTCAAGAGGTAAAGGTTGTAGAAAAGGTGGTAGAAAAAGTTGTTGAGGTTGAAAAACCTCGTACGAAGTGTGCTGAACCGTGTGTTCAATGTGCTGAAAAATCACAGAGCTAGCTAAAATCAATGTGCATAATAATAATTTCAAATATGATTATCGCACAATGAAGGAAGCGTATGACAAAATGAACGATGATTACAGTAGGTTGGATAGAAATAACATACATCGCCAAGAAAACCGGTGTTGCTCTAATGGCTGAGATTGTGGAAGACACATCTGCTCAGGATGTAGCCTTGGAAAGTGCATTACTAGAGGAATACATGCAACAAGCTGAAATGGAGGAAATTTATCAGCATACAAAGATGCAGGGTATCCTTTCCCCTAACATTTCTACTAGTTTTGCAGGTTGTTTCGGTTAAACGATGTCTTCAGAGAATGTTGCTGAGGAAAAGCCCGAGATTGAAGAAGTTATCAATGTGAACAAAGAAGTGAACGAAGAAAACCTCAATGAGATCACCAACAAGGCTATGATGGCGAATTGACGAAGGTAGGTCAAGAGGTAAAGGTTGTAGAAAAGGTAGTAGAAAAAGTCGTTGAGGTTGAAAAACCTTGTACGAAGTGTGCTGAACCGTGTGTTCAATGTGCTGAAAAATTACAGAGCATAGCTGAAATCAATGTGCATAATTATAATTTCAAATATGATTATCGCACAACGAAGGAAGCGTATGACAAAATGAAAGATGATTACAGCAGTTGGATAGAAATAACATTGAACAAGATGATTCTATCAGAATGTTAAAAGCTACTTTAATGGAAAAACAAAAAGCTATTAACGTTTACATAAACACAATTGCTGAAGTAAAACAAGAACTTCAAGACATGACAATCGAAACTGGAAGGGTTCGAACAGCTTCTAAAGAGCTTACCACAAATGCCTATGTCATCGATCACATTCTTCCGACAATTCAATCGGAAGAAAATGTGCAGAAAGCCAAAGGTAAGAAAAATGGAGATTATACCAAAGTTCACCACCCCTTTGCGAAAAGTATTGTCGTAAAAAGGTTGAGGGGATGGATAAGGCGCTCAACATAAAATTTTAACCGAAAAGAAAAATATGCTGCCTGAGAACATTGATATAACCTACACTAGTAACGATGGCAAAGCAGTGGTTAAGCAAGTTGTTGATAATGTCTTGAGTGAATCTGATGATGGCAGCTTTGATAGCGCCAATTCGAGTTCGAAAAATTTTGATTCACAATCTGAAGATGACGATACATCATCGAAAGATGGTCTAAGTGATGACCCTAACGTTGTCATGTACAAAGTTAAGGATTCTGATAGACTATACTTCGACGATAGCTTTCAGATTCAGAATGTGAAAGAGGATCAGCTTGAGAAATATTTCAAACTCGTTGAAGTATCATCAGAAGATTTGGAAATCAATCAAAAGAAGTTTTACTCCAAACCTAAAAGAAACAACTACCGAAGGAATGGTGGTGATTTTCCTGAACATTGAGAGATGGGTTGGGTTTAGATGTGGAAGAAGAACTGGTTAAGAAAAAGTCACCATATCGAGAATATCAAGATAAAACCATGAAATTCATATATGGGACGAGCACGGTTCAAGAGGAAAGTTTATTGGAAAGCAATCAAACGATGAGTTTAAGAAAGAAAAGAAACTTCGAGATGAGGCCAAATCCACAAGTGGTGTAAAACCCACTAGTGGATGGTCTCATGATGATCGGACTTGCTTCAAATGCAATGAAGTTGGTCACATTCCACGCAAGTGTCCGAAATCGAAGCCGGACTATCCTTGAAGGAAAACAAGTTCAGATGTTGTAAAACCTAAGCAACCAGAGTTTGTAAAACTAGTCACAAGTCTGAAAAGAAATGAACCTAAACTTGAAGTTAAACCTAAAACTAAGTTTGAAAACTCAACTTTCAAAAAAGGTGAAACTTCCAAGACAAATGAATCAAGGTTTTACATCAAAAAGGCACAGGCTAAATCACAATCTTGGATTGCTAAAAGAAGTCATCAATACTGAAGTTATCAAGTCTGAGCCTGTTAAGACTGATAACGACAAAGAATCAAAATCTGAAAATAAAACTGAAACTGTCAAATCTACAATTGGTATCAAATCTTCAAAAGGTAAAAAGAAAGTTAACTTTGAAAATGTAAATGATAGCGGAGGCTCAGATGGAGATTTTGAGGATGATTATGAACATTTTTATCCCAAACCCAAGACCAAGAAGGCTTGGGTTCCGTTGTTTAACTGAATTTTTATGTGTGCAGGGGCTCCAGAGATCCGTTCTTTCAAAGTGGATTCTGGATAGTAGAGCGTCAAGGCATATGACAGCGATGAAAGCTCTTCTGTTCGACATAAAAGCTATAAACGGTGGTTATGTTGGCTTTGACGGTAACCAAGGAGGCTGGATCGTAGCAGAAGGAAAACTCTCAAATGGAGTTGTATCGTTTGATCGTGTGAACTACATTGCTGAGCTAGAAAACAATCTTCTGAGCATCTCGCAGATTTGTGAGAAACAGTTTACAGTTCACTTCAATGACAAAGAGTGCATGATATTAAAGCCAGGTTTCAAAATCCCTGATGATTGGATTCTAATGCGCGCCCCGCGAGAAAACGATTTATATGTGTTGGATATGGGCAATGCTACTACGTCATCGAAATCGGCACAATGTTTTGTCTCGAAAGCCACGAGAAAGATTCTAACTTATGGCATAGGAAAATGGGGCACATTCATCTACGAAAAATGAATTTTCTGGTTCATAACGATTTGCTTGAGGGGGTGAATCTTCAAAGTTTCCACATGAAGGATACTGTCTTGAATGTAAAAAAGGGAAGCAGAAGAAGAAATCACTCCTAAGAAGATTCTAAATTCCATCAAGTTGCCGCTTGAACGTCTTCATATGATCTTTTTGGTCCAGTGAACGTTCAAAGTATTTCATGAGAGCTATACTGCTTGGTCGTCACAGATGATTATTCTCGATATTCGTGGGTATTCTTTCAAGGGTCTAAAGATGAAACGTTCGACAATCTGGTAATTCTCTTCAAAAGCTCGAAAATCTATAATATCTCCCTGTCAGATGTATTCGCAGTGACAACGGCACGAAATTCAAGAACAACAAGATGAAAGAGTTTTGCAACGCCAAAGGGATTCTCACGAATTCAATGCACCTTATACTCCACAACAAAACGGCGTAGCTTAGAGGAAGAATAGAACTTTGATCGAAACAGCAAGAACCATGCTTACAGACTCGAAACTTCCTGTTAGCTTCTGGAGTGAGGCGGTTGCAGCGGCTTGCTACACACTAAACAGGGTCTTAACTATCAAACCAACTAAAAAGACATGTGTTGAATGATCAACCGAAGGAAACCAAATTTGAAATATCTAGAGCCTTTTGGTGCACCATGTACTGTAATAGATCAAGATGGTAAATTTGGAGCCAAGTCGCTTGATGGTTTCTTTGTCGGGTATGCTAGTCCGCTTAGGAGAATGTATGATCCTGCGTTGAGAAAGGTGATTGAAGCACAACACGTTGATTGCTTTAAATACACAACTCCTATTCAGAGAAAAGGTGACGCGTGGTTGTTCAACTATCAAGATTTTTGGAAGTCATTCGACTTCCGGAAGAACTGTCTGATGAAGAACTTGCAGCACTTTATTATCTTCAATAGTCGGCAAACCAAGAACAGATTATTAGTTCAATTGTGGTTAATCAACCCATGTTGGATACTTCTTCTTTTGGAGCAGGTCCGAGTAATAGTAGTGTTCCGAATGAACAAGTGTCTGAACCAGTGGCAACACCTACTATTTCTCCAAAAAATGTTTCCACTGAACCAGGAAATACAACATCAGAGCCCAATACGCCTCAGAATCAGAATTCTGACTCTGAAGAAGCTCCGACTTACCATGATAATGGAGAAGAATCTTCTTCAAATGAAGAATCCGAGCAGATATCCAACATGTTGAATCAATCTGATGGCCCATGCAATCATAACGAAGCTACATCTAGTGCTCCTAATGTTGAATTGAATGATGATCTGAATGTTACAAATTAGCAAAGCTCGGTTAATGTTCCTAGCGAAGAAATGCCACGATTTACTCATATCATCCTTCAACAAATATCATTGGTGAATTACAAACTGGTGTGCAAACAAGAAGTCAAATCAACAAAGCACTAAGTTGTTTCTATATCCGAGTTGCTCCTACTCAAGACTACTGCTATTACTCTTGTTTCATATCTCAAATAGAGCCAAAGACTGTGAATGAAGCTCTGGTCATGAGAACTAGGTGATAGCAATGCAAGAGGAACTGCTACAGTTCGAGAAATTGGGAGTTTGGATGCTTGTAGACTTACCACCAAAGAAGAAAGCAATAGATACGAAGTGGGTCTTCAAGTGTAAAAGGGATGATCAGGGTGTGATTGTCAGAACAAAGCTCGGTTGGTTGTCAAAGGTTTCCACCAGCAAGAAGGAATTGACTACACAGAAGTTTATGCACCGGTTGCACGATTAGAGTCAATCCGCATTTTCCTCGCATTCACAGCTTGGAAAGGTTTTAAGGTGTACCAGTTAGATGTGAAATCTGCATTTCTCTGTGGTAAACTACGCGAACAAGTGTATGTCGGCCAACCACCAGGGTTCGTCGATCCGCTGGACAAGAATAAAGCTTATTTCCTAGACAAAGCCTTATACGGATTACACCAAGCCCTGAGAGCTTGGTACGAGACGTTATCGCAACATCTCGTTGGAAACGGCTTTACGAGAGGCACAGTGGACATACATTGTTTACCAAGGAAGTCGGAAACCATCTAATCATTGTACAAATCTATGTGGACGATATCATCTTTGGTTCAACGGATGATAGTCTTTGCAAAGAGTTCAAAAAGATCATGAAGAAGAAACTTGAGATGTCTTCTATGGACGAAATGAAATTCTTCCTTGGATTACAGGTCGATCAGTTACCAGACGGCATATTCATTCATCAAATGAAGTATTTTCACGATATTTTGAAGAAGTTTGAAATGGATAGCTCGAAGCCGCTTTCGACTCCGCTGGCACTGAACCATGGGATTTGTATTGACGAGACAGGAACCAAAGTTGATGACACACTCTATCGATCGATGATAGGATCTTTGATGTATCTGACGGCATCTTACCCGGATATCATGTATCCTACCTGCCTATGAGCGGATATCAGTCTAGTCCTCGAGTGTCACACATGCAGATAGTCAAAAGAATATTCCGTTACTTGAAGGGATGTCTAAGCACCGGCTTGTGGTATCCAAAGAATGATAATTTTGATCTAACGGGATACGCTGACTCAGGCTTCGGAGTGGACAAGCTGAACTCTAAATCTACAACGGTTGGCTGCCAGTTCTTCGGAACTCGTTTGGTAACGTGGCAGTGTAAGAAACAAACCCGGTCTCTTTTTCTACCTGTGAGGCAGAATACATTTCGGCTTCTAGTTGTTGTTCTCAAATCCTTTGGATTCCACAACAGATGAGGGACTTTGGATTGCAATTTCTTGATATGCCTTTATATGTAGATAACAAGGCAGCAATCGACATCACTAAAAATCATGTTGATCACTCTCGTACTAAACACATGAAATTCGTTATCACTTCATTCGTGACTGCTACAAAAAGAAGTTGGTGCGAATAGAAAAATCCACACCGATGAACAAAAGGCTGATTTTTATACCAAAGCAGTTCCTTTAACAAGATTTAAATATCTCATGAGGCTTAACGGTATTAAAAATTTGCTGACAGGTGCGGAAGCTGAGGTTGAATATGGATCGGACGACGAGTTCACGTGATCCACATTGGTTTGTCATTTATCTTCTAGAATAAGTATTTCTTAAATTCTAAAATACAAAAATATGTTTTTTATTTTAGGGGGGAAATATTTGAGAAACTACAACTATGAAAATTTTCAAAAAGTACAAAAACATTGAAAAAGACAAAAAGAATTTGTTGTCACAAAGGAAATGATAGTACATCACTGGACTATCACAGTATGCTAAATGTAAAGTTTAAAAAGTGATAAATAAGTCTTACTGTGAATGTGTCGATAGGCTTTACACGTTTAGTAAATTGTTTCTGAGATATAAACTAAATTTTACAACTGCTTAATCTTGTGGATTAACATCTCTCGATATATGGACTTAGTACTCCGAAATTTCATTTGAGAGATTGCCTGATTCTGAGATACGAGGTCTTTATAGACAGTTGATATCTGGGGTATTATACAAGTTCTTCTGATTTTGTGGAAGCAATAGCCTAGAACTTCTATAATGCTTTTGCTATAAACCCCTAAAGAGCATGCAAACTTGAAAAAATCGAAAGATTTAATCATTTGCAGTGCTCAAAAGATTCCTTAAATGAAACATACCTTTAAGTCGAGCCTTCATCTCTTTGTTGATATGGTGGTATTAACCTGAGCTCTCAAGGCTTCGCATAACCCAGATACAGATATCAATTACGCCATATTCACCTGTAAGATGAAATCTAGGGAATCTTGATACGGAAGTATATACTGAGATGGGAACCATAGTTAAGTCATGTTTCATAATTCTATCTAACATATCTTGGAACTATTGAGAAATGTGTTGAAGTTTAAGTGGACAAACATATCGACAATCTAGGTAAACGAGTTTAAAACTTAAAGTCATCTAAAGGTCAACGGTATCGGTGATATGTCTCAAATCAACTGATATAATCCTTAGACACGAATTCACAAAAATATGTCTGTAAATATGTTTGTACATAGTTTACTTTGTTCTGTACATAGTTTATCTGCTTTACAGATTAAAACCAAAAAGATTTTCAGTGTGTTTTAGCATAAACTTACAAAAATACAAAAAGTTTTTGTTTCGACATTGTTTTCAGCAAACCAATGTTGGAGAATGGATCTTCGAAGTCTGGTAAGGTGCTAAACTGGTGGGAATCTAATTGACAACGGGCTGGGAGCTAATCTGTAAAAATTGATAAGCCGAAACGATTAAAAGTTCATTAATTTGAAACTTGATTTTGATAAATTCAACAGTTTGTTCATAACGAGTCAAACCGAGGTCATTAACTTGGACTCGGCAGACAAATCAGTTAACCAAGATAATTAGCTTGGACTTGGTCAACTGAGTGGATTGTTAAAACTGGTAAAATCTGAAAAGTTCAGGGTTTAAATTGAAATTTTTGAAAAATTTGGATTTTGAAGTTACTCAAGTTCGCCTGGACTTGTGTGTAAGTTCGACCGAACTTGTTTTTTGCTCAAATAGTTTATCAGTTAACAAGTTCGCTCGAACTTGTATCTAATCTTAACTGATTGGATGTATAAATTCGCCCGAACTTGTAGACTATAAATAGTAAACAAGTTCGACCGAACTTCATTGTCTGTTATCACAAGATTAGAGCGAACTTAAGAGCGAATTTAGGCGATTTTGAAATTGGCAAAAATTTATCGAAGTTTTGCCCGATTTGATAGTGTTTAGTGGTGATTTGCACATCACTAATCATGGAAATGGTAGGTGTTTTAAGATTGGACCTTGATTTGATAGTGTTTGAGTGATTTTGGATCTGAAGTGAACAATTGGACATGTTGTGGACCTTAAAAGATAAAATTGGAACTTAAAAGGTGTGTAACAAACGTAACCGACCATGTTTATGTCATAAATTTGATCAGATTGTAACAAATGAACATGTTACAGACTTGTTTGGGACGATGACAAGTTTGCCCGAACTTGTCTATAAGTTCGGCCGAACTTGTCCTCAGAAATTATAAGTGATAAACATTAAGTTCGAAATTCCTAAAAATTCAAAAATTGTTTTCAATACAACTTCGTCCGGACTTGTATAAAATGTTTTGATAACCTATAAATAAGTTCGCCCGAACTTGTGAAAATAAATTGTAAAACAAATTGATAAGTTCGCCCGGACTTGAGGTATTTTATGTTCAAATTGGTTGATACAAGTCCGCCCGAACTTAGTGTGATAAAATGACAAAATGCCTATCAAGTTCGCCCGAACTTGATGAAAAATTGTAAAATTGAATATTCTCGACTAATTTCGTCTCGATTTACGTGTTTGCAGAATATTGAGCTCTCGTTTAATAAGTTTCACAACACATGCATCACACTGGATAAAGATATTTATCCGTCTCTGGGAGCATTTGATGATATTCTTGGATTTATGGCACGTATTTCGGTACACAAGGCAATTACGGAAAGAACATAGATCACACGTCAACAGATTCTTGATGTCCGCGGCAATGAACCAGAATGATACTGTTATAAAGCTTGTGGTTCGAGAAGAGAATGAGGATAAAGAGATCACTATCACTGAAGCTGATATACGCAAAGTTCTGGAATTCAATGACGCAGCTAATGATCCGATGATGTTAGACGAAAGAATGGTTCGAGGTTGTTTTTGCAGAATGGGTTACAAGGGGCATGTGAACGAATCTACATTAAAGAAAGGATCCGTTCCAAATCCTTACAAATTTATGATGCATGCGATCATTCATACTTTTAGCCATCGAAAGGCAGGCCTTGACGACGTTCAAGATTATATGGCTTGCATATCAACTGCGCTCATTCTGAACAAGAAATTCAACTATTCAAAGCTGGTATTCATGCACATGAAGAATAATATGGGGTCGAAGAGACCTGTGATGTACCCTAGATTCGTACAGATGTTGATTGACGAGAAATTCAGAAGATTGTAAAGGATCCAAACAATATTGTTTATTCGAGACATCTTGATGATACGACAGTGAAAAAGCTCATTAATTTCTAGAAGCAATCATCAGCTCCTGTTGCTAAACCATTATTTGGTGCTATTGCGTCCGAGAACTACATTACGCCACCTAAATATAAGTGGAGGAAGGACGATAGTGGTGACGAGAAGGAACGAAATGTATAGTTGGAATGGTTCTCAAGTTTAAAGAAAAGCGAAGTGATTGGTTCCTCAAGAAAGTTGTTGTACAAGAGGAAAAGAAAGCTGCACGCAAATCAAAGAAGGTTGATACTATGCTTATCGATGTGGAAGAGCCTGAAAATGTGCAAAGAGAGGTTGGTTCTAGTGTGGCAGTTGTAATTGATAGTCAAGAGGCTGAAAAGACTACCCAGGAAGACGATGTGATATCTGCAACTTCTAAGAATGACAATGATAGTGATGATTCGCTTGAGAAAGTTATTAAGAAGTCGATGAGGCCGAAAAAGTCAAAGAAACTGATGCTGACTACGAGCCCGAGCAAGAAAAAGATTCTGACGAGGAAAGACCTAAAAAGAAAGAGAAAAGAGTCAAGTCGTCTGCGAAAGATTCCACGACAAAAACTACAGGGTCTCCAAAAACAAAGGGCAAAAAGTGTCAGAAGCCGAAAAGTCATTGTTATGTTGGAAAGTCAAAGAGCACAGAAGTCCCACAAGAACCTTCTGGTGCACAGGAGAAAGGAGTCCCACAAGAACCTCCTATACAAGAACCTCATGTTATTATCACAGCTGAAGCAGAACGTCCAGGAGTTACACAAGAGCCTCCTGAATCTGGATTACTTGAAGTTCCGATTATTCAATCTCCAGATCCTCCAACTTCTCAACCTGAAGGATCAAAACCAAAGGCGTCTACACCAAAGGTTACTCCGAAATCAACGCCAAAAACTCCAAGTCGAAATTATTTGGTGATCTTCCGAACGAACCAGTAGATATTAAAGATCTGAACGATTTCTTCCCTAAATCAGATGTTGACGATTTAGAGAAACGTGTGAAAGCGTTGGAAGATAAATTGGCGAAGAATGAATCTGAAAAGGCCGAGTTAGAGAAGCTGGTGAAACAGGAAAGCTTGAGTAAGAAATATTGTCTGACAAAGACAAATTTCTTGAGGGTGACAGAGGTTATTTGAAAGCTTTAGTTGAAAGCCTACAGGAAGCTAATGAAAGGTTGATTAAAGAGATTGCAGAGCTAAGAACAGAATGAGACACGAATGATAGACGTTTCAACAGACTTCAAAAGGTCTTGACGAACAGTTTGGGGATTGATTTTGCTGCAAAGTATGAACGTTTAGATCTTCAAGAAGCAAAAGAGAAAGATGATTAGGAACTAGCTGAACAGGGCAAGGGTAAGAACGTTGTTGAAAGTATGCCCGAGATCACTGAACATGTAAAAGAGATAGAGTCTGCTAAAGCTTTGGAGTCTACTATAGTTTCAGAAACAGAAACAGAGACAGAAACAAAAATGAAAGACGATGATGAAGCTGAAGATCAAGATGATGATGATCAAGCTTGTGATATCCTGGGTTTTTCGGTAACTTACACGTGACACATGCCGAATAATGTATATGCTAAGTATTAAACATGCACGAGTTAAATGAATACGTGTTGTGTGTTGTGTGATTGTTTTAGTTATAGAATAATTACAGTAGATATGTACACGAACTAAACCAAACTGCGACGCGAACCAACTTCGATTCATTGTGACTCTAGGAGTAACAAGTTTTAAACTTTAACTCAAGTCAAGTCCTCGGCCAAGATCAAATCCAAACCGAGAGCAAACCTAAACCCTAAACCAAAACACTCTCGGCCGAGATCAAGTTCAAAACCGCGGATTTATTGAGTTCAAACCCAAACCGAACTCACCCTAGTCCTTGGCCGCGAGATCAAGTCCAAACCAAACTAACTCACCCTAGTTCCTCGGCCACGACTCTAGCCAAAACCGTGATCCTCATCTTGTTGCGCCTATATATACAACACCCATACATACTCTTTCACAATTCGAAAACCCTAACAAACAAGACAGCCGTCGGCTGCCTTACTCATGCTTTCTTCTCGGTCGCAACAAGCAGCAGCCGAAGCCTTCATCATCTCAGTCGCAAAACAGCCCTTTTACTTGTTCCTTGGATCGCCAGTTCAGCCTTGATACACTTCATCTAGATCACAAACAGCTTAGTCTCATTCCTCGGTCGCGAAATCAGCTTTTCCTTCCTCCCGGTCGCAACAGTCCTCGCCATCTCAGTCTTCGGCAGCGATTTTTGTTGATCATCGGTTTCTTATCTAAATCACGGTTCGTTTACTCTACCGTTAAAAGACTCGAATTTGTCATATCATCTTCGGAACACATGTGTTTGATTGTATTGTTTTCAGATTATGTGAGTGTTAAGTAATCGGCTGTTTTGATTGTTGATTCATGTGCATGATTGTTTCTGGATATCATAAGTTTGCAAGTGTGTTTTGTTTGTAAAAACTAGAAGTAAGAACTAGGGTTTGCATGGATAAGTTGTTAGTAGTAAACTATGATTAAAAATCGGTTCTTTCTCGCTTAGGTTGATCAATAGGAACAGTTTATGTAAGTTGTAATAATAATATGCTGAAACAGGATGCTGATTAAAAGTTACAGCCGATTTCATCTGGCTGTAACTCGGTCTATAGTTGTCGAAAAACGGATTTTCTGATGTCTAGAACGTAGAGATTTGAATAAGGAATCTAATGGCGCTGGATTCATAATTTTCTGAAGTCGTTTGATATTTTTAAAGGGCTAAATAAGTTCAGTAACTAAAACTGTGAAAATCCTGAAATTTTGCTAGTTGTTTGTCAAGCTAGATTCTAAAATCAGTAGGGAGTTGAGTCATGATTTTTGTACAGCAACTAGGTATAGAAATTTCCGGGCAACTCCAACTGGAATTTTGTTAATCGGACGATCAGTGATTTTTAAATAAATTCTTCCGTGGACTGCAGTCAGAAAGCGGTAAATCTGACTGCAGCTTAGTGAATTAATATTTATGGTTAATTGGTAAAGATTTAGGACTTGGGAAAATTATATAAATTTCTATGGTATAAATGTCACCTACTGTAAAAATATTGGAATTTTTGGAATGTTAGAACTATTTTATAAAAATCCTAGAAAACAGCTGAATAATTGAGTGTTAAGCAGAAAGTTGATAACTTGTGATTTTATGCATTAAAGTGTTGCATGGATTTGGAATATGTTCATGATAAGTTGTTTGATTACTATGATCACATGAGAATACTTGCATGCATGTTTGAGTGTTAGATATGTTGTTTGTGTGTATCACTTTGTGAGTAAATTGCGTGTGGAATTTGTATTGGTGTGATTTCACACTGACGTGTAATTAATTGGTTTGTTAGGACGCAACTAGCGGTCCCATCTCTTATAACATCTTTGCTACACTAACCGAGCAAATAAAGGTGAGTTCACGGCCCCTAACTTTATCCGGTTTTTAAACAACAGGGGGAGAAACATGTATACACTCTCAAACTCAATCTCTTTACGTTATACGAATTTAACGTCACATAACTATACGGTAACTAAGTTAATGTTAATGTAATGTTATGGTCACTAAGCAGCTTTATCACTTAAGTCCTCGACAATCTCCTCGGATCGTTAGTATTTGGGTTAAATAGCGGGGGAATTATAAGTAGTACTACTGGGCCCGACAAGCTCCATCCGAGCTAGTCGCGCTAGCCGACCTGGTATGGTCAACAGGTGAATAATTGGCCTAACACCGCCATGGTCATGTGATAGGCCTGGCAAAACGGAGGCACAACAGTCAGCTTCGATCGCGAACTCTTACGTGACATGAATTTAGGCTAGCTACCTATATATATTAACATTGAACTTAATTACGAATCAACTTAATATTCCGGGTTTGGAATATTGGAAACATCAACTTATTATCCCGGGTTGGGGATAATGGAAATAACAACTTAATATTCCGGGATGGGAATATTGGAAGCAACAACTTATTATTCCGGGATTGGAATAATGGAACAGATACGTTATCCCGGGTTGGGGATAACGGAGTAAACAAACTATAACGGAACAAACGAATTTATGAAAACCTGTGAACTCACTCATCTTTAATGTTGACACTTGTTTCTTTACATGTTTCTCAGGATGCTAGGAGCTCTAGGTGCACGCACATGCATTGAACAAGACATCTTTATCGAGTCTTATTTATTAATATTGTTTTGGGATTTTTCATTTGTTTTGGCGTTTGTGTTGGCGCCCGCATCACTACTTATTTATGCTTCCACTCAAACTTTAAAACTAATGCTCTGCTAAATATTGGTAATTGATATAAAATCTACAATGAACGATTTTGGAAAACGTATTATCAAATCATGTAGAGTCGTTCGACGTACTAGTGTTTTCAGATTCTGGTTTGTTCACACGCCTCGCGGTAAAACTCCGCAAGTGGAAATTGAGGGTGTGACAGATTGGTATCAGAGCCACTAGCTATAGAGAACCAGGTTTGCATTAGAAGTAGACCTAAACTATAGCTGATATCACGACACAAGACTTAGCTTGGCACCGAATTATTATATCTTGTTATGCAATGTGCCACAACCGTGTTTGGTAGATTATACCTTCATAATAAGAAATGAAAAAAACTCGTAACTAACTACACCACCTAACAGGCAATGTCATCATCCTCATCGTCATCATCATCCGACAGACTTACGCCACCAAGGGCACCAGGAAAGGCACCAATGGTGGAACCCATACCACCTTATGGCGTGGAGACACGCTCAGCAGCGAGGAAAAGGCTCGCTCTGGGGGAGGAGTCGTCGTTACGCCCAACTATTGCTGTACCGGTTGAACCGGTTAATCCTGTAGAAATAGGAGTTGACATGCTTAGAATCCTGGTGCATACACAACAAAAACAGCTAGAAAGAATGCAGGAAACCATCCTGGCACAAGGATGGATGATCCGACACCTTACCGAGAAGACCGACTCGCTCGAAGAAGAGCATCGTACGAGCAAGATAGCTCGTAACACCATAGCCAGAGATCTGCGTGCTGAGCAGATAAGAGCTGACTGGCTTGAGGACAGAGTCCTGGAAAATAGTTGGAACATTCAGGAACTGCAAAATCAAGCACTTGCACCAGCACCTGCCCCTCCAGTGCCGGTAGAGGAGGATCCAGAAGAGGATCCAGAGGAGGATCCTGAAGAGGATCCGGAGGAGGACCCAGCTGAGGAAGCTGGAAATGCCGCACAGGATGACGGCAATGACAGTGACTTGGGGAATGGAGACGTAGACGACTGACACGTCTCGATTATATTATTTGTTTTCCTTCATTTTATTATTTTCCCACTTGTATTTAAACCTGAGACCTTATAGTGAATTCGTATGTTTGTTTGCACTTTTGTAAGACGTTGAAATTTCAGTTAATCAAGTATTTCTTTTGACTATTTAACATATTGAGTTGACATAACTTAATAATTATTAAAGTACGAAGTAGGATAACTATATTGAATATATAGACTTATCAGGGTGTGTTTGTGTTGTGTTTCGAAGATCTAAATGGCGACTGGAAGACGTGGAAACCTTAACTTGACGCCCGAAGAGCTAGCTGCCATGATTCAGGAGCATGTGAACGCAGCTTTAGCGGGTGTTCAGAACCAGCCGGCAGGTAACCATTATTAAATTTTCGCGTGAAAATCTAATAGTGAGGCTAGTAAAATTCCTTGCTGACTTCCTGTTCTCTGTCAGCAGGAGGGGGCTTTAACCCCTACAAGATGTTCCTGGACGCAAAGCCAAGCAAATTCTCGGGGGCGGAAGGACCCATTGGATTGGTCCGCTGGATCGAAAAATCAGAATCCGTTTTTGAAATGTGCAACTGCCTAGAGGTCAACAAGGTCAAATACGCAGCCTCAACACTGGAAGATGGGGCATTGACATGGTGGAATGCCCAAGTCCAAACACGTGGGCTTATAGCTGCGAATGCAATGGCATGGACTGAGTTCAAGGCCCTGATTAAAGAGGAGTACTGTCCACGAGACAGAGTGCAACAATTGGAGCAAGCTCTATGGAACCACAAGATGGTGGGATCGGAAATTGAGGCTTACACCGCAAAACACCATGACTTGGTATTTCTGTGTCCTGAATTGGCCAACACGGTGGAGAAAAGACTCGAGTTCTATCTCAGGGGTCTGGTTCCGGAAATTCAGGGTATGGTGATGTCTAGTAACCCTGTAACTGAACATCAAGCAATCCGATTGGCTCACAAACTCACCGATAAAGCGGTGGAACAGAAGAAACTGCCAGCACGGGGTACCACTGTAGTCGCCCCAGATAACAAAAGAAAATTTGAAGACTCCACTGTTCGACAGTCTTCGTCATCACATCCGCAGCAAGGGAACTAGAAACGGTTCAATCATTACCACAGCCACCGGGGTCATCAAAATCATCCCGCCAACAACAACAACAACAATATCAACAACACCCCGAATGCAAGCGGATATGCGGGTCGAAAGCCGCAGTGCAACCGCTGTAATCTCCACCATAACGGCCCTTGTGCCGGAAGTCGCTGCCAAAGATGTGGCAAGGTGGGACATGCAGCAAAGGATTGTCGTGGGGAAATCATGTCCTGACAAAATCAGAATCAGCCCCAGGGTCAGCAGCAGGGTATAAACCGGGGATGCTATCAGTGTGGTAGCACTGCTCATTTCAGAAGAGACTGCCCACAGTTGCGCAACAACAACAATAATGGTAGAAACAACCACAACCACAATAACCACAACAACAATAATAACAACAACAATGGGAACGGTGGCACAGGAGGTGCCAAAGGTCGTCCATTTACATTGGGCCGCGGAGAGGCCAGAAACGACACGAACGTGGTCACCGGTAAGTTTCCCCTTAATGAACATTTTGCTACTGTGCTTTTTGATACGGGTGCGGATAGGAGTTTTATATCTGAGTCTTTTAGGAAGAACCTAAATCTCACGCTTAAACCATTAGAGACCCCTTATGTGATAGAATTAGCCAATGGTAAATCGGTAGATGTGACCCAAATCGTATCCGGCTGTCAACTCAAACTCGCGGGCCACACTTTTACCATTGATCTGATGACAACTACCCTGGGTAGTTTTGACGTGGTAGTCGGAATGGACTGGCTATCCGACGTCCGGGCTGAAGTTCTCTGCTTCGAAAAGTCTATCCGTATTCCACTCTCGAACGACGAAATCCTGACAGTACAAGGCGATAAGGCAAGCGCCGTCACCAATATCATCTCATACATGCAAGCGCAGAAGTATCTTCGGAAAAAGAATTCCTTCGCTTTACTCGCACTAATTACCGAACAGCCTAAGGACGAGAAACGTATAGAAGACATCCCTGTCGTCCGTGATTTTTCTGATGTATTCCCAGAAGAACTACCTGGTCTTCCACCACATCGACAATTGGAGTTTGAAATCGAATTGGCAAGCAATGCAACTCCTATCGCCAAGGCTCCATACCGCCTAGCTCCAGCCGAGCTGCAGGAGCTGTCTACCCAACTTCAAGAGCTGTTAGAAAAAGGATTTATCCGACCAAGCGTTTCGCCATGGGAGCTCCAGTCCTATTTGTCAAGAAGAAGGACGGGACTTTCCGCATGTGCATCGACTATAGGGAACTCAACAAGGTTACAGTCAAGAACCGATACCCGTTACCTCGCATCGACGATCTCTTCGACCAACTTCAAGGGTCAAGTTACTACTCTAAGATTGATTTACGGTCCGGTTATCATCAGCTACGCGTCAGGGAGGAGGATATCGCCAAGACGGCATTTCGCACTCGGTATGGCCATTACGAGTTCTTGGTCATGCCATTCAGTCTCACCAACGCACCCGCGGTATTCATGGACCTCATGAACCGCGTGTGTAAACCATACCTCGACAAGTTTGTCATTGTGTTCATCGATGACATACTCATCTACTCCAAAAGTGAAGAAGAACATGCGGAACACCTACGATTACTGCTAGGGCTGCTTCAACAGGAAAAACTATATGCCAAGCTTTCGAAGTGTGATTTCTGGATTCGGGAAGTTCAGTTTCTCGGACATATCGTAAATGAAAAGGGTATCCACGTAGACCCTGCCAGGATTGAAGCCATCAAAAACTGGGAAGCACCTAAGACACCGACGGAGATCCGCCAATTCTTGGGATTGGCTGGTTACTGCAGACGCTTCATCGAGGGATTTTCAAAGATCGCACAACCGCTTACTACCCTCACCCAGAAAGGCATCAAGTATGCTTGGGGTGACAAGCAAGAAGCAGCATTTCAATTGCTGAAGCAGAAACTTTGCAGTGCATCCATTCTGTCCTTGCCGGAAGGGACAGATGACTTCGTAGTGTATTGTGATGCTTCCATTCAGGGATTGGGATGCGTACTCATGCAACGCGATAAGGTCATCGCGTATGCGTCGCGACAGCTGAAGGTTCACGAGAAAAACTACACGACGCATGACCTGGAATTGGGAGCAGTGGTGTTTGCACTTAAGATTTGGAGACACTACCTCTATGGAACGAAGTGCACAATCTTTACTGACCACAAAAGCCTCCAACACATCTTCGATCAGAAGGAGTTGAACATGCGACAGCGTCGCTGGGTCGAACTCTTAAACGATTATGAGTGTGCCATTCGGTACCACCCGGGTAAAGCTAACGTGGTAGCTGATGCCCTTAGTAGGAAGGAACACCTAAAACCTCGTCGTGTACGAGCATTACAACTCACTATTCATTCGGGGCTACCCGATCAAATACGCGACGCCCAGTTAGAAGCAGTTAAGGAGGAAAACATCATAGCCGAATCAGTGGGAAAAAATGGAACGCGATTGGGAAGTAAAGCCCAATGGAGCCCGGTATTTCATGAATCGCATATGGGTACCTCTCTACGGAAACCTCAGAGAGCTAGTCATGGATGAAGCTCACAAATCTCGATACTCTGTCCATCCGGGTTCGGATAAGATGTATCAAGACCTTAAAGCTGCGTATTGGTGGCCCAACATGAAAGCCGATATAGCCACCTACGTGAGTAAATGTTTGACTTGTGCAAAAGTCAAGGTGGAGTATCAAAAGCCATCGGGGCTACTCCAACAACCTGAGATTCCAGTGTGGAAATGGGATCAGATCTCAATGGATTTCATCACTAAACTCCCGCGAACCTTGGGTGGTTGCGATACCATCTGGGTGATCGTGGATCGTTTAACTAAGTCCGCACACTTCCTAGCTATTAAAAAAACAGATAAGATGGAGAAGTTGACTCGCAGCTACATTAAGGAAGTAGTTTCTCGGCACGGAGTGCCAACATCCATCATCTCAGACAGAGATGCTCGCTTCACGTCGAACTTCTGGCAGTCACTCCAGAAAGCGTTGGGAACCCGCTTAGATATGAGCACAGCTTATCACCCTCAGACTGATGGTCAAAGCGAAAGGACCATACAAACCTTGGAAGACATGCTTAGGGCATGCGTGGTGGACTTCGGAAATAATTGGGAGATTCACCTGCCTCTAGTAGAATTCTCATATAACAACAGCTATCATACGAGTATCTCGGCAGCACCGTTTGAAGCATTATACGGTCGTAAATGTAGATCACCGGTCTGCTGGGCAGAAGTCGGTGACAGTCAACTCACAGGCCCTGAATTAATACTTGAGGCTACTGAAAAGATTGTACAAATCAGAAACCGCATGGCGGCGGCACGAGATCGACAGAAAAGCTACGCTGATCAACGACGCAAACCGCTCGAATTTCAAGTAGGCGACCGCGTCCTACTAAAGGTGTCACCCTGGAAGGGTGTAATCCACTTTGGAAAACGGGGCAAACTTAACCCACGGTACGTAGGCCCGTTTGTAATCTTGAAACATATCGGACCCGTAGCTTACCAATTAGACCTTCCTGCCGAACTCAGTGGAGTTCACAACGTATTTCACGTTTCAAATCTGAAGAAGTGCCTATCAGATGAAACTTTAGTTATTCCATTGGGTGAGATCCAAGTGGATGAACAACTACACATCATGGAAAAGCCTATTGAGATCATGGATCGTGAGATCAAGACTCGAAGGCACAGCAAGATTCCAATCGTTAAAGTTCGTTGGGACTCTAAGCGGGGACCGGAGTTCACGTGGGAAAGAGAGGACCAAATGAAAAGCAAATACCCACACCTCTTCGCAACTGAGCAGCAAACTAACGATACCAGTAACTAAATTTTCGGGACGAAAATTCTTTCAACAAGGGGATGATGTGACAACCTGGAAATTTCTCATACTTTCATGTACTATTGTTGACTAAATTCTTGTGCATGGCACTTGGAAATCTTTGTGTATGACACATGGGAACTTCTTGTAACGTTGCGTACCATTATAAACGAACTAACTCTTTGTGCGTGGCACTCTAAACATGTACGTTACATGCTAAACCGCGTTTACTCAATTTTCGGGACGAAAATTCTTTCAACATGGGGATAATGTGATATCCCGGGTTTTTCGGATAACTTAACGTGACACATGCCGAATAATGTATATGCTAAGTATTAAACATGCACGAGTTAAATGAATACGTGTTGTGTGTTGTGTGATTGTTTTAGTTATAGAATAATTACAGTAGATATGTACACGAACTAAACCGAACTGCGACGCGAACCAACTTCGATTCATTGTGACTCTAGGAGTAACAAGTTTTAAACTTTAACTCAAGTCAAGTCCTCGGCCAAGATCAAATCCAAACCGAGAGCAAACCTAAACCCTAAACCAAAACACTCTCGGCCGAGATCAAGTTCAAAACCGCGGATTTATTGAGTTCAAACCCAAACCGAACTCACCCTAGTCCTTGGCCGCGAGATCAAGTCCAAACCAAACTAACTCACCCTAGTTCCTCGGCCACGACTCTAGCCAAAACCGTGATCCTCATCTTGTTGCGCCTATATATACAACACACCCATACATACTCTTTCACAATTCGAAAACCCTAACAAACAAGACAGCCGTCGGCTGCCTTACTCATGCTTTCTTCTCGGTCGCAGCAAGCAGCAGCCGAAGCCTTCATCATCTCAGTCGCAAAACAGCCCTTTTACTTGTTCCTTGGATCGCCAGTTCAGCCTTGATACACTTCATCTAGATCACAAACAGCTTAGTCTCATTCCTCGGTCGCGAAATCAGCTTTTCCTTCCTCCCGGTCGCAACAGTCCTCGCCATCTCAGTCTTCGGCAGCGATTTTTGTTGATCATCGGTTTCTTATCTAAATCACGGTTCGTTTACTCTACCATTAAAAGACTCGAATTGGTCATATCATCTTCGGAACACATGTGTTTGATTGTATTGTTTTCAGATTATGTGAGTGTTAAGTAATCGGCTGTTTTGATTGTTGATTCATGTGCATGATTGTTTCTGGATATCATAAGTTTGCAAGTGTGTTTTGTTTGTAAAAACTAGAAGTAAGAACTAGGGTTTGCATGGATAAGTTGTTAGTAGTAAACTATGATTAAAAATCGGTTCTTGCTCGCTTAGGTTGATCAATAGGAACGGTTTATGTAAGTTGTAATAATAATATGCTGAAACAGGATGCTGATTAAAAGTTACAGCCAATTTCATCTGGCTGTAACTCGGTCGATAGTTGTCGAAAAACGGATTTTCTGATGTCTAGAACGTAGAGACTTGAATAAGGAATCTAATGGCGCTGGATTCATAATTTTCTGAAGTCGTTTGATATTTTTAAAGGGCTAAATAAGTTCAGTAACTAAAACTGTGAAAATCCTGAAATTTTGCTAGTTCTTTGTCAAGCTAGATTCTAAAATCAGTAGGGAGTTGAGTCATGATTTTTGTACAGAAACTAGGTATAGAAATTTCCGGGCAACTCCAACTGGAATTTTGTTAATCGGACAATCAGTGATTTTTAAATAAATTCTTCCGTGGACTGCAGTCAGAAAGCGGTAAATCTGACTGCAGCTTAGTGAATTAATATTTATGGTTAATTGGTAAAGATTTAGGACTTGGGAAAATTATATAAATTTCTATGGTATGAATGTCACCTACTGTAAAAATATTGGAATTTTTGGAATGTTAGAACTATTTTATAAAAATCCTAGAAAACAGCTGAATAATTGAGTGTTAAGCAGAAAGTTGATAACTTGTGATTTTATGCATTAAAGTGTTGCATGGATTTGGAATATGTTCATGATAAGTTGTTTGATTACTATGATCACATGAGAATACTTGCATGCATGTTTGAGTGTTAGATATGTTGTTTGTGTGTATCACTTTGTGAGTAAATTGCGTGTGGAATTTGTATTGGTGTGATTTCACACTGACGTGTAATTAATTGGTTTGTTAGGACGCAACTAGCGGTCCCATCTCTTATAACATCTTTGCTACACTAACCGAGCAAATAAAGGTGAGTTCACGGCCCCTAACTTTATCCGGTTTTTAAACAACAGGGGGAGAAACATGTATACACTCTCAAACTCAATCTCTTTACGTTATACGAATTTAACGTCACATAACTATACGGTAACTAAGTTAATGTTAAAGTAATGTTCTGGTCACTAAGCAGCTTTATCACTTAAGTCCTCGACAATCTCCTCGGATCGTTAGTATTTGGGTTAAATAGCGGGGGAATTATAAGTAGTACTACTGGGCCCGACAAGCCCCATCCGAGCTAGTCGCGCTAGCCGACCTGGTATGGTCAACGGGTGAATAATTGGCCTAACACCGCCATGGTCATGTGATAGGCCTGGCAAAACGGAGGCACAACAGTCAGCTTCGATCGCGAACTCTTACGTGACATGACTTTAGGCTAGCTACCTATATATATTAACATTGAACTTAATTACGAATCAACTTAATATTCCGGGTTTGGAATATTGGAAACATCAACTTATTATCCCGGGTTGGGGATAATGGAAATAACAACTTAATATTCAGGGATGGGAATATTGGAAGCAGCAACTTATTATTCCGGGATTGGAATAATGGAACAGATACGTTATCCCGGGTTGGGGATAACGGAGTAAACAAACTATAACGGAACAAACGAATTTATGAAAACCTGTGAACTCACTCATCTTTAATGTTGACACTTGTTTCTTTACATGTTTCTCAGGACGCTAGGAGCTCTAGGTGCACGCACATGCATTGAACAAGACATCTTTATCGAGTCTTATTTATTAATATTGTTTTGGGATTTTTCATTTGTTTTGGCGTTTGTGTTGGCGCCCGCATCACTACTTATTTATGCTTCCGCTCAAACTTTAAAACTAATGCTCTGCTAAATATTGGTAATTGATATAAAATCTACAATGAACGATTTTGGAAAACGTATTATCAAATCATGTAGAGTCGTTCGACGTACTAGTGTTTTCAGATTCTGGTTTGTTCACACGCCTCGCGGTAAAACTCCGCAAGTGGAAATTGAGGGTGTGACAAAGCTGATGATACTAAAGACGACTCTGATGACAACGATGGTGGAAATGATGATAATGATCAGGGTGGAGTCGGTCTTAAAGTAGTCGATGCAAAGGTGAATGATGATTTGATTTCACATCGTTGCTGGATGATGAATCAGACAAGATAGATGATCAAACTCAAGGGGAGCAGACAGGGGGCAAGTTGATGATGTTGATATGTCTGATTCTGTTACTACTGCAAAGCCTATTACTGCGGTCCTGATAAAGCCTCTAATACTTATGCTCGAACATAATGTCGAAGAAGGTGAATTCGTGCACAACTACTCTAAAGAAGACTTAGCAAAGTTGATCGATGTTGATGCAGAATCATTCAATTTTGATTTTGATTTTGAAGAGCAAGTACTTAATGTGAATACGTTTGAGCTGAACGAGTATCATTACAAACGAAGATATGAGGCTGATGAGTACAACAAAGTTATAATTGAAGATTGGTCCTCTGATGATGAAAATGATGAAGCTGAAAAGTATGTCGGTCCTAACAAAGACAGTTTTCCAACATTCGAGGAGATGTACGAATAGCTCAATGATGATTTGTTGAAAGAAAAGATTGAGGAGTCGATACGTGAAGGTAAAATCCCTAAACCGATGACAAAGGAGGAGATCGCACAAGCGAAAAAGTCCTGGTTCAAAGAAATGCCACGAGAACGTAAGTTTCGACGTCCACTAGCATTCTTCACCAGAGATAAAGATGTGTCATTAAGTGCTATACTGAGTTGGGGGTGGTTCAAAGAGTTGAATGTTTACGCAATTAAAAGGGGATTTGGAGTTCAATACTTCAGATATCTGGCAGATTTCAACATTCTTCCTTACTGGGATGTTGAAGAGCTAGGTCAAACGAGGAATGTCACGTATCATATGAAGTTCATTGATCAGTTACCATAGAAAATTATCAAGTTTGAAGCTACGAAAGGTTTTAGATACTGGAAGCCATTTATCCCGAAGCGTCGCATCAAAACCAACAAGAAAACTGGAGAAAGAGACATAACGTTAATCATGAAACGTCTAAGAGCGATGAGAAACATGCCTTTGATGCCGATCAAACTGAACTTTTATCCTTTGTTTAAGTGTGGCAGATATCCAACTACTAGTGAAGCAGTGATCGTGTTAAGATTTGAAGATCATCTGGATATTACGAAGGAAAGGGTTGAAGGATTAAGAGGGCTATGGAGAACGATAAGAATACTAGACCCGATGTGGCTAGTGAACTGCTCGAAGGAAGACATCAAGTGTTTGTTCTACAGCAAGATTGTCTTTATGGAACGTGAAAAAGAACAAGTCATGCAATATCAGAGGGTGGTTAATGTATGCTTTGCACATGAGGTGAACTCTGGTAGAATGTGGGAATCGAGTTGGAGAGAACTTGAACGCCATGAGTTTTTGAAGGAATAAGCGAGGATTTAACGAATACACGAGATGGGTAGGGAGGCAAGGCTCAGAAGGTTTCAGTTTGTGACTAAAGTGCCACCTACAGATCAAACTCCGATTCCAGAACAAGAATCGCAAAAAGCCGATCAAAAACTTCTTTGGGCGTGTCAGGTAGAAATAGAGCTTCGAAGACTGATCAAGACGAAGACGATATCCAAGAGGGAGTCTGTTAGTGCATAATGTCTATGTGTTAGTCTTGGATCGAGTCTGTATAGTTTTGGGCTAGAATATGTCAAATTAGAGGGTTATTTATGTAATTAGTGGACAAGTTCGCTTGAAAGTATGTTGTAAGATCAAGTTAGGCAGAACTTGATCAAGTCAAGTTCGCCCGAACTTGATCATCCCCCAGCGAACTTGCAACACTATATATAGGTGCCTTGGTGATTTCATTTGTAACTTCTGCAATTTTGGCACAGAGACGGCGAAACTCTGTCGGATCTGGAACTAAATGTATTGAACATTATTGATCAATAAAACAACGTTTAAATAGTAAATCTTGTCTATTTTGTAATCATGTCATATTGTTTCCGCCATTATGGACATTAGATACAATTTAGGTTCCCGAGCTTAACGTGGAGACGATCTAACAAGGCATACCCGTATTGGGTTATAAAAGTATTTTAATAAAGCATTGGCATCTGTCAGGTGTATGCCTACACCACGTGCTTAAGTCATGGCCATTTAAATTAAATGAGTCGTGGATATCCAAGACCCGGTCGCATTAACCCCCGATGTTTAATATTAAGTGATACGAATTAAAAGCGATTATTTGGATTCCTGAACATTGGTCTTTGATCCCATACCCGACCATGCGGTAATAATATATCGTATTCCAAGCCCGTATGGGGAAAATAGGTTAAGCGTATTTACCTTGCATAATCAAGTCTTACAAAGCAAGAAAATATAATAAGCACAGTCGTAAACAAAATGGCTAGCTTGGTTGCAATCTACCTGAAGGCTCTAGTTTGGAGTGAATGGTATTAATAACCAACTAGAATGTTAACAGGTATTATTCAAGTCATAGACTTGGACCTATTAACTTAAGTTAATAAAATCGGTACAAGACGCTGGATTAAGCGGTGACCGGAATAGAATGTAGTTTAAACCCAACAAGTACTAAGACTTGTATAATTTGGGTAAACAATATACATTCTGGAATTTGAGATAAAAACGATAAGTTTTGACCCGTTTCGGTAAACTTACATAAAGGACTACACAAGCTTACCCGTACGCATATATGCTATACTGGGTAACCAAATGAGTCATGAACAAGTTCTATACGCCAATATACTGAAAATAAGTTGTAATATCAGTAAGATTTCAACTTATATACTCGTTAAGGTTTTAAAATCAAACTATGCCTCATAAGGGCGTTTTAGTCATTATATGACGTGTTTAAAGAACTTGCATAAAAATCTAAGATATGATTGATTACCTACTATTAAAATATTATATTATGTTATGAATCAGTAGGCAATGAGTTTTGATTGATAGTTATGGTTTAAAACCATACTATGGCCAAAAGGGCGTTTTGGTCATAATATGACATAATTTGCGATGATTTATCAAAACTCAGGTTATGATCAGATTCATAACTTGAAAATAAATTGATTATACTAACATATAAGTAGGTATCATTTTTCAAGTTCATCTTTGATTAAAACCATTATTTATGCAAAAAGGACATTTTGGTCAAAGTAGGCATATTATGAAACTTTGCATAAACTCAGAATCTGATTATGATCTAATAGTATAACCTCAGAGGGTTATATTACAATATAATAGGATCATAATGCAACTTAGAATCAGTAGCTAAAGTTGCTAAATCGGATCATAATCGAAAGTCAAAGCAGAAGTCAAACTTCACGACTTTCGGTTGCGAACCACCTTAAAACTGGAAATGACGGCTGAACATGTTCATACATGTTCTAATATTAGTTACCAACTCATTTAAGTCTTAAAACATGGGTTATAACATTTACAAGTTCATGTTTAGTTTTCCGAAAAATGGCACTTTGACTTTTTATTTAACATAACTTTGACCCGTCATTTAACCAGCTTAACAGATTTCCAGAAGGTGCCCTTTTAAGGGATTAACACCTACCTAATTACAATCACTAGCCATTTTCATTTCGAACTATGGCTGGACCATAATGGTTTAACGAAAGTCAAAGCGTTTATCGAAAACGCTTGACTTTTGGCTATAGAAACCTATAAAATGAAAAGAGAAGAGATGTTACAAGTGATCCAAGAGAAAGTTTAAAACTCAAAGGAAGCTCCTTTTAAGGCCAGGAACCTCCAATTAAGTAGATGAGAAGATAAGAAGTGAATGAGCAAAGAAATGAGCAATTTAAGTTGCTATTTATAGTAGAAGAGGATGCACAAGATTGTTCCAGGTGTTAGGACATGATCTTTGATCATTCCAGGTGTTAATCATATCATGAGCTGCAAGAAGGTAGCATTTCGGGAGAGCGGTGGCAGGAGAGCAGGCTGTCTTGGGCAGCAAACAAAACTGCCACTGGCAGTCCCTTACGGACGTACGGCTCTTAGGCTTACAGTCCGTAAGCCAACTTCGCGCCATTGGTTTTGAACCTCTTACGGTCCGTAAGACATCATGTCTTATGGTCCGTAACCGACTCCCTGAAACTCAATTCATTAATACCATACGGTCCGTAAAGCATCTGCCTTGCAGTTCGTAAGGGTCACTCAGAGGCCAAAGTTTTGGCATGTTGACATGTTTAGTCCCTTCACGACCATAGTTTTATAAATTGGCAAAAATTAGTCCCTCTTTTCTAAATTATTAGGCATATTTGAGAGTGGACACGCGTCGGTATATTATTGGACACAGAATTTTTGAAGTGCTACATTAGGTCTAATCATTATCGTAAACCTTCAAACTATCAAGGTGTTCTGGGTTTTCTTATATTCAAATCGATCTAAGCTTGACTTAACATATAAATCATATTTCAAAATTCAAATAAATTCATCCATAATCATTTGTCACAACCCTCAATATGCTAACATCAGTAGTCCCATATTGTTCAATACATTAACAATACTATCAAATCTAACAACTCTCTAACATCAAGAATCATCAACACCTTAGTCAAAACCATATTAAATCAAAACTCTAGATCTATTTATATCACATCAACAGAATCATTTAATCACATAAATATATCTCCCTAGATTATTGTAATACCATCATCCATACATATAGATTAGATTTAGCATCATGATGACTATCGTTAGGGTCAATCAATAACCTAATTAAACTACGTAGATAGCATAAATAGGGTATCATATCCATGGGGAATTTGTGGTTAATGTCTTGTTTATATCTGAGAAATAAATTACCTAATTTAGGGGTTTGATGAATTTTATTGTATAAAATAAATGAACTACTTGAGAAGATTGTAATCAAAATGAGAAGAAGTAACCTCCACCCGGAATCCCAATTACCCGTTCAACATAAAACCTGTTTACCGACTCAAAACACCACATCGACATTGTTATGGGTGAATTCTGAGCCCATATCCTGAACTATATCTTGACTTAATTATAGATGTTAACGATCAGGATACCAGACCAGGATATTGGAACATCCTGGGGCAGTATCCTGGTGACTACTAATTATTCGTGTGCAGGTCATAGCTGCAGGGTCACAACGTTCATCGAAGACTCGTTCACCTAAGGACTGGTCTAAATGGTTAGAAGAAAGACGTTGAAGCCACAATACTTGGTCAAAACATTCACTAGCGAATATTCCAAGGCATCCCACCATTGTAGGAGAGTTCCCTTTTTCTTTGTAACTATAAATACGGATAACCAGATCGATAGATCACAGGACTAACACTCACTACTCTCGTATTCTAACACTTTCTCTCGCAATTACACACAAACACTCTTCACTAGCAATTTTTGTAACACTTAGCAACGATCTGGGATTATCCTGCACTGTATCCTAAGTTTTGAAGTAATAAGAAGAACAAGGAAGCTGTGATTGTCAGCTCCCGAGATTTTATGCCGGGATCTAGATTGATCAAGGGCTTTCCTCGTACATCTCCTTTCAACCTTTACATTTCGCTCATTGTTTGATTGATATTATAGCTCAATATCCTGAGCTATATCATGAAAACTGTTTTTATAAACAAGCAAACCAACACATCTTTTATAAAAACTGTTAGCACACTACCTCACAAAACTGATTTGATCACTAAATTGCTTCGGTAACTTTTTACCAAAACAATTTGGCGCCCACTGGGGCAAGTGGTGAATTTCAATTAAAAGCTTTGTTAAAATCACTACTTGCTTTCTATTTTCGAAACTTTTTTTCACAACTATTTTCGATGGCTTCGAAATCAAACATGAGCTCTTCCTCAACACCTGCAACAACCTCAGCTACAACTGGTTCAGTGCTTCCACCACCTCCATCCCGAGACACTCTGCCTGCTCAGAATGTCTACAAATCAGGTGTCCAGGGAGAACTTCTATTATGGCTTCTAATGACGAAATTTTATATTTGTTTGGTAGCATACAAGATCAAATGAAGAAGCAGTGGAAACAAACCAGCTTCTAATGAGGGAAATACAACTCTTGAAGTCCAACTCCAAGAGACCTGCTGAGGATGTTGTCACTCCCTTGCAGCCCAGAAATCTTAACTTTAGTTCAGCGGTGTATACTGAGGATAATCAGGGCAATGTCTACCAAGCCATTCCCAGAGCAATTTCCTGAGATACCCCCATCAGCTAGGATTTCGACTGTGAGGGGCCCAGGATACGTCCAGGATATGGCAGAATCAACAGACTGGTAACCTATCTAATAATGTTAACACTCTTGCTACTAACAATGTTGGATCTTCGCAGGATACAAGTGTAACCTCGGCACTCTCCAGAGAGCTTCAGAAACTGAAGGATATGATATCAAGTGTACCTGGGGTAGTGCAAGCCATACCGAAAGTGTCCCAGAATAGTTACAACATATCCCGCTTCCCTCGCCACATTTGTGATGCCGAAATCCCAAAGAGATCCCAAACTCCTAACATGAAGCTTTATGATGGGACGACGGATCCTGAAGAGCATATTGCTCAGTATAGGGAGAGGATGGAAGTAAATCCTATCCCACCAGATCTTAAGGAGGCGTGCCTATGCAAAGGCTTTTGTTCCACCCTAACAGGATCAGCCTTGAAATGGCTTTTAAACGTTCCACCTTACTCGATTACATCATTTGCTAATTTGGTTAATTTGTTTAACAGTCAGTTTTCTTGTAGTAGAAGTTTTGAAAAACTAACAAGTGACCTTTACAGGATAACACAAGGCCCTAAAGAATACTTAAGGGATTACGTAAACAAGTTTAGCAGGGAATCCTTAGATATCCCACACCTTGATGTTGCTACGGCTGTTCAGGCATTCAAGATGGGATTACAAAAGGATTCCCAATTTTATCAAGATCTTGTTATGAACCCTTGCAGGAACCTGGACGAAGCTCGGAATAGGGTTCTAAGATATATCAGGCTTGATGATGACAAGAAAATGCAAGAGAGGATGAATGCATCCTCAACATACGAATCAACAATCAGAAAGTCGGAATCTTCATACAACCATACCGCTCTAAGCCGTATACTAAAAATGACAGCAAGAGAGTGAATGCCATTGAGGATCAGGATGCTGAAGAATATCCTTGTTGGTGCATATGTTTGTTGCCTTTGTCATTACACGAGAAAGAGTCTGGAATAAACGAGAGTTTCTGAAGACCGAATAAGACAAAGTAGATATCCAAGAGGGAGTCTATTGGTGCATAACGTTTGTATATTAGTCTTGTTTTGAGTCTGTATAGAATAGGTGAAACAAGGCGTATTAAGTAAGTGTTGAGTCAAGTTCGCTTGAGACTTCATGTGAGAAGTCAAGTTCGGGCGAACTTAAGGCTTTTCTCCAGCAAACTTCCATGTCTATATATAGGTGCCTTGTGATTTCATTTGGAGTAGCTGGTAACTTTGTCAAATCAGAGGCGAAGCTCTGTCGGATCCGGATCTCGAATTTTATTGAACTTTAGATCAATGAAAACAACTATTAAACGAGTACTTCTTATTATTTGGTTAACTTGTCATTAGTTTCCGCCTAATCGGACAATAGATAACAAATTTAGGTTCCCGTGCTAATCGTGGACATTCATACAAGTGGTATCAGAGCCTGGATACCTGAAATTGTTGAAATCAAGACGAGAATCTCGCTATTTCATCTCCATTCTTCTATTTTTCTTAACTTTTGATCAAAAATGAAGAATTCACGGTCAAATTTTGTCCAATTTTGAATATGTCATGTTAAATACATTCGTGGTAAACCCCTGAGAGTTTGGAGGCTAAAATCAAACGTTTTGACATCAAAAAGTTGCAAAAATCATGTTTTTGGAACAAGTCATGGTCGAACTTAACATCAAGTTCGACCGAACTTGATTAAAATCTCACTGATTTTCATCAAGTTCGACCGAACTTGATAGGTTTTTCAAGTTTTTTTTTGAGAATTTCGCTCGAACTTGAAGGATATTTCAATATTTTTGGTTAAGTTCGACCGAACTTGATAGATTTTCATTGAATTTTATTCACAATTTTGCCGAACTTAACGAACTCATTGAAATATTACCTAAGTTCGATCGAACTTAGTTATTTGTCTTGAAATCTTACACAAGTTCGCTCGAAGTGTGATTTTTCTCAAAAGAAATACCAAGTTCAACCGAACTTGAGTATAAGTGATAAAATTCTGAAAATTGTTATCTAAGTTCGACCGAGCTTGTTGAAATTTGATTTCAAAATCTGTTTTGACACAAGTTCGATCCGAACTTGTTTGTTGCTAATCAATTGTCAAGTGTTTTTTATCGTATTATCATATTTTCAAAATGGAAGATTTTCATAACGCGTTTGCAGCTGGAGGAGCACAAGCCTCAACGTCAAATTCAATTGCGGTTAATCAGATGAACCTCGATAATGAAATGGGAACTACTTAGAAACCACTGAAGTTGATGAGTATGGACGAGTTCGAGGGATGGAAAGAAAAGTTTGTTAATTGGATTCAAGCAAATCAATTCAACAGCTGGGTTGCGATTGAAGATGGTTATACATGGCCCAAAGATGAACGTGATCAAGATCTTCCACTAAACAAGTTTTCAAACGATTGACAAAGAGAAATATGTTGCTGAAAAGAAGATGATCAGCTTGATATAACAATCTGTCAAAGAAGATATCTTGATATTATTACCAGAATATGACACTTCTCAAGAATTATGGAATTCTCTTTGCGAAAAATTCAAAGGAAGTGATGAAATGATCAAAAGCAAAAAGGCTTTGATAAAGAAAGAATTTAAGATCTTCACGATGATCAAAGGAGAGACAGTGAAGCAAATGATTGATAGATACTGTCACCTCATGGTCCAGATGCGAAGACATGATATCAAGAGAACTAATGAAGAGCAGATTGAGAAGCTGGCCGATTCACTTCCAGAAGGAGAATGGAAAACGTATCTGATGATTCTAAAGAATAGTCCATCTTGGAGACATTTTAAGTTGTCATCTTTCATTGACAAACTTGAAGGTCATGAAATGGAATTGATGAAGATTGCAAAATCCAAAAACACTAATGTTGTTCAGGATGTCGGAGTTTATTACAAAGGTGGTGTACCAGATACTCCGATTCAAAGTCCAAAAATCCAAACGGCATTTAGTGCAAACATGAATACATCAGATCAATCATCACAAAATCCGTATTCTCCAAACACTGGTTATTCATATGTTGGTTCAAGTTCTTCTTCTCAAAGTTAATCTCATCAGACAAGACAATCCACTTCTAATTCAAATGTTTTCCAATGCAACATAGCAGTAGATTTAAAGAATGTGTTTCCTGAAAAAGTTGCAAAACAGCACATAGCACTTCTTGCTATAGTTCTGGAATCGTATGAAAGTCTTGTTGCTGGAAAGATCGGAAATCCTGAAATGACAGCTGAGGATTACGATCAGGTAGATGAGGAAGAGTTGGAACTTATGGACATCAAATGGTCCTTAGCATCGATTATCCGGAGAGTTTCAAAATTTGTAGCACTCATTGGAAGGGATATTGGTAATTCAAGCAATAAACTTGGTTTTGACAAAATGAAAGTTACTTGTTTCAGATGTCGACAAAAAAGGCACTTCAAACGTGAATGCCATAACCAAGAAGCTAGTAGAAACCAAAACCCTTTTGGAACCAGTAACGAATATTACAAGAAAGCGCTGCAATACAAATCATATCCGAATAGAACACAAGTTGAAGTTGAAGATAAACCTGCAAAGAAAGCCGAACAAGCTCTTGTTGCCAATCATGAAGACGATGGTTTCGATTGGAACAAATACATCGGAAAGAAGACTGGTGTTGCTGTGATGGCAGAGGCTGTGAATGAATCTGAGACATCATTTGTGGATGCTGCTATCAAAAATGCTATTCAAGAAGCATTAATACAGAGAGCTGAGGAAGAAGCTGTCCTGGAGGATGCAGTTCTGGAAAGATACACGCAACAAACAGAGGAAGAAGGAATAGCTTACCTTGAGACACAAAAGCAAGAAGAGTTGAAAGCAGAAGCCGAAAAGATAAAAGTTGAGGTAAACATGTCTGAAAAGGAATTTGTGAAAGTTGTGGAGGTTGAAAAACCTTGCACAAGTGCGCAAGTCCTTGTGAACCTTGTCTGGATAAAGTTAAAGTCATAAGAGAATTGACTGGACATAACGAAAACTTTCGTTATGATTACAGAACCATAAAAGAAGCTTATGACAAAATATCAGACAAATATAAACATGTTGAAAATGCTAACAGTGAACTCAATGCTAATGTCACCATGTTAAATGCCACAGTTATTGAAAAACAAAAGGCAATTAATATGTACATTAATACAATTGTTGAGACAAAGCGTAAGTTTCACGAAATGAAAACTGAAACAGAAAGAGTCAGACAATTACTAAAAAGTTACACCACAAACGCATATGTCATTGATCACATTCTTCCTACGATCAAGTCGGAGGATAATGTTGATAATTCAAAGCGTAAAGTTTACTGAAATATTCCTCCACCATTTCTTGCAAGTTACTGCTGCAAGAAAGATGATGATATTGAAAAGACATTTAATCTTTTACTTCTTTCAAAAAAGAAAGATAAATTCCCTGAAAACATTGACGTAGACTTTAAGAAATCAAACGATGACAATGAATCGGTGGTAAAAGATGTGGTAAAGAATGTTTTGGGAAATGATTCTGATAATGGCAGCTTTAAAAGCGCCAACTTGAGTTCAAATAGTTCTGGTTCACAATCTGAAAGTGACGATACATCATCAGAAAATGATCTAAGTGATGACCCTAACGTTGTCATGTACAAGGTTAAGGAATCTGATAGATTATATTTCAATGATAGCTTTCCGATTCAGAATGTGAAAGAAGATCAAATCAATAAACTGTTTAAACTTGTGGAAGTTTCATCAGATGATCTCGAGAAAAATGAAAAGAAGTTTTATTCTAAACCGAAACGGAATTTTAACAATTACCGTAGAGACGGTGGTGATTTTCCTAGAAAACAGGAGAGCAGGTTTAGGATTGGAAGAAGCTGAAGATAAACCGAAGAAGAATCAGAAAACAACGTTCCAGGAGTACAAAGGTAAGAACATAAAGTTTGTGTGCGGAACGAGCACGGTTCAGGAGGAAAGCTTGATTGGTAAGAAATTAAATGATGAATTCAAGAAAAAAAAAGAACTTCGGGACAAGGCTAAGACCAAGTCCACAAGTGGAGTAAAACCCACTAGTGGAAATGTTCATGATACTCGGACTTGCTTCAAATGCAATGAAGTTGGTCACATAGCTCTCAAGTGTCCGAAGTCTAAGCTTGTGTATCCCTGAAGAAAAGAAGTTTCACGAGAGATAAAACAAAAGCAATCTGAAAATGATCAAATCAGGATTGTAAAAAGAAACGGTGACTTAAAAGAAATGAAACGTAATGTTGAATTCAATCTTGAAATAAAACCTAAAAATGAATCAAAATTTGAAAATTCAATATTTTCAAAAAGGAGAGACTTCAAAGTCAAACAATGATTCTAGGTTTTATATCAAGAAAGCTAGAGTTAGTTCTCAAGCATGGATTGCTAAAAAGAAATCACCTGAAAAAGTGAAAGTTGTTTGTGATAAAACCGAAAATCTCAAATTAATCAAGAAAGATAAAAGCAAAGTTGATTGTGAGTTTGAAGTTTGTGATGTTGAATATGCTTATCAAAGAGCATACGAAAGTGAATTACGAAGAGGTGTATGAGGAGTTATATCCAAAACCCAAGACCAAGAAGGCATGGGTTGAACTTTTTAACTAAATCCTTCCAAGATCCAGCTTATCAAAGATGATTCAGGATTGAGGAGCTTCATAATGTTTAACTTATCTAGAATTTTAAATCTTTTTCATTTTGAGGGGGAGTAGTTAAGAAGAAAATTTTGAAAAAAGTCAAAATTATGAAAATCCACACCGTTGAAAAATAAAACTGATTTCAAAGTTCTTATATGTTCAAACTGCTTTTACAAGTGGTAAATGAGTTAACAATTGGATATGATTGATGTTAACACAGTTCCACATTGGTTGGTTATATTTTTCAAATAGAATAAAAATCTAAAATTCAAAAATATGTTTTGATTTTAGGGGGAGTAAGAAAATTTTAAAAAATTGTGGAAAATCAAAAAACATATAAAAAAAAGTTGAAAATTCAAAAACATTAAAAAAATTCAAAAAGTACAAAAACATGAAAAAGACAAAAAGAATTTGTTGACAAAAAGGAAATGATAGTACATCAGTGGACTATCACAGTATGCTAAAGAATTATAAAGTTTAAAAGTGATAAACAAGTCTTACTGTGGATGTGTCGATAGGCTTTACACGTTCAGTAAATTGTTTCTGGATATAAACTAAATTTTACAACTGCTTAATCTTGTGGATTAACACATCTTGGATATATGGACTTAGTACTCCGAAATTTCGATTGAAGGGTTGCCAGATTCTGAGATACGAGGTCTTTATAGATGATTGATATCTGGGGTATTATACAAGTTCTTATGATTTTGCGGAAGAATAGCCTAGAACTTCTATAATTCTTTTGCTAAAAACCCCAAATAGCATGCAAACTTGAAAAAATCAAAAGATCTAATCATTTGCAATGCTGAAAAGATTCCTTAAATGGAACACTCCTGAAAGACAAGCTTATCTCTTTGTCTATACGGTAGTACTAACCTGAGCTCTCAAAGCCTCACATAACCCAAATACAGATATCAATTACGCTATACTCACCTGTAAGATGAAATCTAGGGAATCTGGATTCGGGAGTATATTCAAGAGGTGGGAACCATGTTTAAGTCAAGTTTCATAATTCTTACATAACATATCTTGGAACAATTGAGAAACGTGATGAACTTTAAGAGGACAAACATATCGACAATCTAGGTAAACAAGTTTAGAACTTAAAGTCTCAAAAAGGTCAACGGTACTGGTGATATGTCTCAATAAAAACTGATATGATCCTTAGACGCAAATTCAAAAAATATGTCTGTAAATATGTTTGTACATAGTTTACTTTACTTGTTAAAATTTCTGTAAATATTTTACTTTTTTTATTTTTTTTATCCAAAAAGATTTTCAACAAGCCAATGTTGGAGAACGGATCATCGAAGTCTGGTAAGAAAAAGTTCATTAATTTGAAACTTTAAAATTGACAAAAACATTAGTTGTTCACAACGGTTTAGCCAAGGTCATTAACTTGGACTTGGTAAACAAAATTAGTTAATCAAGGTCATTAACTTGGACTTGATCACTAAGTGGATTTCATTTCAAAAATTGAAAAATTAAATGAATTGAAAAAGGTTTTGAATGTTAAATGTTTCAAGGTCATTAATTTGAACTTGAAATATCTGAACAATAAGATTAAAATTTGAATTACAAGTATTGTACAGGTGGTATGGAATACATGTGGTACAAAATTTCAAAGTTAGAATCTGAAATGTTTATTTGAATTCCCAAGTACTTTAAAAGGAAGTATAGTTTTAGGGGAGCAGGATGAAACTGGATTGAAGATAAAGCTCAAAGCTAGGGGGAGCATAGCTCACAGCAAGGGGGATCTTGGAGATTAAAGTTTTATAAAGTTAAATTGAAGAAAAAAGAACATTTGAAGATCATAAAGTTTAATGCTTATTCAAGGATAAAGATAAAGACTCAGGAACTTATTTGAAGTCTGATGATTACGGGGTGTTCAAAGAAGACTATGACACTTAAAGACTGACGAGGATGATTATTGTCAAATATGTCTATGAAAGAAGATGACTGAGGCAACATCCAAGGGGGAGTCAGTTGGTGACATATGTCTGTTGCCTTTGTCATTACACGAGAACGAGTCTGGAATAAACGAGTGTTTCTGAAGACCGAACAAGATAAAGTAGATATCCAAGAGGGAGTCTATTGGTGCATAACGTGTGTATTTTAGTCTTTATCGAGTCTGTATATAATAGGTGAAACAAGGCGTATTTAAGTAAGTGTTGAGTCAAGTTCGCTTGAGACTTCATGTGAGAAGTCAAGTTTCGGGCGAACTTAAGGCTCTTCTCCAGTAAACTTCCATGTCTATATATAGGTGCCTTTGATTTCATTTGGAGTAGCTGGTAACTTTGTTAAATCAGAGGCGAAGCTCTGTCGGATCCGGATCTCGAATTTATTGAACTTTAGATCAATGAAAACAACTATTAAACGAGTAATCTTGTTATTTAGTTAACTTGTCATTAGTTTCGCCTAATCGGAACAATAGATAACAAATTTGGTTCCCGTGCTAATCGTGGACGTTCCTATAATCCTGAGTTATCAGAATATTGTTTTTTTGTTAATGTTCCTGAACTGATATTATGCCATGCAGGGTTTAAGAGATAAGGCAAGATGCCAAGGAAGAACCAGTAAAAGGCAGATTGGAAGGATAAATCCAAGTGGTGTGCCTTCCATGAAGATTTTGGACATGTAACAGAAGATTGCATAGCTCTGAGGAAGGAGATAAGCTATTTGCTGAGCAAAGGTTACTTGAAAGACCTTGTCTGGTAAAAAGAAGAATAAGGGTCATGGATACTGATAAGGATCCTGAACGAGCAGCATACCTCCATCAGACGCCAAGATAATCAACTTTATATCCGGAGGATCCGACATATGCGGGACTTCTTATTCCGCGGCTAAAAGGCATGCCAAGGAAGCTAAGGCAGAAAGAGGAGACAAACCAACCAGGATGACAATGCTTACGAATGACAAAGTCATCAACATTCGATAGTGACGACCGGGATAACATCCAGGATCCTCACCATGATGGTTTGGTAATTACTTTATATATCGCTAACCATTTTGTACGCAGGATACTGGTGGACAACGGGACTCGGTCAACATCATCCAGTTGGAGACCCTGAAAAGGATGAATATCCAGAAATGGAGATTACCTCGAAGTCCATTGTGCTTGTAGGGTTAAGTGGAGAAGCAAAGAACACTATTGGAGAAATAAAGTTGCCTGTATATATTGAAGGAGTGAATTCAATGCAGCGTTTTTGTGTCATGGATTCATTATCCTGCTATAATATTATATTAGGCAGGCCATGGATTCATGATATGAAGGTTGTACCTTCCACCTATCATCAGTGTATCAAGATCCCTACTCCTTGGGGGGTAGTCAAAGTGGAAAGGACCAACATGAGGCGAAGGAGTGCTACTCCTTTCGATGAAGGCGTCAACAAAATCCAAGGTAGGATAAATTAAAGATACAAGCCCAGGATATCGTGGAAACTTCTGAGCAGATGTTAAAAAAGTTATCCTGGATCAGGATAACACAGATATCTCGGTGCTTGTGGGACCAATATCCCTCAGGATATTGAGAATCAGCTTACTAACTTTTTAAAATGCAAGATGTCTACGTTTGCATGGAAACACGAAGACATGACAAGTATATCAAAAGATATTATAACTCACAAACTTGTAATTGTTAAATCTTTTAGGCCCGTTCAACAAAAGAGAAGGAAATTTGCTCCTGAAAGAAATGTAATCATACAAGAGGAGGTCGAAAGGTTGCTCAATCCAAGATGATTAGGGAAGTTAAGTTTCCAGATGGCTAGCAAATGTGGTGGTGGTCAAAAGAAGAATGGGAGGTGGAGAGTTTTGTAGACTACACAGACCTCAATAAAGCTTTCCTAAAGACCCATTCCCATTACCTCACAAAGATTCGATGGTAGATGCGACTGCCAGCCATGAAATGTTGACCTTTATGGATGCATCCTCAGGATTTCAACAAATCCAAATGGAACCATCCGACCAGGAGGATACAACATTCATGACACCCACAGGTATATACTGTTATACGCCATGCCCTTTGGTTTAAAAATGCAGGTGCAACATACAGAGGGGCATGGTTAAACATGAATGGAGGTATACATTGATGATATGGTCGTGAAATCAAAGAAATCGAAGGATCCTCCAGGATTTGGAATGTGCCTTCAATATCCTGAGACCGGTATAATATGAAGCTGAATCCTGGTAAGTGCCACTTCGGAGTGGGGGCAGAAAATTTTTAGATATATGGTGACCAAGGGGGAATAGAAGCAAGTCCAGAACAGATCAAAGCTATCCTGGATCTCAAATCGCCATCCAACATGAAAGATGTGCAAAGGTTAACAGGACTGAGTAGCAGCATTGAACATGTTCATATCAAGATCCTCAAAAAATGCAAGGAATTTTATGATATCCTGAAGAAGAACAAAAAGTTTGAATGGGGAGAAAGACATGAAGCTGTTCTACAAGAATTAAAGCAGTATCCCTCAAGTGCACCTCTGTTGATGAAGCCCGAGGATGGTGAACCTTTATCTCTATATCTTGCAGTGTCAGGGAATACATGAAGTGTTGTTCTGGTAAAGGATCATGAGGGTCAGCAGTATCCTTTTATTACGTTAGTAAAAGTTTGTTAGATGCCGAAACTAGATATTCACATTTAGAAAAATTAATATTAGCTCTAGTCATGGCATCAACTAAGCTTTGACATTACTTTGAAACGCATTGGATACATGTTAAAACTAATTATCCTTTAAAAATGTGCTTAGGAAACCCGAGATGTCTGGTAGAATGGCTAAATGGTCTGTTACACTAAGTGCCTTGATCTAGTATATGAACCTAGAAATGCTATAAAGTCTCAGGCCTTAGCAGACTTTGTGGCTGATTTTAGTAGTGATATTCAAAATGAAGCTGACTTAGAAGTACAACAACTAGGTGATAATTCAGAATGTTGGATATTGTATACTGATGGTGCATCTAATGTAAGAGGTGTAGGATTAGGGATACTACTAAAATCACACTGGGGACATATACCCCAGACTATTATATGTGAATTCCATGCTACTAATAATAAAGTTGAGTATGAAGCTCTGATAGCAGGATTAGAATTGGCTAAGAAGATGAATGTTAATTGTTTACGAGTGTATGTCGATTCCCTGTTGATTACTAACCATTTCAATGGATCTTATGCAGTCAAAGGTGAAAAGTTAGCTAAATATCTTGAAATTGTTAAAAAATTAGCAGGATATTTCGAACATTTTACACTTGAACAGATACCAAGAGAAGAAAATGCGGAAGCAGACGCTTTGAGCAAATTTAGGATCTACTGTCAGGATACCGGAAGGAACTCGGATACCTATACTACATATCCTGTACCCGGCTATGGAACTTTTCAAGTCTCAGGATAAGGAGGTAGTAACAGTGCAGGATCCTGGTAACGAATATCCTGAGTAGAATCCTGCATCCTAGATGACTCAATTGTGAAGTATCTTGACAAAGGAGATATCCCAAAGGATGAGAATCCCAAAGCTTTCAGAATGAAGGTATCCGTTTTACTTTTATAAATAATGTTTTGTATAAGAAATCCCTTGCAGGTCCATATCTAAGGTGCCTGGAAAATCCTGAAACCCAGGAGGTATTTCAGGATATACATGAAGGAGATTGTGGCAACCATACTGGGGACAGATCTTTATTCTCGAAGGTGTTGAGAATGGGATATTATGGCCGACCATGAGAAAGGATGCTGCGGAGTATGCTCGAAAATGTGATGCATGTCAAAGACACAACAATATACTACATCAACCTACTGAATCATTATATCCCATCATATCCCCTTGGCCATTTATAAAGTGGGTATGGATATAGTAGGGAAACTACCTAAGGCTCTGAGAGGAAAAGTTTTCATGCTGGCAATGACGGATTATTTTTCCAAGTGGGTTGAAGCGGAAGGCTTTGTCCAAGTAAGGGCTCAAGAAGTGGTGTTTTCATCAAGAGGAATATCCTGACAAGATTCGGGATATCGGATTATGACAATGGCTCTCAATTCTCAGCAAAAGAACTACTGATTTTTGCAAAAGTTGGGAATTAAGATGATCACGTCAACACCGATACATCCTCAGGCTGAATGGACAAGCGGAATCCTCCAACAAGATAATTGTCAACAACTTGAAGAAGAGGCTAGGTGCCAAGAAAGGAAAATGGGCAGAGGAACTACCATTTGTGCTATGGGCTAATAGAACAACTGTGAAGAATGCTACTGGACAAACCCCATTTTCTTTGGTGTTCAGGCAAGAAGCAATAATTCCAATCAGAGATGGTGATACCTACGCAAGATCGAGCTTATGGGATCCTGAAGCAAATCCTGAAGTCTTGTGTCAAGAAGTAGATACTATTGACGAGACAAGAGATGCAGCAAAGCTAAGGATGACAGCATATCAACAGAGGATAGCCAGGTCATACAACAAGAATTTAAGGACTAGGAGATTCCAAGTTGGAGATTGGGTCTTGAGGAAAGCTTTCAGAATACAACCAACCGTGCCGATGGGAAGTTAGCCCCAAAATGGGAAGGACCATACGAGATTGAAGCAGAATCTGGAAAGGGAGCATACCGGCTCAAGACCATGGAGGGAGAAATGATACCAGATCCTGGAATGCTATACATCTTAAAGCTTATTTCACGTGAGTTTATAATTTATTTTCTAACTCAGGACGGTATGAATCCTATCTCTTCAAATATATTTAATTTAATTTATTATTCTTTGAAACCCAATACTGACTTAAGCATCGGAGGGGTGTTAGCCAAGCTAACACCCACCTTAGTTTGAGGGTGTTTTGGGTATTCAGGATATGCTCCAGGATATTTGCTCAAGATGGATCGAAAGACTAGAGGATTGGCCCCTCTCTCACGTTTAAGGGATTCAGATCCCTTCACAGGTTTAAAGATATTCACCTTTCTCCCGAATTGGGTTTAAACACCCTACCTGGAGCGCAAGTATCCGGTAGTTCAAGATGGCGGGACCAGTCCATGTAACGGTGGCTGAGAATTTCGTTATTGTTGGCTATATCCTAGATCCTTACGGTATATGAGGATTGATCACCCTCTCTCGCGTAAGGGTATTTTCATACTCTCTAAAGTTTAAAGGCTTTCGCCTTTCTAAGTCTTGGAGTTTATACACTCCCGCCTGTAGCGCATGAAAAGTAACTAAGGATTTATCCCCAGTATACTAAGGATTTATCCTCACTGAAGCTAAAGTTGTTAACAAATTCTAATGATATAGCAAACTACGATTGTGTTTACACACATTCTCTGTGGATAAAAAAGCTACGAAGTTCAATTACAAAATGAAGGAATCCCAAGTATGTCATACACTGATGCAAAATCTGGCACAGACAGGGGATACCCATGCTTGGGACATTGCAAAAGTTCAAAGGTGAAGTTGGAACTTATTGCATAAGTGTTTCTATATGGCTTTATTTTTCATATCTGAAAGCCCATCTGAATAACCTGATTTTCTACAAAGTAACGTATAAACAGGCTTTTATCTAATATTTTTAAAGATAACAAAGGTTAAACGTTTTATTAGTATCTTGACCAGGATATTTGATCAGAATATCTCAAACATATCTCTCAAAAAACAAAAACATAACAAAACAGATAAGGCTAAAAGATTAGTCTATTATTAGCAATCCAAAATGTCACACTCTTGGTTTCGTCTTAAATCAAGACTCATCCACCAAAAAGTGTGATAAGTTCTAAAAGCATATGAACATCGATGACCGAAGGCTTCATCCTGGAACCCAGGATCCCTCCACCTCCAGTCATCACAAAATACTAATATTTTAAAGTGCGGAAATATAAAGTGTTCAAGTGCAGGAAAGGTAAATTGTTTGGGGTTACAGACCATCAAATTTAAAAAGTGGGCTCTGGCCTAAGCTATAATATCCATCATTGCCCACTTCGATGCTCTCACACAGCACATCTTCACCAACCTTCTCCACCACACCTTCGCCACAAGCCATCACCGCAGCTCCACATCAGCTCCAGGATCCTTTTCAGCCTCAACCGCCACCTCAGTCGCCTTGGAAGACTCAGCAACCATTGCTTGGCAGCATATTCCACAGGATTGCCGCCGGATCCTTCAATTTCGCCTCCCAAGCGGTGATATTCCAAGTGGGGCATTCAAAGCCCGCGGCCTTGGCTTCATAGGCCATCTTCAATCTGGCTTGGAGGAGAGAAATTACCACGGACCCTTTGAGGCTGTCATGGTAGGAGACCATATCTTGCTCATGTTGGGCTTGTGTAGCATCCCAGTTTGGCTTGAACGTCCGAAGTAGCTTTCTCGAGACGGCCTTAGCATCCTGGGAGACCTTTTTCAGTTTATCCTCATAATGACGGGTCTTGGTGGCGCAGCGGTTTTCAGCTGATCGGAAAGTGCCCTGCCTTCTTTGCCCTAGCCTCATGGAAGACCGTCGGTTCCACAAGCTTCCTCATATGCAACCAGTAGACGATTTAGGCCCTAAAATACAAGGTACGAATGTCAATATAACTAACCAGGATATTAATCCAGTATATACTCGCAGGATATGGGGTAAGGATGTCTACCTGGTTGAGAAAGGAAGTCATAAGGCTACTGGATTCGGCGAACCCCAGGTTTTCATAAGGAGAGGCCTCCGCGGAAGCAGAAGGGGAGTCAGTCTCTTTTCTCTTTCGAGAACTAGTGGCTCGAGGCTTTGAGGATGATGAAGGCTTAGGAACGACGGCTAGCTTGGAGCTTGAAGAGGGCTTCGATGCGGCTGAAGGCTTGGAGCTTGGCTCTTTCTTCACTGGTGCAGGTCCGGAGTAGCTATCCAACTCATCAAGGTCGAAAACCTCAGGGGTCTTGGCTGATGCTGCATAACAGGGAAGTAATTTCAGACTTAATAATTATATATCTTGACTAACAGAATATACGCAGGATATCAAACAGGATCCTTACCAGACATGTTCGAACTTGAGTGTTGGGTTGAGGATGTTAGAAGCGGAATGAAACTTCTTTCGGAGTCTGGAAGCTGGTAGATAGCTTTAATCCTCTTCTCTGAATCAGTGAGGGGAGGTGCTAGTTTCCTGAAGTCAGTTGCACAAAACATAAGGAAGATATTAGACAGGATAATAAACAGGATATATCTGAGGATAACCCTAAAACCCTAGTTCCTACCCTTGGTTAACCATTTCACTGGATATTCTGCTCCACCAGGAATTGAATCTCTTTTTTACAAAAAAAACTTGGATTTCCATTCCTCTTCATTCCTGGTGGCCCAGAGTATCAAAGGGTCCTTGGAAGTAGAGTAAAACAAGAATCGGTAAGACCCATGGGATCTTAATCGGTAAGCAAGGGTAGATCATTGACTTGTAGTTCAGGGATATGCTTGTTCTTGATGCGATCAAGAACTACCAAAACCCTCCAAAGCATGGGCATGGTTTGGCTGAAACTAAGATCGGTGGTATGAAAGAAATCGGTGATGAAGTCGGAAAAGGGAATTCGAAGGCCCAAAGTAAACGGAAAAGCATTAAAACAGAGCCACTCATCGGACACCATATCTGACCGGATTTCCCGATCATATGGCCGGAATACGGTCCTTTCCGGGAAGATACCCGAAGTACTGAGGGCCGACAGGTGTGCATTTTCGAACAAACAGACTTCTTTCTCGGGATATTGAAGAAGGTTTTGTGATGTGAACAAAGGTGCAGACTCACCGGAGTTGGATCTTGTCTGTCTCGCCATATTTTTACCGAAATTAGAAGGGTAAGAAGAAGAAAAGGAATAAGGAAAGGGAGAAACACTTTACCTTTTGATCGCTTGGAGAAGACAAATGACAATAGGGATGAGACAATATAGGGGATGATGAGTGTTTATAGCCTGGGCAGTTGCAAGTTGTCGCGTCAGAGTCCTATCACTTAATTACCTCAAACTGTGAAAAATGTAACCTTTAGGGCTCAGTATCCTCACACGGTAACATTTTTGGGGACAATTGTTATGGGTGAAATTCTGAGCCCATATCCTGAACTATATCTTGACTTAATTATAGCTGTTAACGATCAGGATACCAGACCAGGATATTGGTAACATCCTGGGGTATTATCCTGCTGACTACTAATTATTGTGTGTAGGTCATAGCTGCAGGATCAAACGTTCACAGACTCGTTCACCTGAGGACTCGGTCTAAATGGTTAGAAGAAAGACGTTGAAGTTGCAATACTTGGTCAATAACGTTCACTAGCGAATATTCCAAGGCATCCCACCATTGTAGGAGAGTTCGTTTTTCTTTGTAACTATAAATACTGGATAACCAGATTGATAGGTCACGGCACTGACACTCACTACTCTCGTATTCTAACACTTTCTCTTGCAATTACACATAAACACTCTTCACTAGCAATTTTTGTAACACTTAGCAACGATCTAGGGATTATCCTGCACTGTATCCTGAGTTTTGAAGTTATAATAAGAACAAGGTAGTTGCGATTGTCAGCTCTCGAGGTTTTAAGCCGGAGATCTAGATTGATCAATGGCTGTCCTCTTACATCTCCTGTCAACCTTTACATTTTCGCTCATTTTTGATTGATAATATAGCTCAATATCCTGAGCTATATCCTGAAAACTGTTTTTATAAACAAGCAAACCAACACGTCTTTTATAAACACTGTTAGCACACTACCTCATAAACTAATTTGATCACTAAATTACTTTGGTAATTTTTTACCAAAACAGACATGGCCTCGGAATTAATGAATTTGATTAGCTAATAAGGATGGTTTTTAAGATTCACTATGCAACCTACTAACCCGTTTGATTGTGTCAACTACCCACCAATTTACCAACCCGCTAACAACGCAAGTAAGTTGCCAATACACTTAATAAATGACAAGTAATTCAAACACAAGAAACATTTACTAGTAATCCATCACAAGTGGTCAAGTTGTACCAGTTACAAGAATCCGTAAACAAAGTTCAATGCAAAATAAAGCAAAAGTTCATCCGGGTAGAAATCAAGAGAGGTTTAGTCGTGCATGAAATCATCACAGCTTCAGTAATCGTTAGGAATTGATCGGACATGAAGAAACAGCTTCAAAGATGGAGGAATAGTGAGAAATTCACCCAAAACTGCTCCTGAATTGTTCCTGACGGTTGGGAATTGAATGGCATGTTTCCATGGAATTTGGGCTGGATAAAGGAAGTTGTGGTCTCCTCAAAGAATGAGGGTCTGCACCGAATCCAAAGAGGGGTGACTAGGTGTGCGGCCATGATAACTTGCATCTTATCAATTATACACAACATTCATGTATATAACCCACTGGAATTAATAATCTCATTTATTATTTTCACGTAATTACAACATATAATGGAACATGAAGGGAAAATGATACATAATTAAAGATGAGTTGTCACAAATGCTACCCTCGGCCATATTGGTATTATTCAGTATGAGCTCTCACAAATACGGTTTAAAGTTTTAATGGTAGTTTATTTATAAGGGATTCAAGTCGTTCTTACTTTCCCCGATTTGATGTTATTTACCTCAAAGGAAGTCCAAATAAGCTCGAATCAAGTCCTCGTAGGATCTATACACTAAACGAGGTAAGAACTTTAACCAAACCACCCTTCTAACCCCCTTCAAGGCAGTTAACGCGCTTTATATAGATCGTAAAGACACAAATGAGTGAATCAACAAAACATGAAGGAATGATAGGATAAAATTCACTTTCAATATAAAAAACTAGTTATTAAAGTCATTAATACAAACACAATCAAAAAGTTAGCCAAATATTGGAAATCAAAAGTAACACATAAAATATTTTGGCTTCACTAACTGATGTAAGAGATTAGCCAAGCATGGCCATAGTTCGACGAAGACTCTTCGATCAATCTTGGATACAAAGACTACTACAGACTCTAAACTCTAATGATTGTGGTGGAGGATGATGGTGGAGTGGTAGCAGGTATGAGAGAAATGGTTTGCCAAGGGATGAGTGGAAATGAATCCAAGCACCCCTATTTATAGCTGGAAACAGAAGCTTCACACAGCCCCGTGCCCTGTGGGCACGGCCCCGTGTCTTCCTTCTTCCCTGTCTTCATTTAATATGCATGTTAGATCAGCTGCTACACAGCCCGTGAATCAACAGCACAACCCCGTGGCCTTTGTACTTGCTGTACGATCCAAGATATGCAAATCTGGAAGTTGGACATGGCCCCATGTCTCTTGTCGGCTTCTGTTTGTCTTCTTCTATCATGGAATCTTGAAGAGGCATGGCCCCATGCCGAGCAGGTACGGCCCCGTGTTGGACTTCTGATTCATTGTTCTTGGACTTGGGGTGAAGCTCGGAGGGTTGGTGCAGTGTGTCATCTTCCCGTCTTCTATACTCCTGCTGGTTTTTGTCGTTAATTTGTCTCTTTTGTACATTTAAGCTCTTTTAATCCTGAAAATCAAAAGTATACAAAGAAACGTACTTTTTTCCAACATTAGTAAGAAAAAGGGTTGATTTATACCGTATTTGATACATTTTGTATGTTGCATTTGGTGCATATCAGTCTCGTCATTGAACTCATACGACCATTGTAGGACCGATCCTCGATGCTTAGGAACCTAGATTTGATATCTATTGTCCATAATAGCAGAAATATTACGACAAGTTTACCAATAGACAAGAATTAATCAGTTAAACGTCAATTTTATCGATTAAACGTCAAGAATCCAAATTAACAGTGCTTCGCCTCAGAGATGCCAAAGTTACAAATGAGTGAGGAATGCTAGCTATTTATAGATGATCAAGTTCGCCTGAGGATACCTAAGTTCGCCCGAACTTGCCTTAGCAAGTTTGGCCGAACTTAACAATACAAGTTACATATGGGCGAACTTGACCTCCAACTATATAAATACAACTTTTTGCTAGCCTATTCAACTCTATTCTATACAGACTCGATATAAGACTAAGACATAGACATTATGCACCAACAGACTCCCCCTTGGATATCGTCTTCAGTCTTGTATCAGTCTTCAAAACTCTGTCTTCAAATAAACATTAACGCACACGACCGAAGAAGTTCTTGTAAGGCTTCTTTCATCGTTCTTGCTTTGTATCCGGCGTCTGATCTGTAGGAGGCACTTTATTCATGTACTGAAATCTTTTCAGCCTTGCCGCCCTACCTTTCTCATGTATAGCTTCAAGACGCTTTTCTTCTTTTAAAAACTCAACCCGTTCCAAATCCCTCCAGCTTGTCTGCCACATCTTTCTGAATTTACTTCATGCGCATAGCAAACATTCACAACTCTTTGATCCTGCACATCTTGTTCTTTTTCACGTTCCTCAAATACTATCTTACTGTAGAACAAGGTTTTGATATCATCTCTGGAATAGTTGACCAGCCACATAGGATCTAGAATCCTGATCGTTCTCCATAATCCCCTCATGCCATGAAATCCCAATATTTAAACCCTTTCCTTTGCAATATCCAAGTGTTCTTCAAATCTTAACACAATAACAGCTTCACATGTGGTTGGATCTATCTGCCACCACTTGAACACTGGAGAGAAGTCTTGCTCAATCAGCATCAACGGCATGTTTCTCATAGTTCTAGGTCGCTTCATTATCAAAGTTATGTCTTTTTCCCCGTCTTTTTATTTGTTTTGATTCGACGACCTGGAATGAATGGCTTCCAAAAATTAAATCTTATTGACGCTTCATATTTGATCATCTTCCACAACAGCTGATCAATGAATTTCATCTGATATGTAACATTCACAGTCTGAACCAGCTCTTCAACATCCCAATACGGTAAAGTCTTGAAATCAGCAAGATACTTGAAGTATTGCACTCCAAATTCCCTTTTGATTACATATACGTTCAGCTCTTTAAACAACCCCAACTGAGAATATCCCCCAATGACACGTCCTTATCTCTGGTAAAGAATGCTAGAGGACATCGAAACTTACATTCGCGCGACATTTCTTTAAACCGGACTTTTTGGCTTGAGCAATTTCCTCTTTCGTCATCAGCTTTGGAACCTTACCTTCACGAACTGATTCCTATATCTTCTCTTTCAACATATCTTCATCTAGTTGCTTGTACATCTCCTCAAATGTAGGAAAACTATATGTATTAGGACGACGTACTTCGCAGTTTGATTGTTTCATCATTAGAAGACTAATCTACGACAATCACTCTGTTATTTCATCAGCTTCAAATCTTCGTACATACTGATAATCATTCGGCTCAAAAGTGTTAACATTCAACACTTTTTCTTCAAAATCAAACTCTAGATTTTTAGCATCAACTTCATCACTTCGCCAAGTCTTCTTTCGTGTAATTATGCACAAACTCGCCTTCCTCAACATTATGTTCAAGCATCAAGATCATAGGCTTTGTCGCAGTAACAGGCTTTGCAAATCTATCAACATTCGTCATATCAACATCATCTGATGGCCCTGTCTGCCCTGACTCCCACTGAATCTGATCATCCATCTTATTAGATTCATCGTCCATTAGAGAAGAAAAATCAATGTCATCAGAAACCTTCCTTCACTGATTCTCATACCAACTCCTCTCTGATCGTCATAATCAACATCATCAGCAACATTCCAATCTTCATACTCAGAATCGTCTTTCTTTTCATCATCATCTTTATCCTCTTTCTCTACTTCTTCATCGTCCTTGTCTTCAGAAGCAATGATAGGATCAGAAGGCTTGACAGATTCGTCAACCTTTGGAATATCAGACTCAGAAGCTATAACAACATCATCAACAGGTTTTTATGCAGCTTCAGATGATTTATGAGCTTCACCCTCAACACCTTTACCTTTGCCACTTAAGCTAACTCTTTTTCAGATTTTCTTTGCTTCCTGACGATCCAGACAATCATATTCAGAGATGATATCAATCCCCAGTGTATTAGATAATACTTTCTGCATTCTTGTGAATCTACGATCATTTAGGGCTTGGATTGATTTTAGTCTGCGATCTCTTTTGAAGCTTTGCATTGGCATCCTGCAAACTTTCGATCAATGCTTTAAAGAATTCGCGTCATTCTCTAACACTTTTTACTTTATCGTCCAACATTTCTTTCTCAACTGCGCTTTGATTCATCTTCTTGATCAACTCAGCTTTCTCTTCTTCATTCTTGGCCACTTTTTCTTCCAAGATCTTTACACGCTTTTCGAGAAGATCATCATTCGTCTCTGGAAAGAAATCATTTAGATCTTGAAGACTAATTGGATCATTATGCATATCACCAAAAAGATTTTCCCTTCGAGTAGACTTTGGAGTAGCAGTCTGTGTGTAGTTTTCTTTGGAGTAGAACTTTCAAAATGTGAAGTCGTTGGAGCAACAGGAGATTGAACAATAGGTACTTCCAATAAACCAGACACGGGAGGTTCTTGTATTCCTCCTGGCCTTTCAGCTTCCGAAGAATGATCACAGGAGGTTCTTGTGTGACTCCTGGACGTTCAGCTTCACTTGTAACAGCAACAGGAGGTTCTTGTGTAGGAGGTTCTTGTGTGACTCCTCTCTCCTGTGCGCCAGAAGGTTCTTGTGTAACTTCTGTGCTTTTCAGCTTTCCTTTATATCGTTTACTAACTGGCTTTTGAGCTTTCTTCGCTTTCTTCCTACCCTTTGTCTGAGGAGACCCTGTAGTATTTGTCGATGAAATAGTAGCAGACTTCACACTTTAGCCTTTTTCTTTGGTCTTTTCCTCATCAGCATCAGTCTCTTTGACTTTTTTTGCCTCAGTCTCCGCTATTTTCTCTTAGTAACTCTTTCAAGAGAATCATCAGAATCATCATTCTCTGAAGTAGCTGATATCACTCATCTTCCTGAGTCGTTTTAACTGTTTCCAGACTCTCAACAACAACTGCTGCACTAGAACCAGCTTCAGCTTGAATAATCTCGGTTCATCTTCATTAACAAGCATTGTCTCTACTTTCTTTGCAGCTCTTTTCTTCTTAGGCTTATCAACTTCGGCCTTTAAAAACCATTCACTTCGAGCTTTTGGTTTGAAACCTTTAAACCATTCTTTCTCATCATTCAGCTCTTTCTCGTCACCACTACCTCTTTCCTCCATTTGTTGTCTGACAGCGCAATGTAGTTTGAATCTTTGATAGCCCCAAATATGGTTTAGCAACAAGTGCTGAGTTTTGCTTTTGAAACTTGATCAATTTCTTCGCGTTGTATCATCGAGGTGACTAAGATAAAGAACATCATTTAGATCTCGTGCAATATTTGTGAATTTCTCATCTATCTCACGAACCTCGGATAAAACATAGCCTCGAATCTTCCATATTTCTCGACATATGTGTAAACACAAGCTTTGAATAATTGAACGGCTTCTTCAAAATCAGTGTCGTTGCCATACAGGCCATATAGTCTTGCACCTCATCAAGGCCTGCCGTTTCGGTGACTGAAAGTGTGTATGATAGCATGCATTAGTAGCTTTTAGGGATTAGGTACTTCCGCCTTCTTAGTGTCGGCTTATTAATACTCCCCTTATAACCTATCCTGTAGAAACAACCTCTCACCATCTTTTCGTCCAAGAAAATCGGATCGTCTTTATCATCGTTGAACTGAAGAATCCTGCGAATATCATCTTCTGTAACTGTGATTTCTTTAACTTTATTTCCCACTTGCACCATGAAATAATCTCTTTTTATCATCACTAAGACTCGGTTCGTCTAGAAATGGTATATATGAGATCTATACGACACTGTGCGTTCCGTGATCACTCTATGAATAGGACACTCCTTAAGAAACTTCATAATACTGTCGTAATCCTTCAGCGATGGAATATCATCTGAGCGTAACACAAGTGTTATGGAATTTTGAAAAATCCATAGCAATCACCCTTGCTAGTTCTTGAGCCTGAAAAACAAAAACACTTAGCACGCATTACAAGAAAAAGTTACAATTTTCAACACTTTTTCATCAAGTTCGGGCGAACTTGATGAGTGTTATAACATTCTGATTTTATCAAGTTCACCTGAACATGTCCAAACATGTTCATTATTTATTTAATAAGTTCGGGCGAACTTATGTTATCAAAATTCAAACATTTAAACACTAAGTTCGGGCGAAACTTCCAAAATATATTCAATTCAGTTTTTTTAGAAGTTCGGTCGAACTTATGAATTATTCAAGTTTATTCTTGTTATGTTAACAAGTTCGGTCGACATGTCAACAGTCGGCAAACTTGTTGTCATCTCAACATTGAACTGCAACAATCAATTTGAAAAAATCAGATTGAATTTAACAGTTATTCATGGTTGATTAGTGTTGATTAACATGATTTTATCTTCAATTTAACCATTCGAACCCTACATTTACTTGATTTTAACATTTTAGATCTGATTACATGGTTAAGGTCCAAATCATGTTCAAAGTTCAATTTTATACCTCGGCCATTGATAATGGTGTGCAAATCACCAAGATCAATCGAAATTTGGGCAGTATAACGGTACAAATTTGCCAAAATCACACAATCGCTCACAAGAATGTAAGTTCGCTCAGAGATTTGATTTTGCAGATAATGAGTTCGGCCGAACTTGCTTTGGTACTTATACCCTAGCAAGTTCGGCGAACTTGATAAGCCCAAGTATAAAGCCATCCAAGTCTGGGCGAACTTAACCTTTAAACAAATCAGCCATCATATGCAAGTTCGGTCGAACTTGCTGAATGTTAAACTCAGATTCAAACTTTTTCAAATTTTACAATTTAACCCTGAATTTTCCAACTGTAACCAGTTATGAAAATCCACTCAGTTGACCAAGTCCAAGCTAATGACCTTGGTTAACCGATTTGTCTGTCGAGTCCAAGTTAATGACCACGGTTTGACCCGTTACGAACAAACTGTTGATATTTTCAAAATCAAAGTTTCAAATTAATGAACTTTTCATCGTTTTGACTTTCCATATTTACAGATTAGCTCCCAGCCCGTTGTCAAATGAGATTCCCACCAGTTCTAGCACCTTACCAGACTTCGAAGACCCGTTCTCCAATATTGGTTTGCTGAAAACAATGTAGAAACAAAATCTTTTTGTATTTTTGTAAGTTTATGCTAAAACACACTGAAAATCTTTTTGGATTTAATCTGTATAGCTATAAACTATTTACAGGACAAAATAAACTACGTACAAACATATTTACAACATATTTTTGTGAACTCGTGTCTAAATGATCATATCAGTTGTATGAGACATATCACCAGTACCATTGACCTTTAACTGACTTTAAGTTCTAAACTTGTTTACCTAGATTGTTCGATATGTTGTCCACTTAAACTTTACCACATTTCTCAACTGTTCCAAGATATGTTATGGTATGATTTATGAAACCTGACTTATCTGCGGTTCCCACTTCTTAAATATACACCCGCATCAAGATTCCCAAGATTTCATCTTACAGGTGAATATAGCATAATTGATATATGTATCTGGGTAATGCGAGACCTTGAGAGCTCAGGTTAGTACTACGGTACAGACAAAGAGATAAAGGTTCGACTTTAAGGTGTGTTCCAATTAAGGAATCTTTTCAGCACTGCAAATGATTAGATCGTTCGATACTTTTCAAGATTGCATGCAGTTTAGGGGTTTATTGCGAAAGTATTATAGAAGTTCTAGGCTATTGCTTCCGCAAAATCAAAAGAACTTGTATAATACCCCAGATATCAATTATCTATAAAGACCTCGTATCTCAGAATCAGGCAAACTCTCAAACAAATTTGGAGTACTAGTCCATATATCCAAGATGTGTTAATCCACAAGATTAAGCAGTTGTAAAATTTAATTTATATCTCGAAAACAATTTACTGAATGTGTTAAGCCTATCGACACATCCACAGTAAGACTTGTTTATCACTTTTAAACTTTACATTTCTTTAGCATACTATGATAGTCCACTGATGTACTATCATTTCCTTTTTGTGACACTGAATTCTTTTTGTCTTTTTCAATGTTTTTGTACTTTTTGCATTTTTCGTATGTTTTTTAATTTTAAAATTTTCAAATGTTTTTGTATTTTCTCTAACATTTCTCCCCCTAAAGTCAAAAACATCTTTTTGTATTTTAGGTTTTTAATAAAATTCAAAACTAGAAAGATATATACAAACCAATGTAGATCACGTGAACTCGTCGTCCGATCCGTATTCAACCTCAGCGTCCGCACCTGTCAGGAAATTTTTCATACCATTAATTCTCAACAAGTATTTAAACCGTGATAAAGAAAATGGTTTGGTATAAAAATCATCCTTTTGTTTGTTGGTGTAGATTTTTTTCTATTCGCACCAACTTCTTTTCGTAGCAGTTACGAATGAAGTGATAATGAATTTCAATGTGTTTTGTGCGTGAGTGATGAACCGGATTTTTATTATATCAATGGCTGCCTTATTATCAACATACAGTGGAGTGTCAAGAAATTGCAGACCATAGTCTCTCATCTGCTGTTGTATCCATAGAATCTGTGAACAACAGCTGGAGGCCGAGATATACTCAGCTTCACAGTTAGAGAGAGCGACCGTAGTCTGTTTCTTACATTGCCAGGTTACCATTCTTGTTCCGAAGAACTGGCATCCCACTGTAGTTGATTTTGAATTCAACTTATCTACACCAAAATCAGAATCAGCGTATCCTACGAGATCAAAATTATGATTCTTCGGGTACCACAAGCTGGTGCTTGGGCATCCCTTCAAGTATCTGAAGATTCGCTTCAAGATCTGCATGTGTGAAATTCTCGGGCTTGACTGATATCTGGCGCATAGGCAGGTAGGATACATGATATCTGGGCGCGATGCCGTCAAATTCATCAACGATCCTATCATTGATCTGTAGAGCGTCTCATCAACTTTGGTTCCAGTTTTGTCAATGCAAATCCCGTGATTAAGAGCAAGAGGAGTACGGCTTCAAGCTTTCCATATCAAACTTCTTCAAGATGTCGTGCACATACTTGGTCTGATGAACGAAAATACCGTCTGGAAGTTGATCTACTTGCAATCCGAGGAAGAATTTCATTTCGCCCATCGAAGACATTTCGAACTTCTTCTTCATGATGCCCTCAAACTCCTTGCAAAGACTATCATTCGTAGATCCAAAGATGATGTTGTCCACATATATTTGAACGATAATTAGATGACTACCAACTTCTCTGGTGAAAAGAGTACTATCCACTGTTCCTCTGACAAAGCCGTTTCCCACGAGATGTTGCGATAACGTCTCGTACCAAGCTCTTGGGGCTTGGTGTAAACCGTAAACAGCTTTATCAAGAAGATATGCTTTCTTTTTGTTGAGTAGATCGACAAACCCCAGTGGTTGTTCGACGTACACCTTCTCGCGTAATTTTCCATACAGAAAAGCTGATTTGACATCCAACTGATAGACTTTAAATCCTTTCCATGCTGCGAAAGCAAGAAATATTCGAATAGATTCTAAGTGAGCTACTGGTGCGTAGACTTCCGTGTAGTCTATCCCTTCCTGCCGGTGAAATCCCCTGACAACAAGCCGAGCTTTGTTTCGAACTATAACCCCTCGATCATCTCGCTTGCATTTAAAGACCCATTTTGTATCAATTGCTTTCTGATTTTCAGGTAGGTCTACAAGCTTCCACACTCCTAACTTCTCGAACTGTAACAGTTCCTCTTGCATTGCTTGTACCCAGTTTTCATCACCTAAAGATTCAGAAACACTCTTCGGCTCTATCTGGGATATGAAACATGAATAGTAGCAATACTCTTGAATTGGAGCAATACGAGAATAGAAACAGCTCAAAGCCTTGTTTATTTGACTCCGTGTTCTCACACCTGCTTGTAATTCGCCTATTATAGAATTTGACGGATGATAAGAATATGATCTTGGCATCACTTCGCCTCGAACAACCACAGTATTCTCTTGATTTGTGATATTTTGATCTACCACCCCTTCAACTTCAGTAGCACTACTCGGGCCTGCAGATTCATTCAATAAACTTGTAATCTGCTCTGCTGCTTCATCTGAAGAAGATTCTCCATCGGCATCGAATGTTGGAGCCTCTCCGAGTCTGAACTATGTGCTTCAGAAAGATTAGGAACCATTGTAGTATTGCCTAGTTCTGTAGTCGGTGTCACTTGTTCTGTTTGAATTTCTTGACCACCGCTATTACTTGAACTAGCACAAGAAGAAGATGATCCCAATGTGGGTTGATTAACCACAATTGGTATGACGATTTGTTCTTGATTTTCCGATTGATGAAGATAAAATAACGCTGCAATTTCTTCATCGGATGGTTCTTCAGGCAAATCAAATGATTTCCACAAGTCTTGATAGTTGAATAATCATGCATCACCTTTTCTCTAAATAGGATCCGTATAGTTAAAACAGTCAACATGTTGAGCTTCAATGACCTTTCGCAAAAAAGGAACATAAACTCTTCGCAAAGGACTTGCATATCCGACAAAGAAACCTTCGAGAGATTTAGCTCCAAGTTTGCCATCTTGATCGATTACAGTACATGGCGCTCCAAATGGTTCTAAGAATTTCAAATTCGGTTTCCGTCGGTTGATCATCTCAAAACATGTCTTCTTTGTTGGTTTTACTGTTAAGACTCTGTTGAGTGTGTAACAAGCCGTTGCAACTGCTTCACTCCATAAGCTGACTGGAAGCTTTGAATCTGCAAGCATGGTTCTTGCCGTTTCTATAAGCGTCCTATTCTTTCGTTCAGCGACACCGTTTTGCTGCGGAGTGTAGGGTGCACTAAACTCGTGCAAAATCCTTTTAGCATTGCAGAATTCCCTCATTTTGGTGTTTTTGAACTCAGTACCGTTGTCACTTCTAATGCGTCTCACCGGAAGATGGTACAGGTTCTCAAGCTTCTTGAATAGAATCACCAAATTTTCAAACGTCTCATCTTTTGATTCTTGGAAGAATACCCACGAGTATCGGGAATAATCGTCTGTAACTACCAGGCAGTAGAGATCTCCAGAGATGCTTCTGACATTCACTGGGATGAAGAGATCCATATGAAGTCTTTCGAGAGGCAACTTTATCGAATTGAGAATCTTTTTCGGATGAGATTTCTTGATCTGCTTTCCCTTTTTACACTCGAGGCAATTATCTGACATATGAAAACTTTTCAGATTCACACCTTCCACCAAATCGTTATGCACCAAATGATTCATCTTTCTCAGTTGAATGTGGCCCATCTTTCTGTGCCATAATATTGACCCCTTCTCAGTAGCTTTCGAGACAAAACATTGTGCCGTTTTTGAAGAAGTAATAGCATTTCTCATGTCAAGAACATACAAATCATTCTCTCTTGGTGCACGCATAAGTATCCACTCGACTGGTATTTTGAAACCCGGTTTGATGATCATGCATTCTTTATCGTTGAAGTGGACGGTAAATTTCTTATCACAAATTTGAAAAATACTCAGAAGATTGTTCTCAAGCTCCGCAATGTAACATCCGTCGAAAAACGGGTTTTCAAAACGGGTTTGATGATCATGCCATAATATTGGGCTGTGCGCTTACAAACCAAGGGACCCGAGTTCGATTTGGTTTCCCTGCAACCGGTTCCATCATTAAATTCTTTTAATATAAATCGAATAAATTAAAACATTTAATTAGTATATATATATAAGTAAAACTTAGAATATTTCGGGTTAGACACGTAGCTCAGTTGGTAGAGCTGCGTGCACGCGTACGAGAGGTCACAAGTTCGAACCTCACTCAGCGCAAACAAACACAAGTCCGAACCGGTCAAACAGTCAAAGTCAATGGTCAACGTCAACGGTCAACCCAAAAAGTCAACATTTTTTTATATTTTTATTTATTTATTTAATTTAAAAATCAATTAAAAATACTTAAAATAATATTTTTAAAGTTAGAAAATGACCTTAAACTCACAAAAATAAATCTAAAAATCCTATTAAAATTGTTAATAAAATCCACTTATTTACCGTACCTTTTCGTTATTATTATGGCTAGTTATTCCTCGTCGATCAACTCTCTAAACTCGTGCGCATTCAACATCATCAAACGAACGCACCCAATGTGAGTGAATCTCTACAAATTCCCCGTTTTAATCACTTTTTGGGGTGTATCATGTGTCTTATTATTTATTACATTTAAACACTTGTGCATCCATCATATCCATGACCAAATGTGTATTCAATATGTATCAACTGTTTGTGTGGTTAATGTTTAGATTAAATTTATCATTTTCAGTACATACATCATCATAGGCCGTCTGTTCCCCATTACCTATGAGCGGAACCGTTCCCCATTACCTATGAGCGGAACGTGGCGTCGCCAACATACGATCGGCTCCGTTTGATTGAGCCTTGATCGCACATACATCATCATAGGCCGTCCGTTCCCCATTACCTATGAGCGGAACGTGACGTTGCCAACATATACATTATCATTCATGTCATATACTCATGCAAGGTGGTTTGTTATTGTTTGTTATTGTTTGTTATTGTATGTTTATTTACGTTTGCTCACATATGATTATTGCACAATTTTTCCATATTAAATACAACAAGAAATCAATAATAAATGTTTTCTAACAAGGTTCACTCGCCAACTTTTGTTGACCCAAAAACCCCCATTTTTACACATGATACAGGTGATCCAGTTGCAGCAAGAAACATATAGGACGGCCTAGAAGAATAAATCAGTTTAGATTTTGGATTGTTGACTTATTTACTTTTTCCTTGTATTTGTATGAACTTGTTTGGAATATTGAAATTGTATTTTTGAATTTAATAAATATGAAACATATTAGTAAACATCATGAGCTTTTGTGATAACCCAATTATGCCCCGACTCTTATTCCGATGTGGGTCGGGGTGTGACAGATTGGTATCAGAGCCATGACTATAGGGATATAGGAAAGGTTATTAGACCCTTAGAGCCTATACTATAGTTGATTAGAATTATTTAAATTGTTTATGTGTTACATTCAAAATTCATGATGTTTATATGCTTTATGTTTATTGTTACATTCAATGTTATGCAAGAATGTTCATAAGTACATATTACTATACAATGCTCATCATGAATCATATCCTCATAATATATCATATCCATGAGAGCACACACCACACAATTTCCATGATTTTTACAACGATTTTAGTATTTTTTTAAGTCACATCAAAGTGAGTTCTCATGACGGGCATGTAGTAACTGGAAGGGTACAAGTACCGGTAGTCGGAACGTCCTGTCTAGGCTTGGCATTCGTATAAATCCAAAATAAAGGACCAGTTTGCCTACCTGGGGACTAACAATGAGAGTACGAAGGACCTATTAGGCCAAAGCATGCTATACCAAACGTCGTGTGAGCTAACCCCACTTTGAGTTGTCATTGTGTCTACACCTGGACACCCTCCGACCATACATCTCGCAAACATATTTCATGGTTTTCATTCGGGTGATGCAAGTGTTAAACCGCCAACACCAATGTGAATCCTACTAAGCCAATAGTCATGGGGGCCCACATGACTATACAGGTGAAGGTATGGGGGACATTGGAGGTCCAAACATGAGCAAACCCAAGACATCCTATGGATGTAGTTGCATTATTGATGTTTATGTTATTTTTTTTAAACGACACATGACACCTAAAAAGACTCCTTAAACTCACAATCTTCTTATGAATGTCCCTGTAGATGTCGGCTAGGCAGCAACATGGAGGTAGAAGGTCAGGAAGGTCAAACGAACGCATGGCCACCCAAATCGCAAAACAAATGGCCGCGGTGCTTCCTGACATCGTAATTTAAGTCCAACAAGCTCTCGCCACAAATCCCATCAATCCTCCCCATCAAGAAGACCAGAACGTCGACAACCCTCCCTCCAAAAAGTGCTCATACAAACACTTCAAGTCTTGCGATCCCCCGAAATTTGAAGGGACCGAAGGTGTCACTGCTCTCCTCCACTGATTTGAGGAAATGGAAAACACCTTCCTCAATTGCGATTGTCCCGAGGATCGCAAGGTACGTTACGCAACCGGGAGACTATTTGGAGTAGCTCTTACCTGGTGGAATACAGAAAAAGGTAAGAGAGGAATCGAAGATGCAATGGCCTTAACATGGGAGGAGTTAAGGGAAATCATGACGAGACGCTTCTGTCCAAGAAGCGAGATCAAAAAATTAGATGATGAATTCCACTCGTTAAAGCAAAAGGAAGGAGATCATACTTCCTACAACAAAAGGTTTTTAGAGTTGAACCAAATGCTCCCCAACTTGTTCACCCCAGTATACCGCTTAGTCGAACACTATATTCGAGGCCTCCCCTCGAAAATTCAAGACTCAGTTCTAAGCACTTCGCCTGCAACACTTGAAACTGCTATGGAACTAGCTACCGAGCTTACTGAGAATCATATCTGTAACGGCAAATTTAAGGACGAGAAAAAGAAAGCCCCCATTGAGGGCCAAACTTAAAACCATTCCACCTCCTCCTCAAAGTTTGCTAGTAAAAGGAAACGAAACACCAGAAACTTTGCTGTCACACAAACAAATTTCCCTATCCCTGCTGCACCCATCACTCAAGTTGCCCCTCACCTGCACCATATAAAAAGCCATACTCCGGACCATACCCAAAATGCAACCGTTGCCAGTACCATCACTTTCCTGATCATCCCTGCCAACATTGCACCGGCTGTGGCCGCGTAGGTCACACCATTCAAACCTGTCGCGCGCTTCAGCGAACGAACCGCAATCAACCCTCAACCCAAACCCACCATCAGATAGTGGGTCAAGCCCAACAACCTTTACTCCTACCACCTACCCAACATGTAGCCCAATCCTACTACCAACCCAACTATCCCATGATGCAACCTATGCGGGCTTGTTACAACTGTGGAGAGCCGAACCACTTCAGGAACACCTGTCCACGCCTGGTGAACATCATCCATGCCCAAGCTCAAGCTAATCCAGTAAACCAGGCTAACCAAGCTCCTCCACCTGCAAGAGGAAGAGCTTTCAACATCAACGCCAATCAAGCTAGGGCTGACAACAATGTGGTTAACGGTATGTTTCTCATCAATGGTAGTTATGCATCCATGTTATTTGATACTGGCGCGGATAAGAGTTTTGTGTCCCTAGAATTTGAAACCATCCTCAACCAAACTCGTGATAAACTCATGGAATCCATAACGATAGAAGTTGCTGACGGAAAACCGGTCTCATTAAACTCTATTATACGCAATTGTACTCTCACCCTAAACGATCACGATTTTCCAATTGACCTCATACCTATGAAGTTGGGAAGTTTCGACATTATAATTGGTATGGACTGGCTCAGCCAACATCATGCTGAAGTTGTATGCCGCGAAAAGTTTATTCGCATTCCTCTTGAAAACGGTCAGACTCTACGAATCTTTGGAGAAACCCCTTCGAAAGGACTCAAATTAATGTCCTGTCTTCAAGCCCGAAAGTATCTCCGCAAGAATTATGTCGCATTCCTAACTCATGTCGTCAAAAAGGGAACCAAGGAGAAGAAACTCGAAGACATCCCAGTAGTAAAAGATTTTCCGCAAGTTTTTCCTGACGACATTTCAGGACTTCCTCCCGTGAGAGAAGTCGAATTCCGCATTGATCTTATACCTGGAGCTACACCTGTTGCAAAATCTCCTTATAGGTTAGCCCCATCCGAAATGCAAGAGCTAGCCAGTCAACTGCAAGAGCTGACTGACAAAGGATTCATACGTCCTAGCTCATCGCCTTGGGGTGCACCTGTCCTTTTTGTGAAGAAGAAAGATGGAACGTTTCGCATGTGTATCGACTACAGAGAACTCAACAAGTTAACGGTCAAGAACCGCTACCCATTACCTCGTATCGATGATCTTCTTGACCAACTTCAAGGCGCCACCTGTTTTTCAAAAATCGACCTTCGTTCTGGTTATCATCAACTCAGAGTACATGAAGAAGACGTCCCAAAGACCGCCTTCCGAACTCGTTATGGTCATTATGAATTCATGGTCATGCCATTTGGTTTAACCAACGCCCCAGCTGTCTTCATGGATCTAATGAACAGAGTCTGCAAACCCTATCTCGATCGCTTTGTTATAGTCTTCATCGACGACATCCTCATTTACTCAAAGTCTAAGTCTGATCATGAACGACACCTTCGACTCATCCTTACGCTCTTAAGGAATGAAAAGCTCTACGCCCAATTCTCCAAATGCGAATTCTGGTTAAAAGAGGTACAATTCCTTGGACATGTCGTCAATGACAAGGGAATACATGTCGACCCCTCAAAGATCAAAGCAGTACAAGAATGGCAAGCGCCACGTACCCCTACCGAAGTAAGATCATTTCTTGGTTTGGTTGGTTACTATCGCCGCTTCATTTCAAATTTCTCCCGTATTGCTGTACCACCCACGGCTTTAACACATAAAGGAAAACCCTTCATATGGGGACCCAAACAAGAAGAAGCCTTCCAAACCCTTAGACAAAAACTCTGTGACGCACCTATCCTCACACTTCCTGAAGGTTGTGATGACTTCGTGGTTTATTGCGACGCGTCAGGGCAAGGACTAGGCTGTGTACTGATGCAAAGAGGAAAAGTGATAGCTTATGCTTCTAGCAACTCAAAATTCATGAGAAGAACTACACCACCCACGACCTAGAACTTGAAGCCGTTGTGTTCGCTCTTAAGATATGGAGACATTACCTCTACGGTACTAAGTGTGAAATATACACTGATCACAAGAGCCTCGAACATATCTTTAACCAAAAGGAGTTGAATATGAGGCAACGAAGATGGGTCGAACATCTTAATGACTACGACTGTGAAATTCGGTATCATCCTGGCAAGGCAAACGTGGTGGCCGATGCGCTCAGTCGAAAGGGTTATGCGAACTCCATTCGTCTTCTATGTTCGTAAATCATAACTGACATCAAAGATCAAATCCGAGAAGCCCAACATGTTTCTATAACAGAAAACGACGTACGCAATGAGCTGTCTTGTGGAGCAGAACTTAAAATCGAAACTAAATCCGACGGTATTCTGTACTATCTAGATCGCATATGGATCCCCGATCACAATAACCTTCGTGATTTCCTTATGAATGAGGGGCACAAAACACGATACTCTGTACACCCAGGAGCCGACAAGATGTATCAAGACCTACGATACACCTACTGGTGGCCTGGCATGAAGAAAGATGTCGCTGTTTTTGTTTCCAAGTGCCTTACATGTTCCAAAGTAAAAGCTGAACATAAAGACCCTCAGGACTTCTAGTCCAACCTGAAATACTTGTATGGAAGTGGGAAAACATAACCATGGACTTCATTACCGGGTTACCTCGCACCTCCAGTGGGTATGACACTATATGGGTAATCATTAATCGTCTTACAAAATCAGCTCACTTCATTCCGATTCGCGAGGACTTCAAGAACGAGAAGTTAGCTCGTATCTACATCAGCGAGATCGTAAGCCGTCATGGTGTACCGTTAAGCATTATTTCAGATCGTGATGGTCGTTTCACTTCACAAACATGGCAAGCCGTACAAGTCGCTTTGGGTACACGATTAGACCTCAGTACCGCTTATCATCCTCAAACTGATGGACAATCTGAACGCACCATCCAAACCCTTGAAGACATGCTTTGAGCATGTGTCATAGACTTCAAGGGAAATTGGGACGCTCATCTACCATTAGTTGAATTTTCGTACAACAACAGCTATCATTCAAGTATCGGCATGGCACCTTTCGAAGCTTTATATGGTCGTAAGTGCCGATCTCCAGTATGTTGGCACGAAATTGGAGAAGCTCAAATCACCGGTCCAGAATTGATTCAAGAAACAACAGACAAGATCCATCAAATTCGAAACAATCTTCTAGCGGCACAAAGTCGTCAAAAGAGTTACGCAGACAAACGACGAAAGCCTTTGGAGTTTAACATTGGTGATCATGTACTTTTAAAAGTATCACCGTGGAAGGGAGTAGTTCGTTTTGGCCAGAAGGGCAAGCTAGCACCACGCTACGTAGGACCTTTCAAGATACTCGAAAGAGTAGGACCTGTAGCATACAAGCTTGACCTACCAGAAGAACTCAACAGAATATACCCCACATTCCACGTATCAAACTTGAAGAAGTGCCTCGCCGATGAAAACCTCCATATTCCCCTAGAAGATATTCAGATCGATGAATCTATGCACTTCATTGAAAGACCAGTAGAGATCATGGACTTCGGAGAAAAACGTTTAAGACGGAGTCGTATTCCAATTGTTAGGGTACGTTGGGAGTCGAAACGAGGACCTGAGTTTACCTGGGAACGTGAAGACTCAATGCGCGAAAAATACCCGCATCTTTTTCCTGTAATCACTACTACTTCAATTTCGAGACGAAATTTCTAAAAGTAGGGGATACTGTAACATCCGTCGAAAAACGGGTTTTCAAAACCCGCTTCGTTTATTAATCGAATAGTCAGTTTCAAATTTTCGTTGCTTATTGAATGCTTATTTTAATTTTAAACAATACATAACTAATAAACATTTTAGAATATGGAAACTAAAATTGTTAAAAAGTAAAAATAAGTAATATAAAATGAAATTAGGTTGCCGGGTTTCGAACCCGGGTCAGCCGGAAGACACAACCATCACCCAAATTAACCACTCCGCCACTTGGTGTTTTTGTGTAATCAAGGAAACAAATAAAACCTTAAGTTCACCCGTGAATCTATCTGTTTGCGCCAAAACTGAAACTGATCATCGGCTTTCAACTATCCAAAGACGTTTGAGTGATCGTGGGTTACTGATTATAACCGATAAAACCATTATAACCCACGTTCTTAATCAATTCAGTCTTTATTGAACTCGATTCATATGATTTTTGAGTTTAATAACCAAAATCATTTACCTCCAATTTACACCGGTAATATCATTGTCTCGCAACTCAGAAACACTCACAGAACCTTCGATTTCACTTTCGCTCTAATTTCTGTTCATCGAAAACGTTTTCTGATACGCCGGACTTTCGCCGGAAAACCGTGACATTCATCGAATCGGTAAATTTCTCAATTCTTTCATCTTCTATCCATTGTTAGACTTTTACTAACTCAAATCCTTTAATCAGAATCGGTCCCAGACGACGTTGTCGGATAATCTGCAACCCGCCGGAAAATCTCTGAAAATTCCGAAATCGCGCTGTGAATGGGTACAAACATCTAAACTCCCTGATAATTCTTGTTTAGTCATTTAATTTCACAATTAGTTAATCAAAACTGTTAATTCGTCCGCTCAGACGGAATTCATAAAACAGAGCCGACGACTTTGCCGGAGTTCTGAGAAAATCATCTTTCCGATACATTCATTTCCAAAACCTTTCCTTGTCCATTACATTTTAATCATTTATATGTTCGTTAATCGAATTAATCAAAAACTGTCGAATATCGTTGTCTGTGTCTTTGAACGAAGAAGATGAAGTCGAACAATGAGTATAAGGTTAATTAAAACAAGATATAAAACCGGGTTAGACACACAGTCCAGCGGTGGACTGTGTGTAAACACATAGCGCACGTCACAAGTTTGAATCTTACAAACGCAGCGGCTTTCCGAGTTAAAACCAATTTTTTTGTTACTGAATTAGAGTAGGACCCAGGATGTTCTTAAGATTAATTTAAATTGTAAGTTTAACAGATAAGTCACGCAGCCCAACTGGTTGGGCTGTGCGCTTACAAACCAAGGGACCCGAGTTCAATTCGGTTTCCCTGCAACCAGTTCCATCATTAAATTCTTTTAATATAAATCGAATAAATTAAAACATTTAATTTGTATATATATAATTAAAACTTAGAATATTTCGGGTTAGACACGTAGCTCAGTTGGTAGAGCTGCGTGCACGCGTACGAGAGGTCACAAGTTCGAACCTCACTCAGCGCAAACAAACACAAGTCCGAACCGGTCAAACAGTCAAAGTCAATGGTCAACGTCAACGGTCAACCCAAAAAGTCAACATTTTTTTATATTTTTATTTATTTATTTAATTTAAAAATCAATTAAAAATACTTAAAATAATATTTTTAAAGTTAGAAAATGACCTTAAACTCACAAAAATAAATCTAAAAATCCTATTAAAATTGTTAATAAAATCCACTTATTTACCGTACCTTTTCGTTATTATTTAGGCTAGTTATTCCTCGTCGATCAACTCTCTAAACTCGTGCGCATTCAACATCATCAAACGAACGCACCCAATGTGAGTGAATCTCTACAAATTCCCCGTTTTAATCACTTTTTGGGGTGTATCATGTGTCTTATTATTTATTACATTTAAACACTTGTGCATCCATCATATCCATGACCAAATGTGTATTCAATATGTATCAACTGTTTGTGTGGTTAATGTTTAGATTAAATTTATCATTTTCAGTACATACATCATCATAGGCCGTCTGTTCCCCATTACCTATGAGCGGAACCGTTCCCCATTACCTATGAGCGGAACGTGGCGTCGCCAACATACGATCGGCTCCGTTTGATTGAGCCTTGATCGCACATACATCATCATAGGCCGTCCGTTCCCCATTACCTATGAGCGGAACGTGACGTTGCCAACATATACATTATCATTCATGTCATATACTCATGCAAGGTGGTTTGTTATTGTTTGTTATTGTTTGTTATTGTATGTTTATTTACGTTTGCTCACATATGATTATTGCACAATTTTTCCATATTAAATACAACAAGAAATCAATAATAAATGTTTTCTAACAAGGTTCACTCGCCAACTTTTGTTGACCCAAAAACCCCCATTTTTACACATGATACAGGTGATCCAGTTGCAGCAAGAAACATATAGGACGGCCTAGAAGAATAAATCAGTTTAGATTTTGGATTGTTGACTTATTTACTTTTTCCTTGTATTTGTATGAACTTGTTTGGAATATTGAAATTGTATTTTTGAATTTAATAAATATGAAACATATTAGTAAACATCATGAGCTTTTGTGATAACCCAATTATGCCCCGACTCTTATTCCGATGTGGGTCGGGGTGTGACAGATTGGTATCAGAGCCATGACTATAGGGATATAGGAAAGGTTATTAGACCCTTAGAGCCTATACTATAGTTGATTAGAATTATTTAAATTGTTTATGTGTTACATTCAAAATTCATGATGTTTATATGCTTTATGTTTATTGTTACATTCAATGTTATGCAAGAATGTTCATAAGTACATATTACTATACAATGCTCATCATGAATCATATCCTCATAATATATCATATCCATGAGAGCACACACCACACAATTTCCATGATTTTTACAACGATTTTCGTATTTTTTTAAGTCACATCAAAGTGAGTTCTCATGACGGGCATGTAGTAACTGGAAGGGTACAAGTACCGGTAGTCGGAACGTCCTGTCTAGGCTTGGCATTCGTATAAATCCAAAATAAAGGACCAGTTTGCCTACCTGGGGACTAACAATGAGAGTACGAAGGACCTATTAGGCCAAAGCATGCTATACCAAACGTCGTGTGAGCTAACCCCACTTTGAGTTGTCATTGTGTCTACACCTGGACACCCTCCGACCATACATCTCGCAAACATATTTCATGGTTTTCATTCGGGTGATGCAAGTGTTAAACCGCCAACACCAATGTGAATCCTACTAAGCCAATAGTCATGGGGGCCCACATGACTATACAGGTGAAGGTATGGGGGACATTGGAGGTCCAAACATGAGCAAACCCAAGACATCCTATGGATGTAGTTGCATTATTGATGTTTATGTTATTTTTTTTAAACGACACATGACACCTAAAAAGACTCCTTAAACTCACAATCTTCTTATGAATGTCCCTGTAGATGTCGGCTAGGCAGCAACATGGAGGTAGAAGGTCAGGAAGGTCAAACGAACGCTTGGCCACCCAAATCGCAAAACAAATGGCCGCGGTGCTTCCTGACATCGTAATTCAAGTCCAACAAGCTCTCGCCACAAATCCCATCAATCCTCCCCATCAAGAAGACCAGAACGTCGACAACCCTCCCTCCAAAAAGTGCTCATACAAACACTTCAAGTCTTGCGATCCCCCGAAATTTGAAGGGACCGAAGGTGTCACTGCTCTCCTCCACTGATTTGAGGAAATGGAAAACACCTTCCTCAATTGCGATTGTCCCGAGGATCGCAAGGTACGTTACGCAACCGGGAGACTATTTGGAGTAGCTCTTACCTGGTGGAATACAGAAAAAGGTAAGAGAGGAATCGAAGATGCAATGGCCTTAACATGGGAGGAGTTAAGGGAAATCATGACGAGACGCTTCTGTCCAAGAAGCGAGATCAAAAAATTAGATGATGAATTCCACTCGTTAAAGCAAAAGGAAGGAGATCATACTTCCTACAACAAAAGGTTTTTAGAGTTGAACCAAATGCTCCCCAACTTGTTCACCCCAGTATACCGCTTAGTCGAACACTATATTCGAGGCCTCCCCTCGAAAATTCAAGACTCAGTTCTAAGCACTTCGCCTGCAACACTTGAAACTGCTATGGAACTAGCTACCGAGCTTACTGAGAATCATATCTGTAACGGCAAATTTAAGGACGAGAAAAAGAAAGCCCCCATTGAGGGCCAAACTTAAAACCATTCCACCTCCTCCTCAAAGTTTGCTAGTAAAAGGAAACGAAACACCAGAAACTTTGCTGTCACACAAACAAATTTCCCTATCCCTGCTGCACCCATCACTCAAGTTGCCCCTCACCTGCACCATATAAAAAGCCATACTCCGGACCATACCCAAAATGCAACCGTTGCCAGTACCATCACTTTCCTGATCATCCCTGCCAACATTGCACCGGCTGTGGCCGCGTAGGTCACACCATTCAAACCTGTCGCGCGCTTCAGCGAACGAACCGCAATCAACCCTCAACCCAAACCCACCATCAGATAGTGGGTCAAGCCCAACAACCTTTACTCCTACCACCTACCCAACATGTAGCCCAATCCTACTACCAACCCAACTATCCCATGATGCAACCTATGCGGGCTTGTTACAACTGTGGAGAGCCGAACCACTTCAGGAACACCTGTCCACGCCTGGTGAACATCATCCATGCCCAAGCTCAAGCTAATCCAGTAAACCAGGCTAACCAAGCTCCTCCACCTGCAAGAGGAAGAGCTTTCAACATCAACGCCAATCAAGCTAGGGCTGACAACAATGTGGTTAACGGTATGTTTCTCATCAATGGTAGTTATGCATCCATGTTATTTGATACTGGCGCGGATAAGAGTTTTGTTTCCCTAGAATTTGAAACCATCCTCAACCAAACTCGTGATAAACTCATGGAATCCATAACGATAGAAGTTGCTGACGGAAAACCGGTCTCATTAAACTCTATTATACGCAATTGTACTCTCACCCTAAACGATCACGATTTTCCAATTGACCTCATACCTATGAAGTTGGGAAGTTTCGACATTATAATTGGTATGGACTGGCTCAGCCAACATCATGCTGAAGTTGTATGCCGCGAAAAGTTTATTCGCATTCCTCTTGAAAACGGTCAGACTCTACGAATCTTTGGAGAAACCCCTTCGAAAGGACTCAAATTAATGTCCTGTCTTCAAGCCCGAAAGTATCTCCGCAAGAATTATGTCGCATTCCTAACTCATGTCGTCAAAAAGGGAACCAAGGAGAAGAAACTCGAAGACATCCCAGTAGTAAAAGATTTTCCGCAAGTTTTTCCTGACGACATTTCAGGACTTCCTCCCGTGAGAGAAGTCGAATTCCGCATTGATCTTATACCTGGAGCTACACCTGTTGCAAAATCTCCTTATAGGTTAGCCCCATCCGAAATGCAAGAGCTAGCCAGTCAACTGCAAGAGCTGACTGACAAAGGATTCATACGTCCTAGCTCATCGCCTTGGGGTGCACCTGTCCTTTTTGTGAAGAAGAAAGATGGAACGTTTCGCATGTGTATCGACTACAGAGAACTCAACAAGTTAACGGTCAAGAACCGCTACCCATTACCTCGTATCGATGATCTTCTTGACCAACTTCAAGGCGCCACCTGTTTTTCAAAAATCGACCTTCGTTCTGGTTATCATCAACTCAGAGTACATGAAGAAGACGTCCCAAAGACCGCCTTCCGAACTCGTTATGGTCATTATGAATTCATGGTCATGCCATTTGGTTTAACCAACGCCCCAGCTGTCTTCATGGATCTAATGAACAGAGTCTGCAAACCCTATCTCGATCGCTTTGTTATAGTCTTCATCGACGACATCCTCATTTACTCAAAGTCTAAGTCTGATCATGAACGACACCTTCGACTCATCCTTACGCTCTTAAGGAATGAAAAGCTCTACGCCCAATTCTCCAAATGCGAATTCTGGTTAAAAGAGGTACAATTCCTTGGACATGTCGTCAATGACAAGGGAATACATGTCGACCCCTCAAAGATCAAAGCAGTACAAGAATGGCAAGCGCCACGTACCCCTACCGAAGTAAGATCATTTCTTGGTTTGGTTGGTTACTATCGCCGCTTCATTTCAAATTTCTCCCGTATTGCTGTACCACTCACGGCTTTAACACATAAAGGAAAACCCTTCATATGGGGACCCAAACAAGAAGAAGCCTTCCAAACCCTTAGACAAAAACTCTGTGACGCACCTATCCTCACACTTCCTGAAGGTTGTGATGACTTCGTGGTTTATTGCGACGCGTCAGGGCAAGGACTAGGCTGTGTACTGATGCAAAGAGGAAAAGTGATAGCTTATGCTTCTAGGCAACTCAAAATTCATGAGAAGAACTACACCACCCACGACCTAGAACTTGAAGCCGTTGTGTTCGCTCTTAAGATATGGAGACATTACCTCTACGGTACTAAGTGTGAAATATACACTGATCACAAGAGCCTCGAACATATCTTTAACCAAAAGGAGTTGAATATGAGGCAACGAAGATGGGTCGAACATCTTAATGACTACGACTGTGAAATTCGGTATCATCCTGGCAAGGCAAACGTGGTGGCCGATGCGCTCAGTCGAAAGGGTTATGCGAACTCCATTCGTCTTCTATGTTCGTAAATCATAACTGACATCAAAGATCAAATCCGAGAAGCCCAACATGTTTCTATAACAGAAAACGACGTACGCAATGAGCTGTCTTGTGGAGCAGAACTTAAAATCGAAACTAAATCCGACGGTATTCTGTACTATCTAGATCGCATATGGATCCCCGATCACAATAACCTTCGTGATTTCCTTATGAATGAGGGGCACAAAACACGATACTCTGTACACCCAGGAGCCGACAAGATGTATCAAGACCTACGATACACCTACTGGTGGCCTGGCATGAAGAAAGATGTCGCTGTTTTTGTTTCCAAGTGCCTTACATGTTCCAAAGTAAAAGCTGAACATAAAGACCCTCAGGACTTCTAGTCCAACCTGAAATACTTGTATGGAAGTGGGAAAACATAACCATGGACTTCATTACCGGGTTACCTCGCACCTCCAGTGGGTATGACACTATATGGGTAATCATTAATCGTCTTACAAAATCAGCTCACTTCATTCCGATTCGCGAGGACTTCAAGAACGAGAAGTTAGCTCGTATCTACATCAGCGAGATCGTAAGCCGTCATGGTGTACCGTTAAGCATTATTTCAGATCGTGATGGTCGTTTCACTTCACAAACATGGCAAGCCGTACAAGTCGCTTTGGGTACACGATTAGACCTCAGTACCGCTTATCATCCTCAAACTGATGGACAATCTGAACGCACCATCCAAACCCTTGAAGACATGCTTTGAGCATGTGTCATAGACTTCAAGGGAAATTGGGACGCTCATCTACCATTAGTTGAATTTTCGTACAACAACAGCTATCATTCAAGTATCGGCATGGCACCTTTCGAAGCTTTATATGGTCGTAAGTGCCGATCTCCAGTATGTTGGCACGAAATTGGAGAAGCTCAAATCACCGGTCCAGAATTGATTCAAGAAACAACAGACAAGATCCATCAAATTCGAAACAATCTTCTAGCGGCACAAAGTCGTCAAAAGAGTTACGCAGACAAACGACGAAAGCCTTTGGAGTTTAACATTGGTGATCATGTACTTTTAAAAGTATCACCGTGGAAGGGAGTAGTTCGTTTTGGCCAGAAGGGCAAGCTAGCACCACGCTACGTAGGACCTTTCAAGATACTCGAAAGAGTAGGACCTGTAGCATACAAGCTTGACCTACCAGAAGAACTCAACAGAATTCACCCCACATTCCACGTATCAAACTTGAAGAAGTGCCTCGCCGATGAAAACCTCCATATTCCCCTAGAAGATATTCAGATCGATGAATCTATGCACTTCATTGAAAGACCAGTAGAGATCATGGACTTCGGAGAAAAACGTTTAAGACGGAGTCGTATTCCAATTGTTAGGGTACGTTGGGAGTCGAAACGAGGACCTGAGTTTACCTGGGAACGTGAAGACTCAATGCGCGAAAAATACCCGCATCTTTTTCCTGTAATCACTACTACTTCAATTTCGAGACGAAATTTCTAAAAGTAGGGGATACTGTAACATCCGTCGAAAAACGGGTTTTCAAAACCCGCTTCGTTTATTAATCGAATAGTCAGTTTCAAATTTTCGTTGCTTATTGAATGCTTATTTTAATTTTAAACAATACATAACTAATAAACATTTTAGAATATGGAAACTAAAATTGTTAAAAAGTAAAAATAAGTAAATAAAAATGAAATTAGGTTGCCGGGTTTCGAACCCGGGTCAGCCGGAAGACACAACCATCACCCAAATTAACCACTCCGCCACTTGATGTTTTTGTGTAATCAAGGAAACAAATAAAACCTTAAGTTCACCCGTGAATCTATCTGTTTGCGCCAAAACTGAAACTGATCATCGGCTTTCAACTATCCAAAGACGTTTGAGTGATCGTGGGTTACTGATTATAACCGATAAAACCATTATAACCCACGTTCTTAATCAATTCAGTCTTTATTGAACTCGATTCATATGATTTTCGAGTTTAATAACCAAAATCATTTACCTCCAATTTACACCGGTAATATCATTGTCTCGCAACTCAGAAACACTCACAGAACCTTCGATTTCACTTTCGCTCTAATTTCTGTTCGTCGAAAACGTTTTCTGATACGCCGGACTTTCGCCGGAAAACCGTGACATTCATCGAATCGGTAAATTTCTCAATTCTTTCATCTTCTATCCATTGTTAGACTTTTACTAACTCAAATCCTTTAATCAGAATCGGTCCCAGACGACGTTGTCGGATAATCTGCAACCGCCGGAAAATCTCTGAAAATTCCGAAATCGCGCTGTGAATGGGTACAAACATCTAAACTCCCTGATAATTCTTGTTTAGTCATTTAATTTCACAATTAGTTAATCAAAACTGTTAATTCGTCCGCTCAGACGGAATTCATAAAACAGAGCCGACGACTTTGCCGGAGTTCTGAGAAAATCATCTTTCCGATACATTCATTTCCAAAACCTTTCCTTGTCCATTACATTTTAATCATTTATATGTTCGTTAATCGAATTAATCAAAAACTGTCGAATATCGTTGTCTGTGTCTTTGAACGAAGAAGATGAAGTCGAACAATGAGTATAAGGTTAATTAAAACAAGATATAAAACCGTGTTAGACACACAGTCCAGCGGTGGACTGTGTGTAAACACATAGCGCACGTCACAAGTTTGAATCTTACAAACGCAGCGGCTTTCCGAGTTAAAACCAATTTTTTTGTTACTGAATTAGAGTAGGACCCAGGATGTTCTTAAGATTAATTTAAATTGTAAGTTTAACAGATAAGTCACGCAGCCCAACTGGTTGGGCTGTGCGCTTACAAACCAAGGGACCCGAGTTCGATTCGGTTTCCCTGCAACCAGTTCCATCATTAAATTCTTTTAATATAAATCGAATAAATTAAAACATTTAATTTGTATATATATATAATTAAAACTTAGAATATTTCGGGTTAGACACGTAGCTCAGTTGGTAGAGCTGCGTGCACGCGTACGAGAGGTCACAAGTTCGAACCTCACTCAGCGCAAACAAACACAAGTCCGAACCGGTCAAACAGTCAAAGTCAATGGTCAACGGTCAACCCAAAAAGTCAACATTTTTTTATATTTTTATTTATTTATTTAATTTAAAAATCAATTAAAAATACTTAAAATAATATTTTTAAAGTTAGAAAATGACCTTAAACTCACAAAAATAAATCTAAAAATCCTATTAAAATTGTTAATAAAATCCACTTATTTACCGTACCTTTTCGTTATTATTTAGGCTAGTTATTCCTCGTCGATCAACTCTCTAAACTCGTGCGCATTCAACATCATCAAACGAACGCACCCAATGTGAGTGAATCTCTACAAATTCCCCGTTTTAATCACTTTTTGGGGTGTATCATGTGTCTTATTATTTATTACATTTAAACACTTGTGCATCCATCATATCCATGACCAAATGTGTATTCAATATGTATCAACTGTTTGTGTGGTTAATGTTTAGATTAAATTTATCATTTTCAGTATATACATCATCATAGGCCGTCTGTTCCCCATTACCTATGAGCGGAACCGTTCCCCATTACCTATGAGCGGAACGTGGCGTCGCCAACATACGATCGGCTCCGTTTGATTGAGCCTTGATCTCACATACATCATCATAGGCCGTCCGTTCCCCATTACCTATGAGCGGAACGTGACGTTGCCAACATATACATTATCATTCATGTCATATACTCATGCAAGGTGGTTTGTTATTGTTTGTTATTGTTTGTTATTGTATGTTTATTTACGTTTGCTCACATATGATTATTGCACAATTTTTCCATATTAAATACAACAAGAAATCAATAATAAATGTTTTCTAACAAGGTTCACTCGCCAACTTTTGTTGACCAAAAACCCCCATTTTTACACATGATATAGGTGATCCAGTTGCAGCAAGAAACATATAGGACGGCCTAGAAGAATAAATCAGTTTAGATTTTGGATTGTTGACTTATTTACTTTTCCTTGTATTTGTATGAACTTGTTTGGAATATTGAAGTTGTAATTTTGAATTTAATAAATATGAAACATATTAGTAAACATCATGAGTTTTGGTGATAACCCAATTATGCCCCGACTCTTATTCCGGTGCGGGTCGGGGTGTGACACGCAATGTAGTTCACTTGATCCAAAGAAACAACTCCGTTTGAGAGCTTTCCCTCGGCGACAATCCTTCCACCTTGGTTACCAGCAAATCCAACATATCCGCCATTGATAGCTTTTATGTCGAACAAGAGCGCTTTCATTCATGTCATATGTCTGGAAGCTCCACTATCCAGAATCCACTTGGAAAGTACGGATCTCTGGAGCCCCTGCACATTTCAACAATTAGTTAAACAGTGCGACCCAAGCCTTCTTGGTCTTGGGTTGAATTGGATAACCATCTTCGTAATCAAATTCACACTCGTCAGCATAATCAAATTCACATTCATCAGCATAATCAAATTCACATTCATCATCTGGATTTTCTACGATGTTTATGTTTGAAAACTTCACTTTCTCTTTATCTTTTGAACTATTATCACTTGTAGATTTGACTTTTTCAGATTTGATTGCAGATTTTGATTCTTTCATGCTATCACTAGTCTTAACAGGCTCAGACTTAGTGATTTCAGATGTTGTTGATCTTTTCTTAGCAATACAGGCTTGTGATTTGATATTAGCCTTTTTGATGTAAAACTTGTTTTCATTACCCCTAGAAGTTTCACCTTTTTTGAAAATTGAGTTTTCAAATCTCTTTTCAGTTTTAGGTTTAACTTCTGGTTTGATTCATTTCTTTTCAAAATTCTTACAAGTTTTACAAACTCTGGTTGCTTTGGTTTCACAACATCTGAACTTTCTTTCCTTCGAAGATAAGCCGGCTTTGATTTCAGACACTTGCGTGCAATATGACCAATTTCATTACACTTGAAGCAAGTCCGATTATCATGTGAATGTCCACTAGTGGATTTTACACCACTTGTGGCTTTCGCCTTATCTCGAAGTTCTTTCTGTTTCTTAAATTCATCATTTGATTGTTTCCCGATCAAACTTTCCTCATGAACTGTGTTCGTCCCATAGACAAATTTCATGTTTTTCTCTTTGTACTCATGAAAAGGTGACTTTTTCTTAACCGGTTCTTCTTCCTCATCTAGACCCAACCCAGCTCTCCAGTTTTATGGATGATCACCACCCTTTCTCCAGTAGTTGTTATAATTTCTTTTGGGTTTAGAATAGAATTTCTTTTCATTTTTCTCCAGGTCCTTTGATGAAACTTCAACCAATTTGAACAGTTTATCCAATTGATCCTCTTTGACTTTCCGAATCGGAAAACTGTCATCAAAGTATAATCTATCAGATTCCTTAACCTTGTACATTACAACGTTAGGATCATCACATAGATCATCCTCCGATGATGTATCGTCATCTTCGGAACTTGAGTCAGAACTATTCAAATTCGAGGTGGCGCTATCAAAGTTGCCATCATCAGAATCGTTTAGAACATTTTCAACCACCTTTTTCACTACCGCATTGTCATCATCAGATTTACTAAAGACTACATCAATGTTCTCCGGCAACTCATGTTTCTTTTCAGATAACAACTCAATGTTGAGTGCCTTATCCATTCCTTCAACAGTTTTGCGACAATACTTTTCACATAGAGGTGGAGGAAGATTGTTGTATTCTTTACCAATTTTCTTTTTAGGTTTTTCTCCCGATGGAATTGTGGGAAGAATGTGATCAATGATATATGCGTTAGTTGAATAACTTCTCAAAAGTTGTTGAACAGTTTTGTTTCAATTTTCATGTCCTGGAGTTGTTGTTTGGTCTCAGCAATGGTGTTAATATAAATGTTTATTGCTTTTTGTTTATCCATTACTGTACCTTTCAACATCCTTATGGTATCATGTTGTTCAATATTATTTTATCGAGCCTACCCATAATCATCTTTCATTTTGTCATACGCTTCCTTCATTGTACGATAATCGTATTTGAAATGTTCGTTATGTACATTGAGTTCAGCAATGATTTGTGATTTTTTGGCACATTCAACACATGGCTCGGTACATTTTGTGCAAGGTTTTACAACCTCCACAACTTGTACTTTGACAACTTCCTTTACCTCTGGACCTACCTTGGTTAGATTCGCCATCATAGCTTTATCGGCAACGTCCTTGAGGTTTTCAGCAGTTACTTCTTGAACAACATCAGTACTTCTTCATTCATTTCTCTTGATCACTTGCTCCTGAGAACTTCCATCAAAGTGTCCTGCAAAACTATCACACGAGTTAGGAGATAATTTTCCTTATTCTTCATGTGGAGATACTCCTCTTCCTCATGTTGTTGCAGACACTGTTCCAATAAATATTCTCTAGAGCTGTTGCTTCTTCGGCAGAAGTATCTTCAACGATCTCAGCCATCAATGCAACTCTGGTCTTCTTACCGATATAATAATTCCAATGAAGCCATCATCCTCGTTTGAAGCAACCATTGCTTTATCAGTGTTACTGCGTTTGGCTTTTCCTGGATCTCAACTTGTGTCTTCGTTGGGAAAGGCTTGTATTGAAGAGATTTCTTGTAATACTCGTTGCCTCCTACCAAATGGATTGTGATTGCCCGTTGCTTCAGGATTTTTGCATTCTCTCTTAAAATGCCCTTTCTGTCGGCATCTAAAACAAGTGACCTTCGATTTGTCGAACCCTATCTTGTTGCTTGAATTTCGATATCTCGGCCTGTGAGCACAACAAACTTTGTCACCCTTCGAATGATAGAAGCTAGTGACCACTCGATATCCATTAGCTCAAGTTCTTCTTCGTCCACCTGATCGTAGTCTTTCGGTGGTCATTTCGGATTGCCGATCTTTCCAGCTACAAGACTTTCGTACGATTCTAGAACAATGGCGAGAAGTGACATATGGTGTTTTGCAACTTACTCAGAAACAACATTGTTTAGATTCACAGCAATGTTACACTTGTACACATTCGGATCAGAATTTGATTCTTGATTCTTAGCTTGACTCTGATAAGATGAATTTGAACCAGTGCTTGAGAACAAGAGCTGTGTGGACTTTGATTCTGATTCGTGGAGAAGAGTTCATGTTTGCACTGAATGCTCCCTGAATCGTTGACTTGAAATGTTGTCATGCATTCCGGTTTTGTAATACAGACCAACATCTTGAACAACATTCGCATTCTTCGACTTTGCAATCTTCAGCAATTCCATTTCATGGCCTTCAAGTTTGTCGATAAATGTTGACAACTTAAAGAATTCCCAATTAGCACTTTCTTTCAGAACCATCAGGTAAGTAGTCCACTCTCCGTCAGGTAACGCATCTGCAAGCTTGTTGATGTATTCTTGTTCCGACGTCTCAAGACCGTGTCTTCTCATTTGGACTTTTAGATGACAGAAACGCTCAATCATCTGCTTCATTGTCTTACCCTTCAGCATGTTAAGATATCGAACTCTTCATGATAAGCGCTTTCTTACTCTTGATCATCTCCGCCTTCCTTGATATTTCTTTTGAAGCGATAGCCAGAGTTCTCTCGCAGTTGTATATTCCGACAACAAAACGAGAATATCTTCATTGACAGATTGTTGAATGAGGCTAATCATCTTTTTCTCAGCAATGTATTCATCTTTCTGTATTGTGGTGTACTTGTACTTCTCTAGAACTTGCTGATGTTCGTCCAACGGAACAGTGTAACCTCTCTCAATCAACACCAGCCTTGAAATGCATGGCTTGAACCCAAACGTAAATTTCTCTTCCATCCTTCATACTCGTCCATGCTCATTAGCTTTGGCGGTTTAACAGACGTGCCCATCTCGTTGTCTAGATTGACTTGTTGGATCACATTAGCATTTGACGTACCCACTCCAGACATATACGCTCTCTGAATATCATCCATCACGAATATCGAGACACGTACGCTGAAAACACTTGAAAACTTTGAAAACAATTAGTTTTACTACAAGTTCGGTCGAACTTGTAGTTTGAATGAAGAATTCAGACTTTTAATCACAAGTTCGGTCGAACTTATGATTTATTTGAAAATTTCCTGAGTTTTGAACTTTGGTCGAACTTGTATATTGAATTTTATAAGAAACTAGTAAGTTCGGGCGAACTTAACTAAAATCCTTGAATTTTATCATGTTCGGTCGAACTTGATAAAATTTCAATGAAATTTCAGTAACTTCGAGCGAACTTGGCAAGAATTTCCTCAAAAACACCTCAAGTTCGAGCGAACTTGGTAAAAACTCACTGAAAAAGTGACTTTTTAGCACAAGTCGGCCGAACTTGACTAACAAGTTCGATGGAGAAGGTTTTGAAAAACATGGTTTTCTTCACAATTTTGACACCAATTTGTTTGATTTTAGTCTCCAAACTCTTAGGGGTTTATCTATGTTGTATTTAACATGTCATCTTGAAAATTGGACAGAATTTGCCCGCGAATTCTTCATTTTTGTGAAAAAGTAAAGAAAAATAGAAGAATGGAGATGAAATAGAAGTGTTCTTGTCTTGATATCAATCAAATCAGGCTGTTCTAGCTCTGATACCACTTGTAGGACCGATCCTCGATGCTTAGGAACCTAGATTTGATATCTATTGTCCATAATAGCGGAAATATTATGACAAGTTTACCAATAGACAAGAATTAATCAGTTAAACGTCAATTTTATTGATTAAACGTCAAGAATCCAAATTGACAGAGCTTCGCCTCAGAGATGCCAAAGTTCAAATGAGTGAGGCATGCTAGCTATTTATAGATGATCAAGTTCGCCTGAGGATACCTAAGTTCGCCCGAACTTGCCTTAGCAAGTTCGGCCGAACTTGACAATACAAGTTACATATGGGCGAACTTGACCTCCAACTATATAAATACAGCTTTTTGCTAGCCTATTCAACTCTATTCTATACAGACTCGATATAAGACTAGGACATAGACATTATGCACCAAAAACCATCTGGACACGTATTTACCAGACGACCCCTTAAAATGGCGTAAACCATTTTAACAAGTCGTAACAGGTCAAAACACCATTAGACACATTCCAATCTAAATTTAAGGTTTAACAAACCATATTATATGATATCCCTCTCTCATTTGGTTATAAACCACATTCTATCTGATCTTTTCTTTAAGCCACGATATACGCTAACCATATAACAATCCGAATATTAAGAAACACCTGATCTTTGCATACACGACTAAGCAAGTCATCATCATCAAGTGAGTAAATAGTCCATACTTTTACGTTTTCTAAATGTTATGGGTGATTCATATGTACCTACCATTTTTCAAGTTTACAAAACTACACATGTGTTTGTATATACAATATGCTTTCAATTTGTGTGAAACTTGGTGGTGCGTCATTCATAACAAGGGTACATTCATTAACTTTGGCCAAGTCGAGTGGTAGTACGTTATGGTACCATAGATTGACAATTCTATTTCCAAATTTCCCGGGGTTGTGGGGAAGTTTGGGAAACCACGAAACAATGCATTAGATAAACCCTTTGGTGGTTTGTCGGGCGAGTCAACATAGGCGTGAATGTATTCGCCATACGACCACACTTGTTTACATAAAACGAAACTATTGGTTTCCAAACATGACGATTGGTTTATATAAAACATGACGATTGGTTTACACAAGACAATTGGTTGACAAACATGACGAGTGGTTTATACATAACATGATGATTGGTTTACGCAAAACGATTGGTTTTACAAACATGACGATTGGATTATACATAACATCACGATTGGTTTTCAAGTATATAGATAAACCAACAATTTCCGAGAAAACAATTGGTTACTTAAACGATTTTACAAAGAAACATTTTTCGAGTTTTATGGCTACAAGGTTTACTCTAAAATACCAGCTTTAATAGTTGGTAAAAACATTTTGTAATACCAAACACATTTGATAAACTTTAAATATTCCATTTTAGTGTGTTTATATTTCTGCAATCAATATTAAAAATCCAAAAGGATTTTCTTTTAAAATCTTCCATAGAAACCTAATAGTGTTGAATGTGAGCCGGAACAACGAGATTGTTAAAGAAAATGTTAGTCTGTGGATACTTGTGATTGTTCATCGAAGTCAAATCTAATATGATATATAGAGCACCGTTTTCACTTGAGGATCTTATCCAAGACAGATCAAGACTAACAATCACAGATTTTTAGCTATGTCTAAGGCATGTTAATGCACCTTTGTGTATGCCCATGGTTAGAAATCTAAATGTACATAACATGTAATAGTCTTGAGTCTTTGATTAGTTGTCCGGCCAAGGTTTCACTAGGGTTAGTTAGTTGACATCATAAATCATACATCATCCTACACATGGGATACGAGATAACATATGGGGACAAAGGTTTTGTTCTATGCAGAGATAAATAAACATGAAGGCTGATGTCGTGAAACCTCATATGCTTGGAAGAACCACAACGTATAGTATCAAAAACAGAGAAAGATCAAGAGAAGGGTAAATATGTTGTGACTCTGAAATATAAGAAACTGAAGCTGGTGAGAATATACCATTCCATGAAATTGAACAAAACTTTCATAATTTTTTCAAGTGGTGTACTATGATGAGAAGACTAGTGAAGCAGTGATAGTGCTCCATGAAGGAAGAAAGAAATTGAAAATCAATCAGAGTTTATGAACCGATGTGGTTAGTGAATCTATCTGAAAAAGACGTGGATGTGTTATTCAAGAATCAAATCTTATTCGATGCATTTGATATCGTTCAAGTTTTACAGTTTCAATGTGGATTCAAAATATGTTTTATCTATGAGATCAGTTCTAGGAATGCATCTATTTCTTCAAACTCTTTCACATAAAAGTCCAAAAACTATAAATCCCTTTTATCAACAATTGCATGTGGGCTGCCATACTACAGGAACAACTTTGGTACCCTATAGTACACTCTAAACTTGTCAGAATACCCTAGACCACCGAGCATTCGGTCTATCTGTAGACTACATAACATCTCATGGTCACATCATCACATAATTCACACTGCCTTCCTTATGATGGAATTTAAATGTGAAATACCTTTGCTCATTTTGTCTGAACTTGTCAGAATACCCTAAACCGTCCAACATCCGGTCTATCTGTAGACAAACATAACATCTTAGTGGTGCATATTTTGTCCTAAAATACATAAATAACAAAATTAGTTTTAGCTTAAATATTGCAACCAATTGAAGATATTAATGTGACTTTGCATAGTCTGTATCTTCCTCACTAGCTAATCGGATTCTCCAGCCCATGACCGTCGATCGATTTTTGCAAGGGGAGAAAATTAATGTATAATAACCGTAGTAGTAGCATGTGAAGACCTAATTCTGACCACAAGGATTTATATAAACTAGGGAAACGTGTGATCATTGCTTGGGAAGACGATTGTCCTAGTTCAATTCGGCGGGGAGGTAGAAATGATAAGTCACACATTAAAATTTTACTATGTCTTTTATTACCTTTCGCTATAAAACATGTTTAGCCACATATAAAATTAAACAAATACCATGGCAGTTGGTCACAAAATTTGCAAGTGGCTATATGTATTATCTTTTAGCCACAACACTAAAAACATATGCGGCAGATATTTGCATATGGCCACACTTTTCTACTGCGGTTATTGATTGCCACATTTTTATTGAAATTGTAACTAATGGTTGACAAAGAGATGTGTTTTCGTCACATGAATCAAGAGATCAAACAAACAAAGTGGCAATAGATTACATTTGGCCACATGTTTCTAGTTCCTGCTAGTAAATGTCAAAGATTTTTTTTTCTAAATTGTAGCTACAGTTTTGATATGTTATATAATGGCCACATTAGTAATAAAATGTGTTGCTAAAGGTCTTGAGTTGTTAAACAATGGTCACATTAATAATAAAATTTGTGGCTAAAAGTGTATTAAAATATTATAAATGACCTTTAGTCGCAATATTTATTCAATGGTGTGGCAAGGTGGTTTGGCGATATTCTTGTCGTAGCCCTATTTTCACGTAGTGTTTTGGAAGAAGTCTCAATTCAAAACAATGGAACAAAATGTGTGTGACTACATGAGATGGTGTACTATGATGCCAATACAGGATAGGCTATGATTATCATTACTAATAAGTGTGATTGGAGAACTATTAGATTGTTTGACTTAATGTGAGTTGTCAACATGTCTAAAGCTGTTATTAAAGTTCAATAGTCAATTTGATATTGTTTAACATGAGAGACATGGAGCATACATTACAATTTCAGAAACTTGTTCGATTTTGCTTTTCATACATAAATTATGCTGGAAGTGATTGGAAGACAAGCTTGAAAGAAGAATGAAGACCGAAAACTACAAGATCCATGCATCAGCTATATCTAAGGGGGAGTTTTTAGTGAATAATGTGTGTGTAGTTGATTGGCAATGCCAAGATTCTCGTATAGGTTTTCGTGTTTGTCATTTTGTGTTTGTGTTAAGTTAGATAGATTTTAACATTTGATGTAAGTCATTCAATGAGTAATGCTATTGACATGTCCATTCGAATGAAGTGTTCACTCGTATGGGGATTCGACTTAACATTAAGTTCATAATTTTAAGAGTCAGTCGTATTGGTAATCCATTTGTATGTTTAGCCATTCGATTGAATGTCCAGTTGATTGAGTCAATCAACTGGCAGTGGCTATAAATAAATGAATCCAGTCAACGAGTCTAACCTTTTTCCATTTGATCAGTTCTGTGATTCTCAACGTGTTAGAGAACTCTATCAATTTGCAAATAATGCAACCAAAACGTTTAATTAGTTTGTGTGAATCAAAATCATGACGTTTATAAAGGATTCTACATGTTATTCCAAAGAAAGTAGAATCTCATACGTTAAACGTAAAATCAAGATGTGTAACAGGAATTTCAAGTGGTATTGGTGCATTACGCTCATTTCTAGTCCAATATTGAGTGTTTTGTAACAGTAGCCATTTTCAAAGATTGCAAACTTTTGATCATTTCCATGTTTAATAAAATTCTATACTTATTTTACTGATTTTGTAATTGTTACGATCAAGCAAGACGATATCCCAACATTTCCAGAACAAAATCTAAGTTAGACATGCCTTGATACCCTTCATATTGCTGAAACAATAAGTTAGAAGGCTTGAAAATGGCAAAAGCTGATAATACAAGTCTGGGGGCCAAAATTATCAAAAAAATGAAAAATTTTGCATTAGAGTGCCTAGCGGACCATAAGACATTACCTTTTATGGTCCGTAATGGGTGCCATTTTTGCTTGTTCACCAAGTGTTGCCACATATCTTCAAATCTTTGCTTGTTCACCTAGCACGAATTTTGCCACCTCTAATCTGGTTATGACACGTTTTAGGACACTAAGCATCACCATAACACATTTTCATCACATGCTTGATCCGAAAATAGTATAAATAGGCTTGAATTTTTGAGTTACAACCACCCCATTCTTTTCTTTCTCGCTCAAACCCTCTTGGAGCTTGCCTCTGCACTTGAGGCCTTCATTCCTTAGTTCTAATCCTTCTTCAAACACAAGTAAGTGTTTCTCCTACTCTATTTCATTTATTTAACGAGTTATGAGTAAAAAGTCAAGCAAAATTGACTTTTGCTTTGACTTTTGGTTCTGACTTTTCAGTCAAGTCAAAGTTCAAAATGAACTTTGCTATGTGATCATAATGACGAAGGTGTTAATCCCTCACTTTTACACCCTCTGATCATCACGTTTATTAGGCGAAATGACGAGTCAAACTATAATAAAATTAAGTAGAAAGGGCACATAAAATTGAATTTTACGAAAAATTAGTTTTCAAATATTAAAACTAAAAGTGTTGGCACCAAATAGTTTATATAGTTTAGTGTTCATTCCTAGTCGAAAGTCAAGCAGTTGACTTCTACTTAGACTTTCGAATCTGACTCGTTTGGTCAACCTTAGGACCCAATCAAGCCCAACAATAGGACCACAGTAATATAGAGAATAACCCTTTAAAGGTTATACCTTATGGTCATATCGTTTGATGGGTTAAATGAAAGTCAACTATATATACTTTAAAACGGTCAAAAATACCCTTTTTGGAGTAAAATGTTTTAAAACTTATATAATCAACATTTTTACCTCAAGACTGATCATATAACAGAAATAAACTTTTTTTGACATGTTGGACTCGTCATAAGACCCATTCAACCATTCGAAACCATGTTTGTGCATACGACTAGTTCATTAGCGCAAACTAGCCATAACAGGTAAAAACTTCGAAACACTTTCCAATGAAAATGTTAGGTTTAACCAACCATGTTACATGAGCTTCCTTGCTCATATGTTATAATTTATAAACCACATTCTATTCCTCTTTACGTCAAATCCGTAATATGCACATTTAATAAACTTTGGACGAAAACTTCCTATTTGGACGGATTCGCGTTGTTATTTTAACCAAGCACTAACTTGGTCAAAACTTAAGCAAACAAAGTAAAATCTTACATTTTGATTAAGTACACTGAAATATGATTTCAACAATGTATGATGCATCTAAAAAACGCCTCTGTTTGGATCCTCAAATGTCTAAAACCAAACCGAAGGTCAAAGCTGAATGGATTACAATGATCAAAAGTTTTGACATTTTCTAGGTTTCAAACAGAAAAACCTTTCTGAAGGAAAGTTGTAGAGTACACACTGTTCAGTGAACAGGAAAGTATTATAATTTTGTGACAATGTTTGCTATTTTTAACGTATTTTACAAAAAAAACACAGAAGGGTGCCAAAATTCATATCTTCTAAAACATCTAAACTTCTTCAAAGTTAGGATGTTTCCATAACTCACACTCACCCACAAACATTATCACAACAAAATCCTTATTGAACGAATCCTTACTTCTAGGAAACACTTGAGCTTTGCTAGCACAAGTAAGCACAACATCCATAATTCAAGTGGTACATAATCCCCTTTTTACTTTTTCAAAATGTTTTGGTGCTTCAAATGTGCCTAATGTTTTCCGAGTTTTCAAAAACTATATGGTTTATATATACAATATCTTTCAATTTGTGTGAAACTTGGTGGGCATCATTTATAACAAGGGTATATTCATTAACTTTGGCCAAAACCGACGGTAGTATGCTATGGTACCATAGGATTAACAATCTCATTTTCAAATTTCCGGGGTTTGTGGGGAAGTTTGGGGAATGACAAAAATTGTGTATTTGACAAACCCTTTAGTGGTATGTCCGACAAGTCAACATAGGCTTGAATGTATTCACCATACTACCACACTTGTTTACATAAAAGTGAAACTATGGGTTTTATTACATGACGATTGGTTTTACAACATGACGATTGGTTTATTCAAGACATTACGATTGGTATACACAAGAAGATTAGTTTAAAAAATGACGATTACTTTATATATAAAATGACGATTGGTTATACATAACATGACGATTGGCTTTCATGTATATATATAAACCATACAATTTAATGAGAAAAAATTGGTTACTCACATAATTTTACAAAGTAGCATTTTTGTCGAATTTCATGGCTACAAGGTTTATTCTAAATACAAACTTTCATAGTTGGTAAAATATATTGCAATACCAATCATATTTGGTACAAGTTTGGGTTACAAGGTTTTTGCTCATCGACTCTCGTAGTCGGACGAGGTATTGCAATACGAATTCATAGCCATGAATTTGACCACAAAACCTATGTTACTCATCAACATTAATTGTTGACTGTCTTTTTCACATGTGTTTCAGGTACAAATATTTGATGCTTTTACAAGTATGCTACACGTAGGAACGGACTCAACCTTAGTTGGCTATAAAATAAAGAAGAATTGCTTGTATTTGTTATGTTTCAAAAGACAATGTAATACATTATTCAATAAAGCATAAATTTAGTACCATGTGTTGTTAATAATTTGTAACGTTACCCCCGACGTTTTCGCTGGGGTCGTTTACGCGTCGGGATGTTACAGTTTTGACAACGTTTGAAGACAATTTGGATAGGAAAATCGCTTGAATTGGACGATTTTTATCCATTTTGTGTTTCTAGAAAACAATTGAGCACTTTTTGATTTTTTTTGAAGATGTAGAGATGTTGTCAACATACAATAATAATTTAAACATTAAATTGTTATTTTAATAATAAAAAAACAAATGGGCCAAATACATCATATTTGCTTCTCTCTTTTCCGAGTTAATAATTGAGTCGATACTGCCACACTCGGCCTGTCTATTTGGTCCATATAGATTTTGTTAACTTTAAGCAACCACTCTTGAGATTGTAATATCAATGCTTCAAGCATTTAGAATCCTTTCAAAACTTCTTTATATTTTGACTTGTCCTATATGTGCATACATTCATAAGGATTTTAGCAAATAAACTTACTAGTTATCACATGTAAAAATTTTGTTGACAGTTGCTTCATTTAAAATATCTGTAGTATAATTCTTCCACCATTGTTTCTTGAGATATTATAATCACAATGTATAGTATATTAGTTTATGTTTATTAATCCAAAAAATTATTTTTACAGATTTTTATAATTACCTTTTAAGCTCATCAAGACTACAGTTATATTCAATTACCAGTGTATACAAGATTCGTAAAATATTCAGATTTGAATTATGTATACAAACATAATGTTATGATCAAGAACTTACTTTGCATAATTTTCACATAAATGTTGGTATCAAGTAATACATAACACCAATAAGGCGCATATCAATTCCCTAACTCTATTACCTTACCAATTTGGAAAGTCATTGCATAATCCAAAGAAGATTATATCTTCTCATAATAGCCTTAAGTCTTAATGAAAAATGTTTGTACCATTAATTTGCTTTATGTCACTTTTTTGATTTTTTGAATCTCTTATTTACATAATAGACTAATTTATATCTAACACGTTGTTCAAATTCATGTATACGGATTGTTGGTCTGATAACTTTCCATTCATTAGGTTGATCTTAATTTTTTTAACCTCATCATCCATGTTGATTTTGTTTTATTCCATTTCTTTTTAGAACCTAATATGCCTTACTGAGATCTCTTTAATTTTAGCTTACTATCTTCTAGATGCATCATGTCTAATGTCTTTTTCAAAAGTTCTTTTTGCCCTTACCTTGACTTAACTATCTTCATTATTAATATAATTTTCGAGGAACTTTTGCTCTAGTTTCTAATCAACTATTTAACCTGACCCCCAAATTGCACCAGCTAACAACCTTTCACGAAGCCGTTTAAAGTGTAGAAAATATTTAAAATAATACCCACCAAACTTATTAGACTTATTAAAAACCTTAAAAAAAACTAAGCGATCTTCTTGTAACTTGACTTAACACCAACAATAGGTGACTCAAATGAAAAAAAAAATTGGTTGAAAGAATAAAAAGGACAACAAGACTTTGTACTAAGCATTCTTGAAATTAGTCAATGCACTTTTTTATTCATGAGAACTATGAACAACATAAATCAATAATGTACAAGAATATTATAATATAATTACTAAGCCTCTTTGAAATTAGTCAATGCACTTTTTTATTCATCGGAACTATGTACAACATAAACCAATAATGTACAAAAATATTATAATATGATGTATGCTTCCAACCAGTCTTTATACTTGACTTAACACCAATAATAAGTGACAGAAATGAAAGAAAATTGGTTGAAGGAATAAAAAACGACGACAACAAGACTATGTACTGATAAGTTTAATTAAAACTCTTGAAATTAGTCAAACAGTTTTTTATTCATTAGTAATATAAACAACATAAACCAACAATTTAAACAAATTAATTATAGTATGGTGTATGCTTCCAACCCATCTTCAAAGATACGGACAAAAGACTTCATCTCGGTTTTCAGAAGGCTAATGCCAATCTCCAGATCTTGATTCTTTTCTTTACATGCATTCATGGATATCGATCCATCATAATCAATCGACACTGTTCGAGCTTTTTAGGCTTACCCCACCCAAAATCCATGTCATAAAACTTTAGCTTTGGTGTTCCAGCAACTCCGATCATTGTTCTTGGTACCCCATTGGAAAACAAGTCCTCAAATGATTCATTTCTTTCACAACTCCATCCTTATCGGTCAACGCCTTGTGTAGACTTTCTCCGATCAATTTTGTTGTAGTTACTAACCCTTCTTTTCTAGTTAACTTTGTGGTGTTTTCCATACTGATACACCCTACAACACAATTGCCAAAGTAGGACGTCGAGATCACGGGATTCATACGTGTCCTACAGTCAATGGCGAAAGCAAATAGTTGCAGCCCATCCTTTCGTGTTTTCGCTATGCAACTCCAGATATATGCACATGCAACCGTAAAAGATTATACATATGCTAATGTTGGTAGTTGTGTTAACACCATTACTTTCAACTTACTAAGCACAGTTTGAGGTAATATAAAGGTTGCTCGAACTTTATCAGTTGGTCCACATAGTTTGCGAGGTTGATACTCTTCTTTAAAGTTTTAACTTTCGCAAACTTTAGATAGCTTTCATCTAATTTATGGTTTCGAATCGGTCTATCATATAATGGCAAACTCTCATTAGCTAAAAATGATTCATCTGAACCAAATTGAGCAATAGATGACCATGCCTTCAAGAAACAAAATTTGGTGCTAGCATCAGCTAGGCAATGGTGATTTGTCATTCCGATGGAGATTCCAAAGTTCGGAAAAAGTGTCACTTGAACAGAGAACACTGGATCTTTGTGAAATTTGAAGTTTTATCAGCTTCACCAAGTGCAGGTATAAGATGGTAAAACATTTCACAATCTCGGGGATGGTTACTCGTTAGTTCATTGAAATCGAGGTTACATTCTGCGAAAGTAACTATGACAGAATCACCCTCAACATAACGGATTTCGGCTTTTTAGTGGAAGTTGGAAACACTATCAAGTTGCCAGAATATGGAAAAATGTTGAAGGGTGATTGACAACGAGTGTTTGACCTTGGGAATAATAGTTCCAGCGAATATATTTTGTGTTATCGAAAATTCATAAAAGAATACATTATGAATAGGAGAATGTCTTAGCCATAAGAAGCCAAAGAAGGTCAGTGGCAACGACCTATTTCCTACGGCGGTCGCAGGTGGTGATACATGAGCCTGTTCAAGAACATTCAATATTGGAAAGGAAGCCATGATGTGTATGACACCCAAACCATAGAGAATTTATAGATGTTAACATAGGGAATTGACAAAAATCTTCACGTTGCATTGGTCTATGTGTACTTTATTCCAAACTTTTAATTTGCAACCTTTGACCTTTGTAGTAAAAAACATAATTTTTTTTATTGTTTTTGACATTCCTTATTTATTAAGACTAAATTTATTGTAATAAAATAGTGACATATGATGATGAGTTATCACCAAATTAGATTTTGTTGAATCATCAAGGAAAGAATCTTGTTAATAAATAGTAATACATATGATAAGTTATTACACAAATACCAAGGACTAGGGAGTTGTCAAGTTGATAACAATGAAAAGTAGATAAACATGACCAAGGGTTTCTAGCCTAATAGTATCAAATGTTACATTAACGTTCTTTTTCTATTAGCAAGGGTTTAATTTTTATTAAAAATAAATGATGTTAATTGATATAGTATATCGTTTAAAAATAGTAACACTCATTTGAAATTAATATTTTTAGGTACAACATAATAAAATATCATATCTCATCTTCCATTTCATTTACAACACATTAAAGTTTTTTTTCTAAATTAGTAATTTTTATTTTTGTATAATATATAATGTCCTATTAATTTTATATTGAGAGGTCATGTCTATATGACTTCTTTTCTTATTAAAAATATAGATAAGCAAAATCGTGACACTCCAAAAGTCGAATGAGTCAATTCTGTTGGATCTACACATCATACATAGTAGAAGATTTTAGAAACATTTCTCTATGTCATTTCATTTAAATCATTCAACTTTAATTCTGGATACATTAACTAGTAGCACTGATGTTCTACTCCCCATGTCAAATAGCCCAAGATGTGACTTCATCAATCCAATAACTCACTTTGAAACACGTATTAAAATGGGCAAGCTTACGTTGGTAAGTTCATAATTAAAAGCTTTTCGAAACTTGTAAAAATAAATAAATATTTATAAACTTTTCAAAACAATATCATAAGTAGGCACTCCATTAAGGTTGTTCCAACCTTCTTGGAGATTCGAGGTCAAGTGAAATTTTGGAGCACTTTTCCTTTTTTGATTGTTATAAATGATACTTCTTTCTCCGTGTTTGGAACCAAGCAAAGATCGAACACAGCTATAATAGAGAGTGGTATGCACTAATATAGTCAAACAAAACTAAAACAATAAGTTTGCACTAATATTAATAGTTAACATACTTAATTTTCTTTTAAGTGAGGCCCTAGGCCTAAGCCTTTGGGTTTCTTGTACCATAGTCCGGCCCTGCACTCCATATCATTTGCCTGTCACACCCGCTCATAGGCGGAAGCGCACGGTGTGAACTTAATCGGTTTTCATCACATATGATATAAGTAAACGACTATATGAAATAAAAGATGCACGATGTTCATCCACTACCATAATTAAAATTACAACTCATAAGTTGTTGATAATAAAAGACAACATAAGGTAATAAATTTTACAAAATAGACTTGTCCAAAATAAAGTTTTTAAACATTAAGGCTTTGCATCTATATCCCGTTCGAAGACATAATATATGGACCAAACCCTTCAAAACGTGGATGACATCAACTTCTTGATAACCTTGTAACCATCTGCACCAATATCCACTTAGCTGCCTGAAATACATGTAAGTTTAAAACGTCAACAAAAGTTGGTGAATTCATGTGTTTTCAGTTCATATCAAATGAATCTTTAAAACATTTGAATGTTGTAGTATGAAAGTGTGGTTTGTAAAGCGTCAATGAACTTGTTGATCATTAATGGTTTGCAGGGACATTAATATGTGTGACGACATAGGAAGCACTCAACCCTTGACGATTTAGTACCGATCCGCAATCGGCTGGGACAACAAAAGCACTACATGTGGCCAAAGAAGGACCCATGAGTGGGGCTCGCCTGTACCCGATAGATCTACCCCTCTTGTTCCTTGGTCTTATAAAAGATTAATGGCGCTTAAGATTCACCCTATTACGCACATGATATAGTATTTTATTCCTTAGCTTAACCATACCATCGAAACATGTATTTCCCCCCGAGAGTAGTAACACCGAAAATGTTTAAAAGAAAAGGGGGACATGAACTCACAGTATTGCATTCCAAAGAAGTGTGTGCTTGCAAAGCAGGGTTTCCAATTGTGTGTGGCAACCTACAAGTGTTCTAACCTATTAGACACTTTGAGACTAGACGGTGTACGCGTTGCTCATCTTGAACATTTGTTACGTTTGTATTTATTATTCATTTGGACCCCTTGTGTATTTTAATATGTTGGCATTTGAAATACACTTCATATATATATATAAATTTTGCATTCATAATATGTAAAAACGGGCCTTGCCCTTCGTGAGTCTTCGTGCCTTGTATGAGTGTAAGTGGGCCTACCCCACGAGAGTCTTTGTGCCTCGCACAAGTGAGAATGGGCCTAGCCCATTTCAGTCTTCGTGCCTATCACGAGTATGAGTAGGCCTAGCCCATGAGTGTCTCTGTGCCGGCACGGGCGTAAGTTCATTATGTGTTATATATATATTCTTCAAATATACATTTGAAGGATGGTGAACCTTGTTCACTCGTATATGTACATTTTGTCCCTTTGTCTATGTATTTGTTCCTTTGCACGTGCATTTGTTCCTTTGTATATGTATTTGTTCCTTTGTATATGAAATTGTTCCTTCGTATATACATATGTTCGTTTGTGCATGCATTTGTTCCATTGTATATGCATTTGTTCCTCCGTATATGTATTTCTTCCCATGAGTATATATTTGTTAAGAATATAGATATTTTAACAGCGCATTTATTGGTGTACATGTATGGTATCTTCTTGTATGTGTATACTTTATCAAGTGTATTTATGTACGTTACTATGTACTTGTGTATTTATACGTATACGTATACCATGTATATACCTCACTTGTGTATTTTATTGTCGGTATTTATTTGTATTTGTACGTATATGTGTATATGTACATTTCTTGTATTCTTGCCATTTCACCAAGTGTATTATTGTACGTATTTTATATGTATTTGTATACTTGTATAGTTATGTATTTACTCTTAGTGATTATTTATTTTTATACTTTCTGGAATTTGGGAGTCTTGAAATATATATTGTTTCAAGACTAAAAATTATATTATCTTTGTGTAATAAATTCCCAAATATATAAATGCATGGAGGTTCATGCTCATGTTAATACCTTCAAGTATTTAGGAGGTTTTCATGTGTGGAGTATTTGCATTTAGTTAGTATTTTTCTAACTTCTAACACATACACACAATTTTACACAAGTATTTATACACACAAAGTTGGATATTCCAAGTTTATATATATTTTCATCTCTAACATATATATATTATAATAATATATATTAAAGGGTTTAAGAAAATCATTTAGGAGTTTAGGACTTAAACTCTTCCGTTAAGACTTGCTAATCATGATTAAGATCACTAATCGTTTTAATCACTTTTTAATTACACCATTAATCATGATTGGGATTTTAGAAAATTTTGCCATAGTTTCCCTTAAACTATGGCGTTTTCCACGTTTTCTGAACGTATTTTAAACCATGTTTAAGTCCCATAATCATCATTAATCTCAAATCAAGTTCAATAACCGATTTTGCATGTATATTATACACATATTCACCTTCATTTTGCCATGAGCTTATACATATTTTTTTAACAAAGCTTCTTAAAATAACCACACTTTTTATACCCATTAACAAGTTCATCCTTTTAACATAAACTTGTTTAGGCTACTTTATAAGAACCATCATAATAAAAATCATGATTTAATCTCCTTGTAAAAGTTATATTTATTAAAAATCACTTTCAAGTTTAGTGTTTAAGCTCATAGATCATGAAGGTGATGATCTTGTTAGATCTAAACACCTTAGTGTTTAGATCATCTTTTTTAACCAGGCTCATACAAGATCATAGCATTATACAACCTACTTTACAATAATCACCAAGTTCATACCAACTAGTTTACACTAATCAACATCATCATATAAACACTTCATTTAGTAGACTTTTTAGGTTATGTTTAGGGTTTTAAACTTTGTTTTTAAAGAAGTTCAAGATGATTAAGTATAAAATTGATGAGAAGTGGCCTTACATCATAACAAGTATAAAAATGATGAGAAGTGGCCTTACTACTAGCATAAAGCTAGGGTAGCACCAAGATGTAGATGAAGAAGAATTATGAAGATGTGAAGCTCCAAAACGCCTCCTAGTGCTTTTCCATGCTTCAAACCCCACTCGGTCATCTTAAAATGGCTTGCAAAGGCTTGATTTTGGTGTTTAGGAAGTAGAATTGGTGGGTTATGGGGGGTGCTTTAGGGCCGTAAGTGAGAGAGAGACTAAGAGGGTTCACTTGTTTTGAATGTTGTGAAAATCAGAGGCTATGAAAGATGTTATGGGCTTATAAGTTTCTTTCATTACTCAAAAGTCAAAAGAAAATCTAGGTAGCCCGTACTTCTTATCTTTGTCATCATATCCTTCACTAAATGTACCTTGACTTATGGACCTCTTCCATGACCGAAAATATGAAGTATGGAGGAACTAGGCATGACATTTTGATTATTTTATGAATTTAGCATGTGCATGAATTCCAAAGTTGATATTTTGACCATGAGAGAAAGTCTTTCATTTTTAGTGAAGTGATGATGTTATGATATCAAATGAAGTCTACTAGTTCACTAGATTAATTAACTAGGTATTAGAATGATAAAAATGTTACTAGTTTAATTGTCGGTTCTAAACCGGATAATATGCAAAAGATGTGTTATAATACCGGAAGCGATGTCTTGAATAATTATTTGATACCATCAAGATTATTTATGTTGTTTAGTATTATCTACAAGCTTTATTGGCACTTCCAATGCTAAGTTTTCATGTTGCGGACAAGTATAATTACCATATTATGGCGCGGTTCTAACAATTTATAAATATAAGCATTTTTCAAAAGTCAAAGTATTGTGGCAAGTGGTACCCCTAAATTTGGTTTTTCAGTATATACATTTGTGATGATACGTCTCGTATCATTCGTTAATCGTTTGGACAGTTTTTTGAGCTTGCTGGCATGAATAGTGTATTAAGGTGGTGGATGGTGTTTTCGGCATTTTTCGCAACATATTAGGACATAGTATTTGTTTTCTCGCGATGCGTCGAAAATAACATTACCATTTGTAATGTTTAAACATGTCCTGTGATTGCTAGCCTTGTATGCCCTAATCATGCACAATTTAAGCGGTAAATGAACGCAATTATTTGTTAAGTTGTACGGAATTACCATCAATTTTTCCGGTTGTCACATTGGCCATCTCAATCATAACAAATAACTGCCACTGTGAGACATAGGTTAAATGTAGTTACTACATAACCAAGTTGTTATTATTTTTCTTTGATCTTTTAAAGTTTGTTTATCTGAAACCTTTCCATGATAGGAAACTTTATCAACTTTTAAACGTTCATTAAAACTTTTATCAATTTTATAAACCTCTTTCCATTTTCCATTCCCATCACCCTGGTCATTTAACACGTTTCATAGCTACAAAGCACAAGGCTATTGTCAAACTAATTGCCACTAAAGTTCACTTATAATGCCCCATCATGTATGAGGGACAAAATCCATTCTTGATTGTTCACACATTACCTTCTACATGACCATTTATAGGACCCTGCACCAACCACCCACCAGTTACATGTTAGTCATAATCATCTTGAGACATGAAGGATATATTCATTCATGCTAGTCCACACATTCCCATGTATTCAATAACTTATAGGGACCCTACACCAACCACAAACACCAAATAAAAGTATGCACGTAATCACATACGTTGCATACAATCTTGTGACCAGTAACCCAATTATGCCTTAAAACTGACGCTTAATGCACATGTGCCCATTAACTTTAGATAATTCCCCCTCCCATGAAACTTATCCAACATTATGCGCATAAAATCACACACATAACTGTAGGTAACACATTTGCAGTCTTCACATATCTCTCGACCATCCCTATCAGATAATCCATTTCACCTTCCTAAGTATTGTGATCATTTTCATATTGACTAGTCTCATGACCCTTTCCACAAATAATAGTAAACCGTACACATGTCTACACCCATGCTATTATTAGAATGCATAGATGCTACCAAGTGTGACTATCCTTTAATTCACAAACCTTATTACTATCACTAGGCATCATCCTTACATTTCATGCAAGACTCCACATACCCATCAAATCATTTCATATCATTTTCTATTACCATATACATGTCACATGTTGTATAGCTATGCCATCGGACCATATATTATCATGGTATCTTCATAATCATTTACTCATCATCCTATTATTTCATGCATAATATCATCATTCAAGACTTCACACATTCATCAATCACTTTAGAGTGTTTTCCTTACTAGTAGACTTAATATTAACATGGTATCTTCATAGTCATTGAAAACAACAATCTATGGCATCTTCAATAACTAGTATGTGTACCCCATCTTTGTACACCCCGACCCGCAGCGGAATAAGATCGGGGCATAATTGGGTTATCACCAAAGCTCATGATGTTTACTAAAATGTTTCATATTTATTAAATTCAAATTACAACTTAAATATCCAAATAAAAATCCATACAATTACAAGGAAATGAAATTAAGTAAACAATCCAAAGCTTAAACTGATTTATTCTTCTAGGCCTTCCTATGTGTTTCTTGCCTCAACTGGATCATCTGTATCATGTGTAAAATGGGGGATATTTTGGGTCAACAAAAGTTGGCGAGTGAACCTTGATAAAACATTGGTATTAATTTCTTGTTTTATTTAATATTGAAAATTTGTGCAATAATCACATGTGAGCAAACATATATAAATAACAAACACAAACCACTTTGAATGAGTATATGATATGAATGATGATGAATGTGAGATCAAGGCTCAATCAAACGGAGCCGATCGTATGAGGCACCTGATGCTCAACCCGTCTCCCACGGGGAACTGATGGGCCTAATGATATGCGTGCACTGAAAATGATAAATCCAAACTACATATAATCCACACAACAGACAATTTGATACACATTTGATCACGGATATGATGGATGCACAAGTGTTTAAATATAATAAGGAATTAAACGACAAATGATACACCCCAAAACATGATTAAAACGGGGAATTGATAGAGATTCACTCACATTGTGTGCGTTCTTTAATGACGTTGGATGCGCACGAATTTTAGGATTTGATCGACGAGGAAAACTAACCTAAAATAATAACGAAATGGTTCGGTAAATAAATGGATTTTATTTGGGATTAATACTTTTAAATTCATACTCTTAATGGGATTTTTAGATTTATTTTTGTGAGTTTAAGGAGGTTTTCTAACTTTAAAAATCTTATTTTAAGTATTTTTAAATGATTTTCTGATTAAATAAATTAATAAAAAGAAATAAATAAAATAAAAAAATATTGACTTTTTGACCCCGTTGACCGTTGACCACGTTGACGTCGGACTGTGTGTTTGTATGCGCTGAGTGAGGTTCGAACTCGGGACCTCTCGTTTACGTGCACGCAGCTCTACCAACTGAGCTACGTGTTAATCCGAAATATTCTCTGTTTTAATTATATTTATATACTAATTAATTTTTAACTTATTTGGTTTTTTATTAAAAACGATTTATATGGCCGAACCGGTTGCAGGGACCCGGAGTCGAACTCGGGTCCTTCGGTTCGAGTGCGCACAGCCCAACCAGTTGGGCTGTGTGTCTAATCTGTTTAACTTATGTATTATATTACTCTTATTAACATTTGGTGACCTGATCTGATTAAGTTTTAAAAATGTTGGTTTTATTTCTGAAAGTCGGTAACGTGTGCGATTCGAACCCGGGGCGTGTGTATTGTTTGTGCACACAGTCCACCGCTGACTGTGAGTCTAACCCGTTCGAATATCCAGTTTTAATTATATTTATACTTATACTTGACTTCATCTTCTTCGTTTATAAAAACACAGAACAGTGAAGTCCGCTGTTCTGTGTAAATCGATCATCAAACTTATAATTTGTTGGAATGAAATGGATAGAGAAGATTATTGAATGAAATGTACCAAAGCAGAATGTTTTTCTCAGATTTCTGGCAAAGAGTCGTCGGCTCTGATTTGTGACTTCCGTCTGAGTGAATCGATTAACAGTTTTGATCAATATGTTGTGCAATTAAGTTACTAAACAAGGGATATCAGGAGGGTTTAGTTGATTGTACCGATCGACAGTGAGACTTCGGAATTTCAGTGATTTTCCGGTGAATGCAGGAATTCCCGGCAACGTTGTCTGAGACAGATTCTGGTTGAACGATTTATGTTAATACATGCCGAATAGTGGATTGCAAACAAAAGAGTCGAGAATTTTACCGATTTGGAGTAAGTCTCGGTTTTCCGGTGAAAGTCCGGCGAATGCAGAATATCTCCGGCGACGAGCTAAAGCTTCGAAAAAAGTGAGCGGTTCTGAGCGAAAGGATTTCCGGAAGATTGAGTGGGTATTTATAGGGAAGAACCGAATGAATTGGGTCCGATTTTGGGTCTTGATTCGCGGTCAAGGGTTTTCCGGCGGTTATGACCGAGATTGACGGTTAGACATCGGTTATAACTGATGTCAAAGTCGGTTAACGTGTTTTGGTCAAAAGGAAATTGGCCAAAGTCGCGGATTGCCGGATTTTCCGGTGATTGCAACATCTGAGCGCGGTGATCTCCGGTTTTTGAATTCGGGTTTTATTTTAAGTATTATTTGTTTTAGTATTTTCACAAAGAGGGTGTGTGGCGGAGCGGTGTGTTGTGTGTTTGAGTTTGTGGGTGACCCGGGTTCGAAACCCGGCGTCCCCATTTTATTTTTTTCTCACTATTTAATATTATTTATAAATTATGGTTTTTAAATTCTAATATATTTATTAATTGTGTAACGTTTAAAATTAATTTGAGCAATAAATACGCAACTAAAAATTATAACTGGATATTTAAATAATAAACGAAACGGGTTTTGGAAACCCGTTTTTCGACGGATGTTACAATCTTAGTTTATTAAACTAGCATCATTGACTATGAACCTTAAACTATGAATATAACTTAACATGGCATAAAATCACAAATTCAAGACCACTAACATTGATCGCTAGTCAATACCCTCTCCCCACATAGTGAATCATCTTTTCTCATAATTAATCGTGTTAATTACGTCATAAAACATGCCACTGTTTCTCAGCTATTTCAAAACAACTTCGTTTTCATCCAGTCACAAATTTGGGATTGGGATGAAATTAATGCGTTGTTGCTACAAATATCGTTTAATCCAACCTTTTGATTTTTAGCCATTAACCTTTGTAGAATCCTATTGAATCATCACCAAACGAAAACTATGACTAAAATAGTGATGACTTGTTCTTTATAGTTCAATATATATGATGTGTTCTTTACAGAACCAACAATATGTGAAGAACTACGAAACTTTATAATATAGTTTTGCGTATGCATTGGAGGATGATAAAGGTAGCGGGAGAGAGAAAATGTGCATGTTACGTAACTGCTTTATGTTTTACATTTAAGGCATCATGTACAAATGTATTATGTGGTTCTCATAGTTCTTAAGACATTTATTGTTTCTTGGTAGTGATATTCTAAAATTCCTAAAAATGCTTGGAAATGATGTGGTTGCATCAAATGGCATGGAGGTATTTTTGCTAAAAGGTGGTATTTGCCATTTTCAAGATCCCATTTTATCATTTTAGTAGGAGGGCATATACAAAAGGGTGCAATTTACCTTTTAGAGAGCCTAGTACATAGTCTAACGACGTGGGCACTCGAAGGAAAGGTATAAAGTTTTTCGTTGTCTTAGGGGTTTGTATTTCCCATTATCCTTATGGATGGGGGAATTTATGTGGATTGCATTGCCTCACTCGATTTCTTTAATGGTCAATTTATTCTAAAACAAGCTTGGATTGATCTTGGAGTTATTATGCTTGAACTAGTTTTAAAACATGGTGTTATAAGACAACCGGACTAGTTTACACATGGACTTATATGTATGGTCAAACATGGAGTTATAGAACTAAAGCATTTTACACCTGAGTTACATGTATCAGACCTAGGAGTTGCTATGTTTGAATAAGTTTTGAAACACCGTGTGTAAATTCGCACATTAGGTATAAAACATCATAACCTAAAATAAAACGCCATGTTCAAAAATGTCATGTTGAAAATTGATGCGCAGTTGTAAAACAAGATAATCAATCTAAAACAGCATGTTGAAAATGGCTGACAAATGGTATAACTCCATGACCAAAAAGCTAAAACTTCATGCCTAAAAATACATGGTTCAAGAACCACTAAATACAACACATTTTTTAAACAAATATTGCATTGAAATAGTCACATAAAAGGGAAAAGGGAAAAAGGTTGGTTTTATGGTATGATTTTTTAAAGAAAAAGTTAATGGATAAAAAAGTTATTTGTGTTTAAAAATTAACGGAAGTGGGTAAAGGGCAATAATGGTTGGATATAAACATTTAACCATTCCACTCTGGATCATCTCATACCTTTATTGTATTTGATCAATGGTTCAAATTCCTTCATAGCCATTTTAGATAAAGCCTTTTCATTTTCATCCAAACCATTATGTATACACACACCATTACGTACTAAGCTAACTTTGTAAAGAGTGTTCTTATGTTTAAATGAGATAATAATAATACGTGTACTTTTACTTAAATTAGATATGTTATTTAATTATTAAGTGACATGGTGATTAATATTGATAAATATTACAGTCTCTACTGCTAAGACTATGGGGTATGGGGCGTGGGTTGGGTACAAACGTCTAAGTCACCATCTTAGGTGGGCTTGGGTTTGGGTGTAGCCCTTTGGGCGGAGGTTTCAGTCCGGGCGTTGGGCGGGGCTACCCATCTGAGCTAGCGGGTGGACATTGGGTGCACCCTACCCTATGGTTTATCCATTAGTTTAAAAAAAAGGGAATTTGGCCAAGCCACGCCCCAAACCCAAGCTCCACCATACCCCCAATTTTTTAGGTCTTGCCAGTGGAGTCCACCCAGGACCCAGCCCATGTGTCAACCCTCGCCCCACCATACCCCACGGTCTAAACACAGACCGCCACTATGAAAATTATCACATCATTAATCTTGGTTTTAATTACATTAAAATTGTCACATTCTTCAAGAGAGATATCATAGTTATCAAAGTTCCGTTCTATGCTATCAAGGTACGGATTCTTAGAAACATTATTTGTATGGATTTTGATTTCAACCATGTGGTGACACCTAAGTTGGTGCTAAAGCTGTTATTTTATTTGGCCGGCAAAAGGATCAATATTATTAAAAGCTTATCCTTTAGCAAGAAGCTAAGGGATATACGAAACAGCACAGAACAAGACATGAATGTTGTATTGAATGTAATACCAAAAGTGGCACTAAATAGGATACTGATAAATGCATTACCTTTATTCACCATGCATATCGGTCTAAGACGTAGGTTTTAACTTTATTAACCATTTCACCAACAAAAATTCTAATATACACTTATGAAATAAATCGCAACAATAGTCTAAAATTGATTTTAACCTTATAGTAAAATGCTAAGCACTAGAACACTAAATGCAATTGCGTGAGATTTGAATTAACTAATATGAGAGGGAGTGAGACTTGTTTTGACAATCATCAGGGTTTTTTTAAGGCACATTTTTCTTCTACTTATTACATCAATAATTCTAAACTACTATCTTGCTCTGGTTCGAATTTCAAACCTTCTCTTATAAGACATGTGCCTATATCAAGTGAATTAGGACGTAATCATTGTAAATACTTATATAATTTTGATGTACCTGTTTTAGATATCAGGACGATATGTTGAAAGACTTATGATATTACAATTATGTATGTCTTAGAAGAAGATATTATTTATAAATGTTCAAATTGATGTAATTAGTTAAGCAATAAAAAGTTTCAAAGATATGTGAAAGGAATTTCTCAAATAAGAAATGTGACTGGCATTACATCAATTAGGATGTAATCAATTAAGATACAAAAGTGACAAAGACAAACCCCTCTTGTAAGCGATGATGATTATCAAAACTAGCCTTAGACCTGATATTAATTAACTCAAATCTCACAGAATTTGCAATTAATCTATTCCAGTGTTTAGCATTTTACCAAAAGGTTAAAATCAGTTTTAGACTCATTGTGAGGAATTTATTTCATAAGGGTATATTGACACTTCAATTTGCCAAATGGTTGGCAATGACCTTCTGGTACATTGGCAGCCCCATGATCTTTTAAATGGGAGGTTATGACTTTGAGTCTCGTCTAAAACAAAAATGTTATGAGTTGAGCTAGGAGTCTTACCACCGTGGCATTCGTACAGTGGATTTCTTTCCCAATGGTGGTGAGCTGGGTCACCCGCGTCGTCTGCGTTCGGAGATGTGGTTAGCCTTTATGATTTTAGTTGTAGATATCTACATCTTAGACGGATATGCATGTTCAACTTCTCAAGGTTACAACGTTAATATTAATAAATTACTAAAATGAAATATGTTGGGCTCACTACACCCGTGATCTACTGTCAGTGGTAGTGTACAAACAGGGGTAGCCCGCGTTACCTCAACTTCGTCTCCGTAGTATAATAATACCTCTTAACTCCGTCTACGTAGTCTAATTTTATTTTTTTTAACAAAGGATACTCCTAAATTTTTGGGGTACTCCTGAATTTTTTGGCTAGATTCGCCACTGTCTTGATCCATGTCATAGAACTTGAGCTTTGGTGTTCCAGAAAATTCCGATGATATTGGTGCTGTAATCCCATTGGAAAATAGGTGCCCCAAAGATTATTTCTTTACCATCTTCATCTTTATCGATCAACCTCTTATTTAAACTTTCTTTGATCAAGTTTTGGAACAGCCACGGACCCCTTTTTTGGTTAAGTGTGTGGTGTTTTCCTTTTTAATTGCAATAGTTTGATGTAAAATGTGGAATAGCATCAAAGTTAAAATTTACCTTTTTATTAAATCGTCATCGAAAGTTAATGGTGATGATACATGCATAAAGGAGAGTACAAAATAACAACACAAATATATAACTAGCCTATAATTTGAAGATAATTTGGGATTAAATATAGAGTTGTATAATATAATAATAGTGATATCTTATGACTTGTGTTCTATATCTTCTAAGATGGAAATTCTTTAAGAGACAGATCTTGTCAAACATGATTGGGATGGCATCGTCATTTAAAGGTAATTATGACGATAATATTAAGTTATAAACACAAATATATAATAAACATATAATTGTGCAGATAGTTTGGGATTACATTGTTTTTTATGAATATGTTAAATAGTAATATATTATGAGTTTGTATTTTACTTTTAGTAAATGGGATATATTCTTTAAGATAAACATGGGAGACAACGATATGTAGATCTTAAAAACATGATTATATTAAACAAAGAAGTCTCTCATTAGACTATGGGCTAGGATATGGGGTATGAGGATGGTGATTTGGGTTATGGATTACCATATAGAAACATAAAACCATTGTTACAACGGCCATCTGTGCAAACCCTGGTGGTTCGCTAATTCATGGCAACCATAATCTTTCTTCAATTACTTAGATAATTTTGATTTGGGGGGGGGGGGGGGGGGGTTAGTGGATTATAATGGGGTAATGGTTCACATGCACCATGTATGATGGTGGATTAGGTTGGTGGATGAGAGTAGGATAGCATAGCACTGATGTAAAAGATAATAGTATTTATTTGGGTTAGGCTGGTGGGTATGGGGGACGTCCCCTGCCCTACACACACACACACACACACACCTACCTACCTCTACATACATATCATACATACATACATACATATCATATATTGAGACCCATCCCCCACACCCTATGTCCATCTCCTTTAGGCTTATCCCCACACCCGCTGACGTGGATACCTACGTGACAAATGTCGTCAGGTTAGGAAAAAATAAACCAATGACCAAGTGCCAGGCACTATTTCCCGGCATGTTGTTTGTATATATAAGAAACGGCCAAGTGCCAGGCAATGTCGGACACTATTTCTCGGCATGATGGTTGTATAAATAAGACCATGTGTTATCATCGCGTCCCTGTCCTTTTTCCGGTGCCACATCAGCCAAACCACGCCCCGCTCACCGTCACACCCTGGCGCAGTTGGGCATTGGGCAGGTGGCTTGGGGCTGGCCACGACGTGGGGGATGGGTAGAAGTTAATAGGGTGGGCCACTTTGATGAGTAGTCTAGTAGAAGTCAGGACCGGCCCATAGGATGTGCAGGGTGTGCCACCAAACAAGACCCAACATTTTTTGAGGCCCAAGAGTAAGGTTATTGTAAAAAGAGTGTTTTTGTGAGAAGTGTAGGAAGGAATCTACACCATTTGATCTATAATATAATAGTTGAGATTATAATGGCAAATTGTAAATAGTGTTTACCATTAAAATAATTAATTTCCTATATTAATGGTATAAAGGTAAATTTAACATTTTTAAATTAAAAAATCCACATGCAATGCACATCAACTTTCCCCAATCCTTTTTAAACGTCAATAACTTTTTATACGTATCTTTTGTTTTTTTTAAATACACCATAATAACGAGTGGTTTTTATCTTTAATATGAGTACCATATTGCTATACTTATACAAGAAAATATAATACGTTTCAATCGGATGTTTTAGTCCATAGTGTTTTGTCTATGTTGTTTTAATTGTATAGTGATTCAAGGCGTTGTTGTTTTACACTACAACACCATAAACGTATATAAGACAACATAACATTGAGATACTATTTACATTCAATCTTGTTTTCTATGATGTTTTATTTTACAAGACACCATAATCTGCTTTGAATTCCTAAAATAAAACACCATAAAAACAAGATTGAAAGATTTAATGTAAATGATATTTGCAATGTTATGGTGCCTTATATACGTTCATGGTGTTTTATTGTAAAAGACAACGCATTGAATCAGTTTACAATTAAAACAATATACACAAAACACCATGGACTAAAAGATCCGATCGAAACGTAATTTTTTTTCTATATAAGTACAACAATGTGGTACCCATATTAAAGATAAAAAAAATAATCGTTATTATGGTGTAATTTTTTTTTAAAAACAAATTATGTATAAAAAGTTATTGACGTTTTAAAAAAGACGGAGGAACTTACATGTCCATTGCATGTGCATTTTTTAATTTTATCATTAATTAGATTTATTTATTAAATTACTTAATTGCCCTGATCTTAATAAAATAAATGATGACACGTGTCCTTATTATGTTCTTTCTTATTCTTCTCACAAATTTCATCTTTTTTACAGGATCCTAAACCTATATTTATATATATATATTATAATATTATATATAATATATGTATATATCGGGTAAGGTTCAGGCGAGAACCACCTTTATTGCAAAATGAAATTTAAAAAAAAATCAAAAAAGCACTCAAAAATTTTTTGTTAATATTTTTTTAAAAAAATTGCTATATTTCGTTTCAAAAAAAAAACTTTTTTTCTTCTAGTAACAGTTATCCATGCACATGTGCATATGTATCATAACTTCGACAAATTCCGTAATACATTATCAATAGTAGACAATTGCATTTTAATTTACAATACCATCCGTAATACACTACTTTTTTTATTACCAATATTCAAAATGTACATGTTCATTATTATATATAACCATTATATAACGTGTTTTGATACAAAAAGTTTGTGATTTTGAATGATGAAGTAGGCCCATATACATGTTTTTTGGTTAGTTGTATCTAGTGGTTGATGGTTTGGTTATAGTTGTCACTTTATGATGTAATATGTTGATTGTATGGTATAAATGGTGTTGATATGCATGTGATAAAGTGAAAATATTGGTATTAGTATTGTATTATAGATGGTAGGAGGTAATGGTATTGTATTATGGATGGTAGGAGGTAATGGAAGTGTATTATGGATGGTATGATAGATGAAAGAGAAAGTGTATTCAAAGTAGTGTACCAAAACACATTATTCCATGTTGATACATATAGATGCACATGTACATTTCTAATATTCGTAACGTAAAAAGTAGTGTATTACACATGGTAGTGTAAATGAAAGTACAATTGTCTAATATTTGTAACGTGTTATGGAATTTGTCAAAGAAATGATACATATGCACATGTGCATGGTAGTGTATTATGGATGGAATGATAGATGATAGAGAAAGTGTATTCAAAGTAGTGTAACAAAACACCTTACTTCATGTTGATACATATAGATGCACATGTGCATTTCTAATATCGGTAACGTAAAAAGTAGTGTATTACACGTGGTAAATTGGTAATGTAAATCAAAGTACAATTGCCCAATGTTTGTAATGTATTACGGAATTTGTTAAAGAAATGATAAAAATGCACATGTGCATGGATAAATGTTACGCAATTTTTTTCTTTTTTGAATTTTTTTATTGTTGACGGAATATAGCGAATTTTTCAAAAAAAAAATATTAAAGAAAAAAAAATTAGGTGTTTTTTAGATTTTTTTAGATATTTTAAGGTGGTTCTCACAGTTCTCGCAAAAAAAGTGGTCCTAATATAACGGATCCTTCTCCTATATATATAAGTGTATTAGACATCATGATATTAGCGTGCAAGAAAAAATACGAAATAAAATGATTAATACTATATTTAAACGTTTATTATTCTATATGAAAAAAATAACTTTTTGTCATACCATGACAAAGTAGTCTCTTTGCTTTCCTTTATGGTGAACTTTAGGCCCTCCGTGACTAACTGCCACCCAGAGTACTGTTTCGCCAAAAAGCCCAAATGTCACTTTTTTAACTATGAAAATAAACTATATAAATATGTTCGAAAGAACTTGCACATTCTTGTAAACTCGCTACTCCTAAGGAGAACCAAAACTGCAGCCATTCAATAATTTATACAACAAAATTTCCAGGAGATAGATCTTGAATAAACAATGAAACATATATAACCAAGACCAAAAAAAAATAATTCCAAATTTTGAGGTCTGGCTTTCTTTCCTTTTTTGAAACAACTTCACAGTACATATCTCTTAACACAAATGGAGCTATGAAAGACAAGGCATTTGCTAAAAGTAATAGCAACGCTGTGGGTTTAACTATATTACTCCATTGTACCCTTTTAAGACTTAAATCCTAACTCTAAGCTACACAAAACATACGATTACCTAATTACCAGCTTACTAAAATACCTAAAATCTTTAACTTCAAATTACACAAGTCTAGTTCCCCAAACTAACAAACACAGATCAAGAGTAATAACATTTAATCAGATATGTTACAGGTCCATACGTGAATAGAACTAAAAAAAGAAAAGAAAAAAGGCACATGTGAAGATGCCGGCCACGAATTAAGCCTTCAATCAAGCCCATAAACCAAAGAAAACAAAAAGAAAATACTCTTGAAAGTCCTATAAGAACCCAGTTTGTCGTTGCCCTTCATCCTTCTCTCAGTTATGAGAAAACCCACACCTCTTAGCCTCTTGCACGTGGATTGTAGCCTCCAAACAATGATTTCAGATCCAAGATCCTTCAAAATCTGACCATATTTGCGATTTAGGGTTTCGTTTGAAACAAGAAGAAAGAATGGTGAGAGAAAACTTGGAGCAGGGAATTTGAATTTCAAAATGAGAGAATCATTAGAGAGAACTGAGAGTATATAGTGTAAATTTCAAATATTAAAATTAGAAACATGGAGCCAAAAGCAAAACATAAGCCAATTGATCAGGTACATACTTTTAAAAGATTGAGCTTTAATGTGTTGTACAAAAAGCTTTAAACGCTTGTACATGTTGAAAAATTGGCAATTGATCATTTTTGCCCTTCGAATATGCTAATTAATATCGTATATATATATATATATAGGGGAGGGTTTAAATGAGAATGTTAAATATCGCGAGAACGGTGAGAACGAATGAAAAAACCACGAAAACTTGGTCAAAAACAATTCAAATTCAAATTTTTTTTTACACTTATCATTATTATTGAATACAATGTTAGAAATTTAATTTACACGTTTAAATTTATGTGAATTTGTGAATAATTTTTTTTTCACATGTGTAAGTTTGTCATTTACACATGTGTAAATTTGTTATATTTACACATGTGTAAAAAATCTAATAATAGTGATTTTGGGGGAGAAATGAATTATCTGAATTATTTTCGACCAAGTTTTTGTGGTTTTTTATTCGTTCTCACGGTTCTCGCGATAGTTAGCGTTCTCATTTAAACCCTCCTATGTATATATATATATATATAAAATTTATATTTATATATAGATAAAGAAGCAATCTTGTTGTAGCACAAATTGTTCTACCTAAATTCGGGTTCATTAACATTTTTGGTTTTTATCTTGTTCGTATTTTTGGTCCCATATGTTTACTGTTGTTTTGGTTGCTTTGGGCTAATTTGACTCAGTACTCCCTTGGTTGTGTTAATATCAAAAGAAATCCATATTTTATTTGTGTTAATATCATATGTTTTCATCAAGCAGATTGCCACCGAAAATTTGGATAAAGCTAACTAAATCCGCATTTTAGTAATATCACAATAACAACAATTTGATTGATTATTCTCTAAGCATGCATCTCTTTTTAGTGTTTATCTAAGCATGCGTTTGTCAGTTAAATGTAAAATTTCTAACTTATCATTGACTACTTGAATCAGTCTGTTGCTAATCAGGTTCATCTATGTATATTTTTCATGTAATTATTGTCTATCACTATACCCAAAGTTAACACTATAACTGTTTGAGGATTGAAATCAATTTATTATTTTTATTTTATTGCGAAAACGGTCTTATATTTATTATGCGCTTTGCGTTAGACCTTTAAAAAACTTGAATCAACCCTACACGCTTGACATACCTTATTTTGCTTGCACTCAACACACGCCTTGAGGCCCATTTTCCCACTCGCACAGATCCCATGAGGAACCTCGCTTGGGGACGGCCCTGGTAGAAGTGAAGATATGAGCATGCGTAGAGCGGAGAAGGTTTAAGGCCTGGTGTGGTTATTGACTAAACAAGAGTGTTGAAAAGTCCTACAAACTATATTACATAGTTGGTTCAAGTCCGGTAAAATAAAATAATTGAAAATAAAAGAAAAGGAATTGTTGTTAGCTTACACATGAATTTGTTTTTATCTTTATTTGATTCAGTATTTTTGTGTATTTTATCTTGTTTTTTATCATATATAATTTGAAAAAACAACCCTTACTCTATAAATATTAACACGTCACTCTACGTTTATTAGTTTTTTTTTCAATTTATTTGTAGTTTTAAATTAATTGTTTTTACATAATTTATATATACGGGTTTTTTTTCTAAAAGGGTGGAAGTGGAAATATTATTATCAAAATAGGTGATTTCAAAAATATTTATAAAAATAGGTATCAATTAGTTCTTTATTTTGTAAAAGAAAAAAAGGTAAAACAACCTCCAGTTTATTAGCGACGTTCCAGCATACCATTCTATCATTCAATGCGATTATCATTAGTTCATTCCAAAAGGGTGGAAGTGGAAATATTATTTACCAAAATAGGTGATTTCAAAAATATTTATCAAAATAGGTGAAAATCAATTAGTGCTTTATTTGTAAAAGAAAAAAAAGGTAAAGCAACCTCCAGTTTACTAGCGACGTTCCAGCATACAATTCCATCATTCAAGGCGATTATCATTAGTTCATTGCCGATCGATTCTCATCGGGTTCGTATATGTCGTTTGATTTTTTGCACAATTCTTATTTTCTAGTTCACAATTGTACCATTTGATACATGTGGTGAAACTAACAACTGTCATTCTTTTTTTTATCAGTATTTATCTGCATCTGATTAACGCAGTATTGGAATTAATTCAAAACGAGAATTTCAACAATCAATTTGCGGTTGTGAATAATGTTGATGTGGAGTATGTGTCAGAAGAAGACAAAATTGATATGGGTGACGAGTTTGATGATGATGGAAATGTAGATGAAACTTAAACACATAGGGTTGCCCATCATCTATTAGAGAGTTAGTTCCCAATTTGGATGTTTAAGTGGGTTGAGTTGTTTTTATGTATATGTTTTAATTTGTTCCATATTGAGACCATTAGCGAGTCGAGTTACTTTGACACATTTATTTTTGTTTGTATATAATATTGAGACGGTCAAGTTTTAATGTTTGTTAGCTATTTTTATATAAATATTTTTTAAATTTTATTTGGATGATTAATTTAATTGTATTAACAAGGTTAAATTAAATAAAAAAAATTATAATAAGTTAGTTAAAACATGAAGAAAACAAAATATAGCGAGTAGATTGAAGAAAAATCGACAATAGATTAATTAAATAATAAATAAAAAGAAAAGAATTACAAATTTACTAGTTAAAATAGTTAAATTGAAAAAAACACCTATTTCGATAAATATTTTTCAAATCACTTATTTTGGTAACTAGTTTTTCCACCTTTACCCTTTTGGAAAAAAAAACTCTTATATATACAAAATAATAATTCTATAATGATTATTTAATCATCAACCAAGTCCTTTCATTACACCCATTTTTGGGCATTTTTTGGTGAGAAAAAAGTGTGCCTATGTGCAAGCGCGGACCTATGGCCACCCCAGCCGCCCACCTTAAAAAAACGAATTTAGTGTTATATACGTCGTAAAATCCAGATCGCACCTCTTGAAATTTTGTATTCGCACCCCATGAACTTTCAAACTGACTCTAAAGAGAGAAGATAGAAGTGTTAAGTCGGAATGGTCTGATTATTTGGTCGATAATGTCTCCTGGCTCTGATGGCAGCTGCTCTGCTAATAGTTACAGGAATAAGAAGAAGGGATATCTGGCTTGACCTAATATATTATCATCTAATAAATGGGCTTTATGTATTAAGTAACAGCCCCATGCGTAAACTTAAATGATTGAATGTGTTTATCTATTAGTCCTAAAAGTAACAAACTAAAACTCATGATTAAAAAAACTAATTTTGTATGTTTATATTTATTTATCATTATTAGAATTTTATTTAACTTAATATGAAAGATTTTAAATATTTTATAATAGCTTATCTGTTCTAATGTTTATTTCACGATTAGTTTTGTTCTATATCTTCATAATATAAACCTATTTTATTTTATATGGTTTTTTTATTGATTCTAGTATTATATATTAGTTTACTTTCCTTATCGATCTAATAGATTAGGATTATTACTACCATTCTATATGAAAACATGTAAAAAACAACTAACTGTACGATTTTTAACAATTTTTTTTTAAACTAACCCTTAACCAAGCCCCATAACACATACAAATTTATTTGGATATTTTCTGCATTAAGAATGTCTAAAATTCTACGTTGTTGACGATATTTTCAAGGTTACAACCATAATATTAAAATATTATAATGAAACAAGATTGGTGGACGGAATCTTGAAAGACTGCTATACCGACTAGGACTGATCAATGTAATTTATTGATGGGAAATTCATAAAACAACATAAGAAAATATTATAATATCTAGATCTTAGATGTATTCTTCTAACCCATGTTTAAAAATACGAACAAAAACTCCATCTGGATAGCCGGAAGGCAAACACCAATCTCGATATCATCACTGTAATCTTTGCAGGCGTTCATTGACATCGATCCATTATAATCAATCGAAACAGTCTCTAGCTTTTTAGGTTTACCCCACCCAAAATCCATATCATAAAACTTGAGCTTTGGTGTTCCAGCAACCCCGATCATTGTTGATGGAATCCCATTGGTAAACAAGTCCCCAAATGACTCTATTTCTTGAAGAACTCCATCTTTATCAGTCAACCTCTGATGAAGACTTTCTCCAAGCAATTTTGCAGCAGTCACAAACCCTTCTTTTCCCGTTAACAGTTTGCTTTGCTCTAAAGCCATACACCCTCCAACACAATTGCCAAAGTAGGCTGGTGGGATAGCAGGATTCATACGTGCCCTGCAATCGATGGTGAAACCAAACATTTGCAGCCCATCATTTCCTGTTTCCGCTATGCAACTCCATATATAAGCACATGCAACAGTAAAAGATGATACATATACTAATGTTGGTAGTTGTGTAGAAACCAAGTTTTTCAACTTATTTAGCACAGGTCGAGACAGTATAAATGTTCCTCTAACTTTATCAGTTGGTCCACATAGCTTTGGAGGTTGATACTCATCTTTAAAGTTTTCAACCTTCGCAAACTTTAGATAACTTTCATCTAGTTTACTGTTTTGGATCGGCCTTTCGTACAACGGCAAAGTTCCATTAGCAAGGAACGACTCATCCGAACCAAATCGAGCAATCGATGTCCACGCCTTTAAGAAATAAAACCTGGTGCTAGCATCACCCAGGCAATGGTGATTTGTCATTCCAATAGAAATTCCGGAGTTTGGAAAGAGTGTCACTTGAACGGAGAACAACGGGATCTTTGTGAAATCTGAAGTTTTATCAGGCTCACCAAGTAGAGGTGTAAGATGGTAAAACATCTCACAGTCTCGAGGATGGTTTCCGATTAGTTCGTTAAAATTAAGGTTGCATTCAGCAAAAGTAACCGCTACATAATCACCTTCGGCATAACGGATTTCGGGGTTTTTGGTGGAAGTAGGATAGACGATCAAGTTACCGGAGAATGGAAAAAAATGTTGAAGGGTGATTGATAACTAATGTTTGACTTTAGGAATAATGATTTCAATGAATTGAGTTTGTGTGATCGAGAGCTCATAAAAGAATAGATTATGAATAGGAGGTTGAGTTAGCCACAAGAAGTCGAAGTAAGTTAGCGACAACGACTTGTCACCTACAGTGGCCGCTGGTGGCGAAACTTGGGTCTGTTCAAGAACACTCAAGATTGGACCTGAAGCCATCTGTTGTTGCTGTCTCTAAAATGTCCCAAATTTAGGGTATTTATATAGATTTAAAGTGATAGGAACCAAGTTGGCTTCTCTTTTTTATTTATTTTTAGAGCTAAATGCTTGGTTGGTCTCTGTGATTTGCAAATATTGCAGACTTGGTCCTAGTGGTTTAATAATTACACACTTGATCCCGGTGGTTGTAATTTTTGCACTCGGGTGATCCTTATTAGTAACCTATGTTAATTTCTTAGTTAAGTGTGTGTGAAATGACTAAATTACCCCTAACCAATTAAATAAATAAAAAAGATATAAAGATGTGTAGCCCACCCTCATCTTCCTCATCCTTCATATCTCTCTCTCTAAAACCCACCAACACCTGTACCTTATACCCACCACAACCTCCACCTCAAGTTCCACCGTCAACCCACAACCACCACCTCCACCTGCACCTTAAGCCCACCACCCCAACTAGCATAATTCCGACGAGTTTTTCCACTCAAAACAGATCCAAAATCATACAAACTTTCCGTAAAATTTCAATAACAAACTTGCAAACATCATCTTAATTCTGCACTGCTATACGATTAAAAAAGCATATTGTTGTTAAAGATGAAAAGCAAAGACACAGGTGAAGTTAACGATGACTTCTTCGACTTCACTATCTCTTCTCCTGCTCTCAAAACCCGTCGTTTGGTAAGTCATTACATAAACACATAACTGAACTTTTCGATCTGTAGTTATGCTGATACGATAATTTTTTTTTTTTTGTAACTTCATTTCTGTTTTGTAAATTTGATCGTTTAAAGTTCGTGTGGTGTAATTTTCTGTTGAACTTACTCTGGTTCAAAGGAGTTACAATTACAGCTTGATTTTGTGTTTCAAAGCTACCAAAAATGTGTATCGTTTGTGTTTGTAACTTGCATTTAGTTATATGAATTGTTGGAGATAGTTCTTATCAGCTTAATTTGAAAAGATGTAGTAGAGGATTTAAATACATTATTTAAACTTTAAAGTTTTGATGTTTAGATTTATTGTGGGCTTAAGGTGCAGGTGTTGGTTGTGGGATGACGGTGGAACTTGAGGTGGAGGTGGTGATGGTTTAAGGTGCAGGTGGTGGTGGGTTTTAGAGAGAGAGATGAAGGATGAAGAAGATAAGGGTGGGCCACACATCTTTATATCCTTTTATTTTTTTAATTGGTTAGGGGTAATTTGGTCATTTCACACACACTTAACTAAGAAATTTAACATAGGTTACTGATAAGGATCACCCGAGTGCAAAAATTACAACCATCGGGATCAAGTGTGTAATTATTGAACCACTAGGACCAAGTCTGCAATATTTGCAAACCACAGGGACCTATCAAGCATTTAACTCTTATTTTTATTATCTGTAATTTAATTTCAAATCACCTTTTCCAAGTGTCCCAAATTTAAGGTATATATATATATATATATATATTAAAGTGATAGCAACCAAGTTGGCTTTGTTTTTTCTATTTACTTTTTATCATTTAGTTTCAAATCAATTTTTTCCAATTTTTTATATCATTTGTAACCTGGAAAAATAGTATTCTGGTGTGAAACTACAATTTAATGATTTAAAACAAAAAAAAGAAAAATCCTTTTTTTTTTACTTCTTTAATCACCTTTTTTTAAGTTCTTTAATCACCGAAGACCAAATTCATTGCAACAATATTAATGTTAACGAATTAATTTTTTGTTAATTGCGCTGATACATACTTAAAAAACAAGTTCTAATATAAGCATCGAGTTATTACGGACGATGGTGGGAATTGACACAACGAAGGCTTCACGTGGGGCCATTATCGATATTCGCAAACGAGAGAAACGCATCATATCTCTATTTTTTTTAAAAGTGCGAATTATTTGCGAATATCGGGAGGTCTAGTATACGTTATCTTAACTGGGTTCGCGTTACAGGGCCACCTCGCACAATAGATCTCAAATTCAAATCTCTCAATAAGAAACCCCTATCATCTAGACTCAAACTTAAGACCTAGAGGGAAAACTCACCCGGACCCACCATAGGTGGAAACTTAAATATCCGTAACCACCACTAAAGCACTAGTAATGGTTATCTCTAATATTTAATGTAACCTTCTAGAAGCTTATTAATTAATAACACCCCATGTATTACATAATTGAACAAAAAATCAAATAACTGATAATGAAAATTTAAATTTAAATTATACAATCATATTCCATGATGTACTTCATATGTCCGAACAAATTTTGTGTCGTGTATCAAAACGTGAGATGTTTACCATGTTCATAAATATTAAAGCATATGATTCATCGATTAAGGAAACTGCATCATTAACTTTCTCAAAAGTTTCAGTAGCCATAAGAACATGTAACCGTATTATCACTTTCTCATAAGTTTTAGCAGTCACAACAACTATTTATGATATTTTAGAAATTGAATGAATAATATATATTGATGGGAGATGGAAAATCAGATTCTTAAATGTCGATGTTATCAATAAGGCTGGTGGGTGTGGTGATGAGCCTATCTTGGAGGATGATCCATCACGTAAGCGCCACGTAGATCGGGTGTGAGGATGGGGCAAAGAAGATGGAGGTATGAAAATGGGGGATTGGCCTAAAATATATATGTATATGTATGTATATGTTGTGTGTCTAAGGGGGTTTTGTCATTTTGTGACCGGCAAGATCGGTATAGGCATGCCGAGGCATGGGGGAATGGTGTGTGGGTCGGCGCCGGGCCTTGCCGCGACCTTGTCGAACCCCACACCTTGTAGCCTAAAAGTTATTGGATTCATAATTAATGATTTGATATCATTCTTAAAATATAGATGTTATCAATAAAAGTTATTGGATTCATAATTAATGATTTGATATCATTCTTAAAATATATATGCCAAAATAAATTAATAACAGTCTAATTTGTAGTTATAGTATTTAAAAGACGGAATTAAATATCAGTCAATTAGGAAATTAGTTGTAATTAATTTATTATAAACCTAATTTAGTAAATGCAATAACAAAATCTTTCTATTTAATTGATATTCATACTTTTGAATTTTAATTTAATATTTAATATCAATATACAAGTTGTAAGTATAGAAAAATTATTATTAAATATTAAAAGGTATTTAATGTTAATATGAATTTTGATAATATTATAAAAGCACTATCTTTCGTTAAACAAAAACAATTTTAGAAATATAGAATTAATATATCACTAAAACAAAAACAACTAAACCAGACAAATGGTAATTAATCAAACTTTGGGACATGTAAATTAAGAGACAAATTTGAAATAGGAATTCAGCGAAAAATCCATAAATGTAATAAAATAAATTAAAAAAATATTAAATCGATAACTAATAATATTTATTAAATCTAATCTAACTTATAATAAAAAATAATCCATAAAATGTCACATGGTATTCTTTCTTCCAACCCATTTATATTTGTTTAATATATTTCTTTTAATATTAATAACTAATATAAAGATATCACTTATCTTTATACTTATCTTTATCTAAGATTAATAAATAATTTTCATTTCTAACCTAAAAGTTTTCTTCTTTTGCAATTTAGACCCTTTGTTTTTTTACTTTAAATCAAAGCTTTTCATCTTTTGCAATTTAACCCCAACTATTTTTTATTTTCAATTTTGGTCCACCATACTTTTCATCTTTCCAAAGTTTTGCGTTTCGTTCTAAACTTTGTGAGTTCACGCACCGCAACGTGCATGTGGAGTTCAACATTTTTTTGTATATTTTTCCCCTTTGAATGGCCGGTCGTAACACATCTATTTTTCTCTGTTTGACAAGTTCATCGCAACGCGCGGGTCCTGGATTGACTTGGTTATTTGTTTCTATATTTTGCGTTTCGGTTTAATTTCTCTACAACGAGCATGTGTAACTCAAAGATTTTACGTCTCCTTTTCACTCGGCATTATTTTTTTCCGTTTTTATTTATCTTGTTTTAAAAGTTTTATGATGTTGGTGGTCGCTGACAATGGTATAGCATTTGTACTACTTGGCACAATTTTACGACAACAGCTGCAACACAGTGGCTTAATACTAATAACTAATATAATAGTATATTTCATAAAAAGATATTTAGCCTATAATTTGTAATAATGACATGTGTCTAAATTTATTAGGGTCTAATAAATCGTAGAATTGTAAAACATTAAATAGTTTTTCTTTATCTCATTTATTATTATTTTTGACTATTAATTAGTCATGAAAAATGTCATCTTCCACATCAAAATTGATCACACGCACATTAAAACTTATCCTACGCATATTGAAATTTAAAACATCCTACAAACCTCGTAATTTATCAAACACTCTAAAGTAATTTTGTTTTAGAAAAAAAAATATATATTTTGAAAGTAAGTCACAAATTTAATGTAGTTATCTATTAAAAAGGAAAATTACAAGTTCATAATATATGTAAGTTTACTATTATACCCTTACAACAACATTAGATACAAATACTAGTTGAAGCAAAATTATGCATTCTTACCCATTGAGATTTTTCTTTTTTCTTCTTATAAACAATTTCTTTTCTTTTGAATCCTACACTATATGTGAATTTATATATTAGAATAAATGTGAATTTATTATAATCCTTGTTTGCTTAGTTGGTTATAAATTAAAATAACTTATGACGAGGTTTTAATATAAAAGAAAAAATATATATTTAAAAACTTATAAAGGGTAGTTTTTCTGTTAGAATTTATAAAAGAAAACAATGAACTAAATTAGCCTTAAAAGTCAATATCAAGGTTAATTTGGTTAGTTGTTATGAAAGAATTTAACCAACTAAGTTAATGGACTAATTAAGTTAATTATGATATTAAACTTATATAAGTGATTAACTAACTAAATTTGTCCTAAATAATTAGAGGGACTAGTATTGTCAAATTTGAAATATGAAGTACAGGGGCCTCAAGTTCATTAAGAGAAAGTTCTATTACAAAGAAAATAAAAAAACGGGCGCTGTCGGGTTTCAAACCCGGTCAACAAATAACTTGTTAACCAGCTGAACTGCTTATTAAGTTATGGTAAATTAAGGATTCAATTATCTGCTGTCGCTGAATTAAAATAAAAAAAGATGACCAGGCGCTCCGGGCAGGATAAGAACACGGGCACCTAGTCGGCTCTAACAAACAACACGCATAACATCACCACTTGGCTGTAGCTCAGTTTGGTGAAAGATGGGGGACGGTTTGTCTTATAAACACATAAAGAAGACGCATCGTCTTCCTCCTTGTCACATATCTAAGTAGCGAACAAGGGTTGTTTTCACAACCCGAATCACTTAAACGTCAACATGAAAGATCCGGATTTATTGAGGATCGACATAACATCCAGATTTATTGAAGATCGACATATGAAATGATGGGTTGAGGAATTATGAAAGATCAATATTTAATTTGTCCACTTTAAGATATAATTAATAGAAGTAAAGCCATTCTTAAACTCCATTAAAAGAGCTCACAATAACATGTATTAAGGTTGCCTAAATCGTCCAAATTAGTTCCGATAACACCTCAGTCCCTAAAGTTTTCCACAAACATCCTCTCCTTCCAATCCAACCATTTCACTCTCAATCACACGAATTTGGATCAATAACAAAACTAGGGCTTGTATCGTCCAAATTAGTTCTGAGTCTGATAACACCTCAGTCCCTAAAGTTTTCCATACACATCCTCTCCTTCCAATCCGACCATTTCACTCTCAATCACACGAATTTGGATCAATAACAAAACTAAGGCTTCTAACTTCCAGCTATCGTATCTCCTTCAATTGAGCTCCAATTCAGGTAATTCAAAAGCCGAACACCTCTTTTAGATTTCGTGCTCTACAAAACCCCCTCTATCAATCTTTATGATAGAGGGCTTGATCTGTATGGATTTTAAATCCCCAAATTCTAGAGTTCTTGATGATAAAAATTAGGGCGTCTAGTCTTAGGCTTACATTTTTATTACATTGATAGTAGGGTTTTGTTCCTCATCATACTAGATTCGTTTAGTGAATTTTTGAACTCGTTTGAATTTGTTATGAATTTTTATTTGCTTACTATATATAGGGGAATTGTATAAAATATAAAATCAAACTAATTTACACCAATAATTTTATTGCTTCTTATTTTAATGGTAAGCTCGTGATCTAGAAATTTCATATACATTACAATTTATGATTGTAATTTTGTGTTACCAAGTAAATACAATAATTATCAGCATCTTAGTCTTTTAATTGAATAAATGGTAAATATTATTAAAATGTGATTTTGGGATATAATTATATTTTTATGAAGGACTTATAAGTAAAATTGATATTTTTAAAACCTATAACGATAGGTGTACATCCATATATAATTACCATCACATCATAAAGATTTAAGATTCAAATTCATACCAAGAAACTTGTGAGATTTCTAATGTATAAATTCTCATGTTAGGTTAATTTTATCATGACATAAAATTGGTTAGGGATTTAAGAATTTTATTGCTATTTTTATTAGTTGTGTCACAAAAAATAGTTAGACATAATTTTTAAATTGTGAGATTAAGTAATAAAATCGTATAAAGTACAGTAAATAACAATGTATTATATTAATTAGGTTATTTTTCTATTGTGATATTTAGTATTTTAATTTTTATATATTAGGGTGACTTTTCATCTTTTGAGGATATCCCAAGTCGTGCGTTGTTGTAACAAGACTAAGCAGGAACACAAACCGTGAGTAAATTCGATACGTTTTCTTCCCCTTTTTGCCATTAACGGTTTTTTGGGTGTATCTCATGTTGACTTTAAATTGATAGCATGCAATTCGATGTGTTGCTATGTGTCACATGTTGCTAAATCCTATTGTTTCTCTATACGTGCATCTATGTGTTACTCGCTTTGTGTCACAGGTTTTGTGTGGATCCACCTGACTGAACGGTTTCCACGGTCATGGGTCGCCGTCATTGTTTGCAGATTCTCTTGTCGGGGCTTGAATCTCCATGTGTCTATTGTTGCTATTATTGTCATGTTGTGTTGCTTGTGATATTTGTGATGCTCCCTTGTTATATCGTTGGACATAGTTTCACATTTGTTAATGCATGTTATATAATAATGTTTTTTTAAAGATAACAATACAAAAACATTTTCAAGTAAAAACCGAATCTGTTCACCAACATATTTGTTGACCCAAAACTCCTTTACGCGTGATACAGGTACACAAGGGTGTGTTGATATTGAGTTAAAAGACACATAGCGTGATACATGTGGGCATTTCTGAACCAACTCCTTAAACCGAGTGAAAGCTTCATGCAATGGTTCGCTCGATAACTGACGAAATGACCGAATCTCATCCCGAGCATCATCAGTCTTTTCCATTGAATAATATTCATCGAGGAAATGTCAAGAACCGTTGCTTGGCTTTATTTTTCAGTGAAAACTGAAAAAGCCTCAATTTCTCCTCGGCTTGGAGAAATTGTGTCCCCCAATCGTACTACACAAGGCTGAAAATTCAGCCAAATGCGTGTACGGTTCATCCTTCGATAGCCTATGAAAGTGCAGTAGAACATTAATATATTTCGGCTTGCAATCGAAAGAAGCTCTTCCTGCGGGTGGTGGAACAATGGTCGAGTTAGTGTCGGAGATCATCGGTGTAAACCGGTTGTTAACACCTCTAGGTTGTTGAAATTTATTTTGGTGTTGTGGTTGGTTTTAGTGGTGGACCGTTGACCTCTTGATGCACCGGCAGCCCACTTTTTACCCTTTAGTTACCTCCGCCCACAAATTGGGAATTCGGTTACGCTTAGCATTGTTGTTGTTGTTATTACCGCCAACCCAGTTCCTTTGAATGTTTTGTTGTGCTTGACGGTTATTGCCATTACCGTCATTATAGGCATAACCATAACCCTAATCTTCGCCTTCACCCACAAAGTTGGGGTTAACGTTACGGTTATTGAGATTCGGTAGGAGTGGGTTTGGCGTTGATTTTGAGGGCGGTTTTGATTGGGTGGAGTGGGTGCTCGTTGGTTTTGACGTTGATTTTGTGTATGGGTTAGATGTGGTGGTGTTGGTAGCCACTGGTTGTTGCTACCTCCTGATTGGCTATTTCGGTGTTTTGGTTTTAGGAGGGTAATCTTGGTATTGGTGTTGGTTTTGGTTGTTGGAATGATTTGGATTTTGGTTATCCAATTGGACGGTTCCAAAGGATGGAGTATGTGGTGAGTTTTGGTTGGGTGAGTTAGGGGTAAGTGTTTTCTCTAACCTATTGGCTAGGTTTCTTTGCACAAGACGCTCAAACTAGGGTTCAAACACTAATGGAGATGTCCTCTCGGAATTCCTTGTGAGCATGCACTACCTGTAACCTGCACACATAACATACCTGCATAACAAAGAAAGCGAATATGTCAAAGAAAAACATAGCACTTAAACAGTTAATCACACAAATAATCAAACAGGTCCTAAACACAAAGCCCACGAACTTCCCAGCAACGACGCCAAAATTTGATCGGAGTGTCACGCCACGGTCAAAGACGTTATTTATATTCCCAATTTACCTCAAACTAATAGTTAGTGGGAGCAAGGGGTCGAACTAAGAAGAGTCTGTGGTCTGTGTCGGGACTTGGTCAATTACTAAGTGGAAACAATTATGAAGCTTGCTAAATTGAGTTTTTGTTTGTTTGGAAAGCGTATCGGATTGGAGCGAAAAGTTAACTAAAATGATAGAAGTAAATTACTCAAATTGCACACGAATTGGTTTCTTGATTTTAAACAATAACGAAAGAACAAGTTTTACACCTTGTTCGATAAATGCAAGACCTAGGGTTCCTACACGTTTTAACTTGATTTAGTTGTGTTTGATGATTAACAAATTTAGTGTCACGTGACTTAGGTGCCAAGAGCTATCAACGTTTCTATAACGGACCGCAATGCACTTCGTTATCAAGAACATGTAAATTCTAACCTAAGACAAGGCATAATTGCACATAAACATTTCGCAAAGTCAACTTTAATCTTCACTCGACAATTCATGAATTCGATACAAATGCAAGACAGTTGTCAAAGGTTTCAAATATCACAATCAACTAGTCACAAATAAAATTAAGAACAATGTTTAAACCCTAGAACATCTTACAAAAATCTACACCAGGGTGAAACCCGAGGAGATTAGCTGCTCATGATTGATGAATCACGAACACCGGATGATGAACACGAGCCACGAGCCATGATCTTGATTCTTGGATGAACAATGAAGGTTAGGGTTAGGGTTGGATAATGATTGAGGATTGGATGGATTGGATGGATGATATTGGGTTGATGATGATTAGGGTTTGATATCGAATAATTGAAGGAGGTGATGATTGGTGATTAGATATAAGTTAGAGATTATGGTTGTCATGTATTTAGGTTCTAAGAACTGATAATAATGTTTCAAACTCATAACCCCCTTGAAAATCCCTTCAATTTTCGGTCAAACAAGTTAAAAACCAAAATTGAAAGCTGCAACATTCCAGGCCGCGTAGGCGACTCGAAGACAGGGAATCGGTGACGCCTTGTCCTGATGCAATTTTTGGCTACGCGATCCGTTACTAGCTACACACTTTTCTTGACAACACGACACGTCGGCGACGCAGTATACCCACGTCGGCGACGCGGTGTCTGGCTCTAACTCTGGTTTTCTTAGTCTCACCTATCCGGTTAGTCCCAATCGCACCCTGATGCTCCATAAAGCTCCCGAATAGCTCCTTAAACTATGTTAGACCTGCAAAGCACAAATCAAATCAAAGTACGCCATTCGAAACTCAAATTCATGTAAAACATAAACTTTAAAACAATTAAGCAACATTTTTTCAACCACATATCTACAATTAATCATGCCTCATACCATTCTGCTACGGGTCAGGGTGTAACTGTAAGATCCTGAATTCATTGTTGGTAAGGAAAACTTAGTGGTAGACTATGATGACGACATGGATGAATTCAAGGTTGTTGCACATTTTGAAATTAGTGAAGATGAAACTTAGAAGAAGACAATTTAAATGAAGAAGATTTAGGAAATGTTCAATTAGATTTAGATGACTTTGATAGTCAAACTGACCATGAAGATGAAACTAATTTTTAGAGGGCAGTGAGGAAGATTAGGAGAAGTAGGAGAAAATGGAAACCAACATCTGATTGTCCCTTTTATGTAGGTCAAGCCTTTTATGATAGATAATCAATCAAGGATCTTGTGGAAAAGACATGCAGTGGAAGCTAGGAGGCAACTGTTTTTAATAAAGAATGATAAAACAAGGTTTTAGTGTAATTTGTATGGGAAAATTTTGAAATTGAGAAATTATGATAGTAATGATGGTGGTTGTGATGCTTGGGGTAGTTCTAGAATTTCACCAAGTACAAGTATGAATGCAAATGAAAATGTTGTTGAGGCGTTTAATGCAAAGGCAAAAGGTTGTGGTGGGGTCCAACCATCTTGTTTTGCAAAAAGTACTGGAAAGAAGCCAAGAAAAAGATTCCTTCTCCCACATGCCCATGGGTTCTTTATATATCAAATAATTTCAAAAATAGGGACACATGGGTGGTGAAAACTCTTCCCAAAGAACATCACTGCTTGCAACCTAGGGATGTCGGCTTATGCACAATTTCTTGGTTGACTATGGAAGTGGAAGCAATAGTTTTGGTTAACCCTACTATCCCATTGGAAGAACTTCAAGATTAACTCTAGAAAAAACTGCAGCTACAAATCACACGTAACCAATGTGTTAGGGCTAGGAATTTTGCAATAGACAAGGTACAAGGAGATAACAAGGCTAGGTATGGGTTACTTAGGAAGTTTGCTGAAGAGGCAGTGAAATCAAATCCAGGATCGAGTGTTAGAATTGATGTAGAACTAGCTTCTTGTAATGCTAAAAGTTCAACAAGGTAGTTTAGGAGGACTTACATTTGTTATGGTGCATTTAAAGAATCTTTTAATATAAATGGTAGAGATATACTAGGGTTGGATGGAGCCGGGATATCATAATTTCATTTTTGATTAATTCTTTCCATTGAGTTCCTCCCAAATAGGTAACCACATGCCGATAGGCATTGGGCTCACCCTTGACCATATAGCTCATGAAGTTCGAACCAAATGGTTTCTCAACCCTTTCTCTTTTGCTTCATTTAAGCTCACGCTCTTCAACCTCAGGTCGTTCATGTCTCTCATCATGAATTATATCATCAACCGATGTTGATGAACATGCATATGTGTGTCCAAGCAAAGAAAACACATGTTCAAAGTATGAACCATTATGTGACCCTATCTCCATGATAGTGTCTTTATCTACTTTGAGATTCTTGAATCGTGTACAAGAAAAATATATGCACTGCTGTCATAAGCATATCCAATCAACAGTTTTAAGTCCTATTCTAAGAGGCTTGGAAAGTGGTACAATCACCTAGGTTTGGCCACCCTATATTTTAGTATTTGTATAATGGTTTATCCATAACCCATAAGGAGTCTTGTCCTTTTTTAGTCAAAATCTTATTCAAAAGATATTTAGCTGGGAGAATGGCTTCACCTTACATCTCCTTGCTCACCCCAAAGCTAATCAACATGGCATTCATCATCTCTTTCAATGTACGGTTCTTTCGTTCCATAGTGCCATTTGAATGTGGAAAACAAAGAGTATTGCACTTCTGTATTATGACACTTTGTGCATATAAATCTACAAATGATAAAACATGTTCTCCGCCTTTATCGTTTCACAACTTTGTTTTTCTTTTAAAAATGATTCTCATCTTCGATGTTGTACAAGATAAACTTTTCTATTGCTTTATTCTTAATCTTTAGTAAGAATACATAGAAAAATTTAGCACAAGCATCAATAAACGTGATGATGTACTTATTCCCACCCCTTGTGGGAACCAACTTTAAAACACTCACATCAGTGTGAATTATTGTTGGACCTACAAAAGAACAGATGATATTCAAAAGCCAAAACATGACCTTTTGATCAAGACATAAATAGTTGATGAACCTTTCTTCTCCAAAAGATAGTGAATCTTTAATACTAATCAGAACATTTGTTGAAGATATGCTAACATATGTTCAAGCCTTGGAACCTGTCACACCCCGACTGTGTAAAACAATAAACCGCAGCGGAAACATCGGGGAGTCACATAACATAACTATTGTTTCACAACCATGGTACTTAAAGTTTTGTATCATTGAATTAAATTGTTTACATTGTCTTAGATTAAACGGAAAACATAACACGAATTAAACTATTCTTCAAGATTTTAAGTCACTAAGGCCCAAGTCCGCCCTAAGTGTAGCATGCTCAACATCAAACATTCGCTCCTGAAACATATGTGAAAATAAATCGTCCGCATAAAATGCCTGTGAGTAACATAGGTTTTGTGATGATGATTCATTGCTTTGAATATTTAAAAGAAATGTCTAACTATACAAAAGTAGCCATGAACCGTTATAAAATGTTTCTTTTATGAAATCATGTGAAAATCAAATGATTCAAAAGAAATGATGCAAGGTTAACTTAATAACCAAAATATGTCATGTCTTGTATAAAAATGTCATGTATTGTGTAAAATATGCCGTGTCTTGTATAAAATGTCATGTCTTGTATAAAATATGTCATGTCTTGTATAAAAATGTCATGTCTTGTGTAAAATATGTCGTGTCTTGTATTTTGTTTGAAGTGGTTTAGATAACGCTACGATACGTAATATAATAAGGAACATAGGAACGAATTATCATAACACTAACCAATTTATGCAAAAAAGGGAATTTTGGTCATTTTTAAGTAACATAGGAACGATCTATCATAACACTAAACAAAAGACGTGAACATAAGGTATAATCTCATTAGGTTATTCCCTATACAACTATGGTCACATACATGTGTTTGGTCGAATCCTAAGATCGACCAAACGGGTCGGATTCGAAAGTCAAAGCGGTGGTCAAGACCGCTCGACTTACGACCCTAAATAAGCACTAAACTAGAAGTGACAAGTTAGACATGTCAAAACATGTCTAACTAAGTTGCAAAACTGATATGGTATCAAAACTTAGTGTTTTGATACCCGAATAAAGTTCTGTCGTAAATTCACATTATGAGCATTTTTTACCGAAACTTTGACTCGTCACTTCGACTAGTAAACGTGGTAATCAGAAGGTGCAATCTCTAGAGATTATAACCTTCATGATTACGATCACGTTGCAAAGTTCAATTGAACTTTGACTTGACCAATTATAGTCAGAACCGAAAGTCAAATAGAAAGTCAACTGTTTGACTTTTAGCTCAATATAAGCTAAAGTAATGAACAAGACTAGGAAAGAACACTTACTTGTGTTTTAGGAAGGCAAGAATACTCAGTAGGAGGCCTCCAAAAGCTTGAAGCAAGCTCCAATAGAGTGGGAGAAAAAAAATGGAAATGAGCAAGGAAGAATGGATGAATTTCTTGGCTATTTATACTGTGAATGAGCTCACAAGATCAAGCGAAGTGTCCTCCAGGTGTTAACACATGCTAGGTGTCCTTATAGGTGAAATGGTGGAAAAATCACGACTTGGAGTCCAAGGGATGCAGCTGTATTTTGACAGCTAAGTTTCTGCTGTCAGACAGTCTCTCGCACCCCGCGAGAGACATGGGCTTTGTCTCTCGTGCCCCGCCAGAGGCCCAGAAGTTTCAATCTTGGCAGATTTGGCCCCTAGACTTGTTTGGTCGCGTTTTGTCACTTCTAACACCCGTTAACCTAATTTTTAAGCTCTATATGGGTGTTAAGGCATATGTAACTTGGATTTTGCCCCAAAATGTCATGGATGTCGGTTCGTTTGGTTGTACGGTTGCGTTTTTCGCTTAATTACGACGAACACTTTAACGAACACGAAAACGACCGAAATTGTGCAACGATTGATATTTTTGCATTCTTATCAATAAAATAAAAGAATTTATTGATTAAATTTTTTTGGATGTTTACACAAGGTCCATATTCAAAAATACGAGAATCGGCAGACTTTCGCAGTTTGTCGCAAATAGTCTCTGAGCTTGAATAAGCATTTTTTTGCCATATCGAACCCTTCAAGACTTATTTCTAAGTTATGTAAAGGGTACTTAGGGTATGTTTAGCTTATATCCTTATTTCAGAGTGTATGTCGTGTTAAACTGTTTACGTTTGCGCAACGGTTTATGATTTCACTTCCAGAAAAAGTTTGAGAGCTCGGAATTGAACGACGATTGAAAACGTGAAATGTCATATGTATTTATACAATCTTGGAAATGAAACACAAGATTTCATTTGATTCGAAATTGTTCAGGATTGTACGGTGGTTGAAAGACACAAATGTCATAGTCTGTCCTACTTAAGGAAATTTCGTCCCAAAATTTAATTAGATAAAACTTGTGAAAACAGATATGGGTATTTCGCTTTCATTTGATCCTCTCGTTCCCAAGTAAATTCTAGGCAATGTTTAGATTCCCATCAAACTTTAACTATCAGTATGCGTTTGCGTTTGAGCTTTTTGACTTCACGGTCCAATATTTCCACAGGTTTCTTGACAAAGTGCATCGTGTTATCAACACGGATTTCATCAAGAGCGATGTCAAAGTTTTCATCAGCCAAACACTTTTTCAAATTGGACACGTGGAAAGCTGGATGAACATTTCCAAGTTCAGGAGGCAGCTCAAGTTTATAGGCTACCTTTCTGATCCTCTTAATGATCTTACATGGTCCCACATATCGAGGTGCAAGTTTTTCTTTCTTTCCAAATCTAACCACGCCTTTCCAAGGGGATACCTTGAAAGAACGTGATCACCGACTTGGAATTCCAAGGGCTTGCCTCGTTTGTTCGCATAACTCTTTTGACGGCTTCTAGCTGTCAGAAGGTTGTCACAAATTTTCCTGACTTTGTCTGTGGTTTCTAGAATGAGTTCAGGTCGGCGAGCTGAGCTTCACCAACCTCATTCCAGCAGACACGTGAACGACATTTTCGACCGTATAGAGCTTCATAAGGTGCCATGTTGATGCTGGAGTGATAACTATTGTTGTAGGAGAATTCGATCAATGGTAGATGCGAATCCCAACTACCACCAAAGTCGATCACACAAGCTCTAAGCACATCCTCCAGTGTTTGGATTATTCTTTTGGATTGTCCATCCGTTTGAGGATGATAAGCAGTGTTCACGTTGAGTTTGGTTCCATGGCAGATTGCATGGTCTTCCAAAAGTGCGATGTGAATTGAGCATCTCGGTCAGACATGATGCTCAAAGGCACGATGACGAGATACAATCTCATTGACATAGATCTTAGCAAGTTTGTCAGTAGGTAGATCCTCATGGATAAGCAAAAAGTGTGCTGACTTTGTTAAACGATCAATGACTACCAAATGGCATTATGACCTCTAGATGTACGTGGTAATTTGGTAATGAGATCCATAGCAATGTCCCATTTCCAAACGAGAATTTCTGGTTGTTCAAGCAAACCAAAAGGGCATTGATGTTCTGCCTTAACTTTGAGACAAGTAAGGCATTTGGATACGTATAAGGCAATGTCTTTCTTCATACCCGGCCACCAATACTGGGTACGAGGATCCTTATACATTTTGTCTGCACCAGGATAGATTGAATAACGAGACTTGTGAGCCTCGTTCATTATCAAGGTGCAGAGATTGTCTTGGCTTGGAAACCACAAACGGTTCAGGTAATAAAACAACCCATTGTCCTTTATTTCAAGTTGAAGCTCAAGATGATGTGGTAATTCATTACCCATCATGCCTTGTGCAACACAAGTAAGTTGAGCTTCAAGAATGCGTGTCTGGATGTCAGATCAAACTTGTACACAATGCAGCTTGACATGTTCCTTACGACTAAGTGCATCGGCTACGACATTCGCCTTACCAGGATGGTAGCGAGTCTCGCAGTCGTAGTCATTCAGAAGTTCAACCCATCGTCGTTGCCTCATGTTTAGTTCTTTCTGATTGAAAATGTGTTGGAGACTTTTGTGATCTGTGAAAACCACGCATTTCGTACCGTAGAGGTAATGTCTCTATATTGAGAGCAAAAACTACAACACCTAACTCAAGATCATGAGTTGTGTAGTTCTTCTCATGGATTTTTAATTGTCTTGACGCGTAGGCTATGACTTTATCTCGTTGCATGAGAACACAACTAAGGCCTAAATTTAATGCATCACAATATACGACAAATGTCGTCGTTGCCCTCACGTAAGGATAAAATAGGAACATTACAAAGCTTCTGTTTCAGGGTCTGAAAACTTCTTCTTGTTTGGTCCCCACTCAAAAGGTTTATTCTTCTGAGTCAAAGCAGTGAGGAGAACCCCAATCTTGGAAACGTTTGCAATGAAGCGGAGGTAATAACCCGCGAGACCCAGAAATGAACGAACTTCGGTAGGAGTAGTAGGTGTATCCCATTCCTTAATCGCACTGATTTTGGCGAGATCTACATGTATACCTTGTTCGTTGACAATATGTCCCAAAAATTGAACTTCCTTAAGCCAAAATTGACACTTGGAGAATTTGGCATAGAGTTGTTCCTTCTTTAGGAGTTCCATCGTTAGACGGAGATGTTGTTCATGGTCAGCTCGAGACTTTGAATAGATCAAGCTGTAATCGATGAATACAATGATGATTTGTCTAAATAAGGTTTACAAACCCTATTCATTAAGTCCATGAAGATGGCATGAGCATTTATTAAGCCAAATGGCATAATAGTGAACTCGTAGTGACTGTATCGTGTGCGGAAAGCAGTCTTGGGAATATCTTCTTCGAGAACACGAAGTTGATGATATCCAGAATGCAGATCAGTCTTTGAAAAGCAGGTAGCACCTTGTAGCTAATCAAAGAGATCGTCAATGCGAGGTAGGGGATATCAATGTTTTATTATGAATTTGTTGAGCTCACGATAATCAATACACATACGGAAAAACCCATTCTTCTTTTTCACAAATAGCACAGGAGCGCCCCAAGGTGAAAAGCTCGGACGAATGAATCCTTTGTTAGATAGTTCCTGAAGTTGTTTTGATGATTCTTGCATTTCAGACGGTGCAAGACGGTAATGGGATTTGGCTATAGGGTTGGCACCAGGTACAAGATCTATACGAAACTCAACTTGTTGTGCTGGGGGTAAACCAGGTAGCTCTTCAGGAAACACCTCAGGATAATCCTAAACAACGGGGATATCCTGAATAGTTTTACCCTTGCCTTTCTCCTCTACGATATGTGTCAAGAAGGACACATAACTCTTTCGTAGGTATTTTTGGGCTTGGGTACAGGTCATGAGTTAAGGCTACTAACGGCTTTTTCTCCACGAACCTCTAAGATTTCACCAGACGAGAGAGGTATACGAATGATCTTATCAAAACACATCACCTCAGCATGGTGTTTAGTTAACCAGCCCATTCCTACTATGACGTCAAAGCTCCCGAGTTGCATTGGCGTGAGGTCAATGTGAAAAAGTTGGTTATTGAGGTTCAACTGGCAATTACGAATGATAGAATCGAGAACAAGGGGTTCGCCACTAGCTATTTCTACTGTCATGGGCTTCTTTTCTAGTTTGGTTCTAGGCATTGAAAGCAAAGGTTCAAAAGCTAGGGATACGAAACTTCTATCTACACCCAAATCGAAAAGAATAGAAGCACGATGGTTGTTAATGAAGAACGTACCGTTCACCACTTCGTTGTCTGCACGCGCCTCATTAGCATTTATATTGAGTGCCTTACCACAAGCTGGGTTTGCATTTGTCAACTTCGGACAGTTGTTCCCGTAGTGAGTAAGATCACCACAGTTATAGCAAGACCCCGGTGGATAATGAGGTCGTACAGGATTGGCTGGCTGTTGAACATGGTTTTGAACAACATGATTCTGAGTAGGAGCACAGCGACAAGTGTTGGCAAAATGACCAGATCGCCCGCAGTTAGTACAATGACGACATTGTAGTTGGGGTTGATGATGACAATTGCACTTGTTACACAGAGGTGCAGTGCTGGTATATTGTTTCTTGGCGGGTGGTTGTGCTGGCTGGTTAGGAGCAGCTTGGTTTTGTTGTGTGACAACGGCGAAGTTCTTGGAAGCCTTACGCTTCCTAGACTTCTTGGAGGTTTCGGCCTTGTTTCCCTTCCGTTAATCTTGTGTTGTCTTGTCAGATGGTTTCTTGTCACCTTTGTGGTGGAGTTTACCTTTCTTGACTTGTGAGTCAGTCAAGGTTGCAGCTAGCTCAATGGCTTGTCTAACAGTAGTAGGGTTGCTGCCGGTGACAATGTCCTGAACTGGATCAGGTTGACCATCTATGTACTTCTCAATCGCCTTATCCAAAGGCGTCACTATTGCAGGACATAACAAGCTCAACTCTTCATACCAATCAATATAGGCACGGTGTACTCCACTGTCCTGCTTTAGTTCATGGAACTTATTCTCAAGCACCCTCTGCTTGTGACGAGGGCAGAACTCTTTTATCATCAGAGCTTTGAGTTCCTTCCATGTCTGACCCATTGCAACATCTGCACCCCGATCTCTCACTGTTGATGCATATGTCTGTTGCCTTCGCATTACACGAGAACGAGTCTGGAATAATCGAGAGTTTCTAAAGACAGGACAAGACAAAGTAGATATCCAAGAAGGAGTCTATTGGTGCATAACGTTTGTATATTAGTCTTGTATCGAGTCTGTATAGAATAGGTGAAACTAGGCGTATTTAAGTGTATTTTAGGACAAGTTCGCTCGAGGTTGTTGATGAGAAGTCAAGTTCGGCCGAACTTTACTAGGTCAAGTTCGGGCGAACTTCTATCCATATCAAGCGAACTTCATTGCCTATAAATACCTAGCTTGCCCAATTCATTTGTAACTTTGTCAAATCAGAGGCAAGCTCTGTCGGATCCGGTTCTCGAATGTATTGAACTTTAGATCAATTAAAACAACCTTTAAACGAGTAATTCTTGTTATTTGGTTAACTTGTCATTAGTTTCCGCCTAATCGGACAATAGATAACAAATTTAGGTTCCCTTGCTAATCGTGGACGTTCCTTCAATTGGTATCAGAGCTACGGTTATCACCTACGCTCATGAATTTGGACATTTATGGACATTAGAAGGGGTTTTGGACGTAAATCATGAAATAAACCTACAATCCACGGACAAAATTCAAAATTGAACGGATAGGATCGTTAGAAAACCAATTTCGACCAGATCTATGGTGAAATCATCTCGAAATTCGAAGAAATAAGGATTTTGGATCGAAAAATGTGAAAATGGCTGATTTGGGAGACCAAGTTCGCCCGAACTTGACCTGTCGAAGTCAAGTTCGACCGAACTTAACATTGTTTTTCAAGACTTTTCATCAAGTTCGCCCGAACTTGACAAAGTTTTTCATGAATTTTCATCAAGTTCGCCCGAACTTGACTGATTTTCATTGAAATTAAGCACAAGTTCGCTGGAACTTGTCTATTTTATGCAAGTTCGCCCAAACTTGGTGGTGGCCAACCAAGTTCGCCCGAACTTGTTACAATTTGACTAAGTTCGCCCGAACTTGTTACAATTTGACTAAGTTCGCCCGAACTTATCTCACTAGCATATACAAGTTCGCCCGAACTTGTCAGGATGCCTAAAAAAATTTGGTGATAGAAATTTGGTGTCAAGAAAAAATTTGAAAAAAATTTATTGCTCGGTTGGATGAGACGGGTGTCCAGAAAAAATTTGGTGATAGAAATCTTTTTGAAATTTTAACGTCCGATACTGACTATTCGGTGACACCGTCGGAGGCCTTAGAGAGAGGCTGAGATGATGAGGTTAGAGATGGTTGAAGATGAGAGGGTAGTCATTGATACCAAAGAAATTTGGTGATCATTGGGGTTGAAGACTACCGATGGGCCTAAAGTTAAATTCCGCATTTGATGAAAACGGAAAATTTTGGATTAGAGGGGGAATCTCAGTGAAAATTTCAGTATGGTTAAAATTTGCAAAAATGAGGGGGAATAAAAAATTTTCAATATTTGAAGATTCCGGCATTTTTGAAATTTGTGACTACTGCAACAGTATCCGGGTGGTTACCGATTACAGATTTTCGGGAAATGCATAGAATTGAGATTCATTGAGATTTTGTGATCATAGGAAGTTCCGATTTATCAGATCATGATACAGATTGATGCTTAAGGGTTAGAGTCCTGATCTCCGGTTAAGGAACAGTTAGCTGGATTAGCAGTTGTTAGTACCGATGAAGAAACTGAGGACGTTCAAAACGTTCAGTGATGATCTTAGGATTAATGACTAGCTCCGAAGACGGATGGTTTCAAAATTACCAAGGAGATCTGAAGTTATCCCAGATACGCTAACTGATGATAACATTTGGTGGCCATTATTTTTAGTCTTCAAGCATATGAATCATTCTTCTCTTTGGACTAACCGCCGTTGGATGATGATGCTTGGTGATTAAGTGGCGCTGGTCTACTGGAGATAGCTATATATCTGACATTGGGACTGAAGAAGAAGAATGTGATTTTGAGCGCGGACGAATGTTTCTCAGAGTCGATGTGTTACTAGATTATTTGGTTCCGATGAAGATTTGTTGATTGAAAAAGATAACCGATTTGCTGATCTGCAGTGATTACGGAAATCGGGATTTCAAATTTTTGCGAGTAAACATTGATTTGAAGTTTACCGGTGTGGTATTTTGAAGTTTCTATCAATTGCCGGTTGAGTTTTGAAGATCGGAAGATCGAGCATGGGAGATATACGCTAAACTGAACGCGGATGTGGTTAAAGTTGAAATGGAGAAGCTACATTGTTGAGCTTCAAATTGGTGTCTATTCAAGATAATCTGTCGGTCAAGCAAATCAGAGGAGGTTGGAAACTGTGCAACAAATATCTGAACTGGAGATTTCAGGGGGAATTAAATGTTGATAATGCAAACCCGGATCATCAATTAAGGGGAATTTGTTGACGCGTTTCGACGACAACGGCAGATACCTTGATTGAAGTTGCAGAATATTCAAACACAACTCACGTTTGAAGACCAAGATTCGACAGTAACGAACAGGGGGAATCTGTTGGTGCACTTTGTGTTCGTCACTTGTCGAATAGGCTAGATAGAGCGTGTGTTCAGTATTGTATAGGTTAGAATTGAACACACGACCGAAATACGGAGTTTTCAGTGTAAAATGTAACAAGATCGCTCGAACTTGACCTGTGGAGGTCAAGTTCGCTCGAACTTGACTTGTGAAGGTCAAGTTCGCTCATAATGGTAATGTTGATGTCAAGTTCGGCCGAACTTGACTAGGTCAAGTTCGCCCGAACTTAGATGCTTACCAGCGAACTTCTTACCCTATAAATAGGTGGTGTGTGTTCATTTGTCATTTAAGTTTTTGGCATCCCTATGGGGAGGTGCTGCCGGATTCTCTCCAAGAACTCAGGCAGCTGGACTTATGAAGCCATATACTCTTTCGGTATGAATGAAGACTTCCGCTGCATTCTACTTCTACCCCTTTCTGTAATAACATTCTACTGAATCGGTTTGGTCTATCCACTAACTTCCGTCTAGAACCGCCTGATCACGGACCATCAATTGGTATCAATTGCATCTCCATTCTTCTATTTTTCTTAACTTTTGAACAAAAATGAAGAATTCACGGTCAAATTTTGTCCAATTTTGAATATGTCATGTTAAATACATTCGTGGTAAACCCCTAAGAGTTTGGAGGCTAAAATCAAACGTTTTGATATCAAAAAGTTGCAAAAACCATGTTTTGGAAACTAGATTCAGCCAAACTTAACACTAAGTTCGACCGAACTTGATTGAAAAATCTTGGAATTTTCATCAAGTTCGACCGAAGTTGAGTAATTTTTGAGGATTTGAACTTAAGTCCGCTCGAACTTGTTGATTTTTGCTTGAAATTCCATCAAGTTCGACCGAACTTGATATAATTTTAGTGAAAAGTCATTCCAGTTCGCCCGAACTTACTTTTTATCTTGAAAATTCAAACCTAAGTTCGACCGAACTTAACAGTTTCTTCTGAAAAATTACAAGTCCGCTTGAAATCTGATTTTTCTCAAAATTTCACCTCAAGTTCGACCGAACTTGAGTGTAAGTGATAAAATTTGAAACTTGATTACCTAAATTCGACCGAACTTGTGAAAACATGAAATCAAAAATTGTTTTCACATAAGTTCGACCAAACTTATCTGTTTCTTGATAATTTTCACAAGTTCGCTCAAAATAAAATTTTTTTGAAATTCTCTATCCAAGTTTGACCGAACTTGGATTAAAACTAAAAATTTTCATCTTTCAACTACAAGTTCGACCGAACTTGTAGTTAGTTCTAATATTTTTCAAAGTTTCAAGTGTTTTCAGCATACGTGTCTCGATTTTCAAAATGGAAGATTTCCATAACGCGTATGCAGCTGGAGTAGCACAAGCCTCAATGTCAAATTCGATTGTAGTTAAGCAGATGAACCTCAATAACGAAATAGGTACTACTCAGAAACCGTCGAAGTTGATGAGTATGGACGAGTTCGAGGGATGGAAAGAAAAGTTTGTTAATTGGATTCAAGCGAATCAATTCAATAGCTGGGTTGCGATTGAAGATGGTTATATATGGCCCAAAGATGAACGGGATCAAGATCTTCCACTGAACAAGTTTTCAGCGATTGACAAAGAGAAATATGTTGCTGAAAAGAAGATGATCAGCTTGATACAACAATCTGTCAAAGAAGATATCTTGATATTATTACCAGAATATGATACTTCTCAAGAATTATGGAATTCTCTTTGCGAAAAATTCAAAGGAAGTGATGAAATGATCAAGAGAAAAAAAGGCCCTGATTAAGAAGGAATTTGAGATCTTCACGATGATCAAAGGAGAGACAATGAAGCAAATGATTGATAGATATTGTCATCTCATGGTCCAGATGCGAAGATATGATATCAAGATAACTAACGAAGAGAAAATTGAGAAGCTGGCCGATGCACTTCCAGAAGGAGAATGGACAACGTATCTGATGATTCTATAGAATAGTCCATCTTGGAGACATTTTAAGTTGTCATCTTTCATTGACAAACTTGAAGGTCATGAAATGGAATTGATGAAGATTGCAAAATCCAAAAACACTAATGTTGTTCAGGATGTCGGAGTTTATTACAAAGGTGGTGTTTCAGATACTCCGATTCAAAGTCCAAAAATCCAAACGGCATTTAGTGCAAACATGAATACATCAGATCAATCTTCACAAAATCAGTATTCTCCAAACACTGGTTATTCATATGTTGGTTCAAGTTCTTCTTCTCAAAGTCAATCTCATCAGACAAGCCAATCCACTTCTAATTCAAATGTTTTCCAATGCAACATAGCAGTAGATTTAAAGAATATGTTTCCTGAAAAAGTTGCAAAACAGCATATAGCACTTCTTGCTACAGTTCTGGAATCGTATGAAAGTATTGTTGCTGGAAAGATCAGAAATCCTGAAATGACAGCTGAGGATTACGATCAGGTAGATGAGGAAGAGTTGGAACTGATGGACATCAAATGGTCCTTAGCATCGATTATCCGGAGAGTTTCAAAGTTTGTAGCACTCACTGGAAGGGATATTGGTAACTCAAGCAATAAACTTGGTTTCGACAAAACGAAATTTACTTGTTTCAAATGTCGACAAAAAGGGCACTTCAAACGTGAATGCCATAACCAAGAAGCAAGTGGAAACCAAAACCCTTTAGAACCGGTAACGAATATTACAAGAAAGCGCTACAATACAAATCATATCCGAATAGAACACAAGTTGAAGTTGAGGATAAATCTGCAAAGAAAGCCGAACAAGCTCTTGTTGCCAATCATGAAGACGATGGTTTCGATTGGAACAGATACATCGGAAAGAAGACTGGTGTTGCTATGATGGCAGAGGTTGTGAATGAATCTGAGACATCATTTGTGGATGATGCTATCGAAAATTCTATTCAAGAAGCATTAATGCAGAGAGCTGGGGAAGAAGCTGTTCTGGAGGATGCAGTCCTGGAAAGATACATACAACAAACAGAGGAAGCAGAAATAGCTTACCTTGAGATGCAAAAACAAGAAGAATTGAAAGCAGAAGCCGAAAAGGTAAAAGCTGAGGTAAACATGTCTGAAAAGGAAGTTGTGGAGGTTGAAAAACCTTGCACAAAGTGCGCAAGTCCTTGTGAACCTTGTCTGGATAAAGTCAAAGTCATAAGAGAATTGACTGAACATAACGAAAACTTTCGTTATGATTACAGAACCATAAAAGAAGCTTATGACAAAATATCAGGCAAATATAAACATGTCGAAAGAGCTAAAAGTGAACTCAACGCTAATGTCACCATGTTAAATGCCACAGTTATTGAAAAACAAAAGGCAATTAACATGTACATTAATACAATTGCTGAGACAAAGCGTGGGTTTCATGAAACGAAACCTGAAACAGAAAGAGTCAGACAATTACTAAAAAGTTACACCACAAACGCATATATCATTGATCACGTTCTTCATACGATCAAGTCGGAAGATAATGTTGATAACTCAAAGCGTAAAGTTTACGGAAATGTTCCTCCACCATTTCTTGCAAGTTACTGCTGCAAGAAAGATGATGACATTGAAAAGGTATTTAATCTTTTACTTCTTTCAGAAAGAAAGTTAAATTGCCTGATAACATTGACGTAGACTTTACAAAATAAAATGTTGACAATGAATCGGTGGTAAAAGATGTGGTAAAAAATGTTTTGGGAAATGATTCTGATGACAACAGCTTTAAAAGCGCCAACTCGAGTTCAAATAGTTCTGATTCACAATCTGAAAGTGATGATACATCATCAGAAAATGATCTAAGTGATGATCCTAACATTGTCATGTACAAGGTTAAGGAATCTGATAGATTATATTTCAGTGATAGCTTTCCGATTGAGAATGTGAAAGAAGATCAAATCGATAAACTGTTTAAACTTGTGGAAGTTTCATCAGATGATCTCGAGAAAAATGAAAAGAAGTTTAACTCTAAACCGAAATGGAATTTTAACAATTACCGTAGAAACGGTGGTGATTTTCCTGAGAACAGGATAGCAGGTTTAGGATTGGAAGAAGCTGAAAATGAACCGAAGAAGAATCAGAAAACAACGTTCCAGGAGTACAAAGGTAAGAACATAAAGTTTGTGTACGGAACGAAGTTCAGGAGGAAAGCTTGATAGGTAAGAAATCGAATGATGAATTCAAGAAAGAAAAAGAACTTCAGGACAAGGCTAAGACCAAGTCCACAAGTGGAGTAAAACCCACTAGTGGAAATGTTCATGATACTCAGACTTGCTTCAAATGCAATGAAGTTGGTCACATTGCTCGCAAGTGTCCGAAGTCTAAACCTGTGTGAAGGGGTATGGTCCCAAAAACCTTGCGCCAATCAAGGAAACCCTACCCATTAATAACTTCTAAGAAAACTGCGCGCAGACTTCTTCGCCAAAATAAGATTTATTAGAACTCTGCGCCAAATATCCAAGAGAGGAAAGGATCATATAACTACCTTGCGCGAGCTCGCGCAAGGTTCAAAGTTAAAAGCCTAAACATTCTCTTTGGATAAATGCTTCATTTAACTACCTTGCGCGGGCTCGCGCAAGGTTCAAAGTTAACCCTGAACATTCTCGTTTGATAATGCTTCATTTAACTACCTTACGCGGGCTCGCGCAAGGTTCAAAGTTAAAAGCCTAAACATTCTCTTTGGATAAATGCTTCATTTAACTACCTTGCGTGGGCTCGCGCAAGGTTCAAAGTTAACCTTGAACATTCTCGTTCGATAATGCTTCATTTAACTATCTTGCACGGGCTCGCGCAAGGTTCAAAGTTAACCTTGAACATTCTCGTTGGATAATGCTTCATGCATAAACCTTGCGCAGATATTTATATCAAAGCAAGTATCCACCAAACGTTGTGCTAAGCAACAAGGAGAAGAAAAAGATCAGTTAACTAACTTGCACTTCTCGCGCAAGAAAACAGTAAATCATGAGAAACTTTCCCTTAGCAAAATCCTTGACTTGGTGCAGAAGCAAAGGGAATCTTTTCTGTTGTAACAGAATGTACACGTGGCGAATAATAGATGGGTAACAGCTGTGAAACCTTATAGAAGCCATTAACACCCAATTGTGCAAGCATCTTTTCGGTTATAACCAATTGCCACATGGCAGCATCTGGATGGCTAAGGAAGATCACGGTGATGGCATGCTCACATTTATAAGACGTAGTGATCTCATGCTGACACGTGGCACCTCCCTAACCGCAGATGAGCTCACGATCCGTGTGTATATAACGAATTGCCAACAAACATTAACGGAATAACAAAAGATTCCGTTAAAGATAACAATCTCTCCTTTTGGCGCCAAACACCGGCTATAAATAAGTAACTTGGAGTTCAAGGAAAGGTATTCACTCTCAACTACTTCTCTCTTACAATACTTACTTCCGACTACATGTACTTATTCTCACGCTGGAGGGTGGTCACGGAGAGAACCCCCCTTCTCCCCGTGGCGAGCTAACGGTGTTCTGTTTTGCAGGTTCAGCCGGAATATTGTTCTATTCATCATCCATCGTGAAACCAAACGGAGGGTTAACCCTTTTATGCAGAGCCCATTCCATAGATCTACTTAGATTCCGGTCGAGTTGATCTCGGGTTTCTTCACTGTGTATCCATGAAGAAAAGAAGTTTCAAAAGAGGTAAAACAAAAGGAATATGAAAATGATCTTATAAGGATTGTAAAAAGAAACGCTGACATCAAAGAAATGAAACGAAATGTTGAATCCAATCTTGTAATAAAACCTAAAAATGAATCAAAATTTGAAAATTCAGTTTTTCAAAAGGGTGAGACTTCAAAGTCAAACAATGATTCTAGGTTTTATATCAAGAAAGCTAGAGTTAATTCTCAAGCTTGGATTGCTAAAAAGAAATCACCTGAAAAAGTGAAGGTTGTTTGTGATAAAACCGAAAATGTCAAATCAATCAAGAAAGATAAAAGTAAAGTTGATTGTGAGTTTAAAGTTTGTAATGTTGAATATGCTTATCAAAGAGCATACGAAAGTGATTACGAAGAGGTGTATGAGGAGTTATATCCAAAACCCAAGACCAAGAAGGCTTGGGTTGAACTTTTTAACTAAATCTTTTCATGTGCAGGAGTTCCAAGATCCAACCTATCAAAGTTGATTCGGGATTGAGGAGCTTCATGTTATTTAACTTATCTAGAATGTTAAAATCTTTGTCATTTTGAGGGGGAGTAGTTAAGAAGAAAATTTTGAAAAAAGTCAAAATTATGAAAATCCACACCGTTGAACAGAAAAACTGATTTCAAAGTTCTTACATGTTCAAACTGCTTTTACAAGTGGTAAATGAGTTTAATGATTGTTTGTTAAACAATTGCAGATACAGGATTGAGAAAAAGGATCGGACGACGAGGTCACGGGATCCACATTAGTTGGTTATATTTTTCAAATAGAATTTGTTAAAAAAAATCTAAAATTCAAAAATATGTTTTTTTATTTTAGGGGGAGTGAGAAAATTTTAATAATGGTTGAAAAATCAAAAACATATGAAAAAGTTGAAAATTCAAAAACATGAAAAAGACAAAAAGAATTTGTTGTCAAAAAGGAAATGATAGTACATCAGTGGACTATTACAGTATGCTAAGGAAATGTAAAGTTTAAAAGTGATAAACAAGTCTTACTGTGGATGTGTCGATAGGTTTTACATGTTCAGTAGATTGTTTCCGGGATATAAACTAAATTTTACAACTGCTTAATCTAGTGGATTAACACATCTTGGATATATGGACTTAGTACTCCGAAATTTCAATTGAAGGGTTGCCTGATTTTGAGATACGAGGTCTTTATAGATAATTGATATCTGGGGTATTATACAAGTTCTTCTGATTTTGCGGAAGCAATAGCCTAGAACTTCTATAATGCTTTTGCTAAAAACCCCAAAATAGCATGCAACTTGAAAAAATCGAAAGATCTAATCATTTGCAATGCTGAAAAGATTCCTTAAGTGGAACACACCTGAAAGACGAGCCTTCATCTCTTTGACTGTACGGTAGTACTAACCTGAGCTCTCAAGGTCTCGCACAACCCAAATACAGATATCAGTTACACTATATTCACTTGTAAGATGAAATCTAGGGAATCTGGATTTGGGAGTATATTCAAGAGGTGGGAACCATAGTTAAGTCAAGTTTCATAATTCTTACCTAACATATCTAGGAACAATTGAGAAACGTAATGAAGATTAAGAGGACAAATATATCAACAATCTAGGTAAACGAGTTTAGAACTTAAAGTCTCAAAAGGTCAACGGTACTGGTGATATGTCTCAAACAAACTGATATGATCCTTAGACACGAATTCACAAAAATATGCCTGTAAAGATGTTTGTACATAGTTTACTTTACTTGTTTTCTGTAAATACTTTACTTATTTTTTAAATCCAAAAAGATTTTCAACGAGCCAATGTTAGAGAACGGATCATCGAAGTCAGGTAAGAAAAGTTCATTAATTTGAAACTTTAAAATTGAAGATAATATCAGGTTTTCACAACGGGTTTAGCCAAGGTCATTAACTTGGACTTGGTAAACAAAATTAGTTAATCAAGGTCATTAACTTGGACTTGATCAACTAAGTGGATTTCATTTCAATAATTGAAAGATTAAATGAATTGAAAAAAGTTTTGAATGTTAATTTTTTTCAAGGTCATTAATTTGAACTTGAAATAACTGAAAAATGAAAATTAAAATTTGAAATACAAGTTTTGTACAGGTGGTATGTAATACTTGTGGTACAAAATTTCGAAGTTAGAATCTGAAATGTTTATTTGAATTCCCAAGTACTTTGAAACAGGAAGTAAAGTTTTAGGGGGAGCAGATGAAACGTGATTGAAGATAAAGCTCAAAGCTAGGGGGAGCATAGCTCACAGCAAGGGGGAGCTTGGAGATTAAAGTTTTATTAAGTTAAATTGAAGAAAAGAGAATATTTGAAGATCATAAAGTTTAATGCTTATTCAAGGATAAAGATAAAGACTTAGGAAATTATTTGAAGTCTAATGATTACGAGGCGTTCAAAGAAGACTATGACAATTGAAGACTGACGAGGATGATTATTGTCAAAGATGTCTTTGAAAGGAGATGACTGCGGCAACATCCAAGGGGGAGTCTGTTGATGCATATGTCTGTTGCCTTCGTCATTACACGAGAACGAGTCTGGAATAATCGAGCGTTTCTAAAGACAGAACAAGACAAAGTAGATATCCAAGAAGGAGTCTATTGGTGCATAACGTTTGTATATTAGTCTTGTATCGAGTCTGTATAGAATAGGTGAAACGAGGCGTATTTAAGTGTATTTTAGGACAAGTTCGCTCGAGGATGTTGATGAGAAGTCAAGTTCGGCCGAACTTGACTAGGTCAAGTTCGTGCGAACTTCTATCCATCTCAAGCGAACTTCATTGCCTATATATACCTAGCTTGCCCAATTCATTTGTAACTTTGTCAAATCAGAGGCGAAGCTCTGTCGGATCCGGTTCTCAAATGTATTGAACTTTAGATCAATGAAAACAACCTTTAAACGAGTAATTCTTGTTATTTGGTTAACTTGTCATTAGTTTCCGCCTAATCGGTCAATAGATAACAAATTTAGTTTCCCGTGCTAATCGTGGACGTTCCTACACTCACCACTCCTTTTCACCAAGTGAGTGCCTTCTTCTGGAACACGCTCGAGGCAAATTCAACTTTGCGCTCATTCGGACATTGGACATGGCGAAATGTACTCTCAAGACTCTCGAACCATTGTTTGAAATTGCACGAAGCAGGTGCTCCCTCAGAACAACTAAACTTGAGTGGTTTAGCCGAATTAAACTATTTGAAATTGCACGGAGCAGGTGCATTATTGTTGTTATTGTTGGGTTGGTTTATTTGAGTTATGAGATTGGGTAGTACAGCAGCAAACTGTTGAGCTATCATGGCTGCCATATCGGCATCTGAATTTGCGTTTCGACGAGGAGGCATTCTAAAAGAGAGGAAAAACATGAGAGAAAATGAGTGAGATGAATGTTGGATAATCAAAATGAGATACTTTAAATATCGACAAAATGTAAGGATCGTGGTCATTCGTTCGTTACTTAAAACAAACAAATGACACAGTGACTAATCAAAGTAAATGGGTTTTTATAATGTATCGCAAAGACATGCTTTAGCCTATAGGTGGACACTCACCCCAAGAGTTCCCAGGTAAGAGTGACTGGTCCGATAATGCGGATTTCTACGAACACTCTAGCCTTAGGCAAAAATTCAGGGTACAGGCACCCACCCTTCCAGATTGCATGCGTTCACATTATTAAGACCCAAACTTTGACGAGATTTTGAAAACTTTTGAAGGCGTTAAGCCAAAAATTAATCATCCAAAAATAGACGATTGATTTCAAAATCGTTTTGACATTTGTGTTTCTGTTTCGGTATTCACCTAAGGATAGGTGATGTCATTGTTTTAAGATCTAAACACAAGATAACTTGTGTTAGGGTCCTAGGAAGGTTATAGTCTAGGTCAAAGCATTACTAATAACCTAATTCCGTATAACCATGAGCTCTGATACCAATCTTTCTGTCAGACCCCGACCGCGTAAAACAACAAACCGCTGCGGAAACGTAAGGGAGTCACGTAACAGAACTATTGTTTCACAACCATGGTACTTAAAGTTTTGTATTATTGAATTAAATTGTTTACATTGTATTAGATTAAACGGAAAACATAACATGAATTAAACTGTTCTTCAAGATTTTAAGTCACTAAGACCCAAGTCCGCCCTAAGTGTAGCATGCTCAACATCAAACATTCGCTCCTGAAACATATGTGAAAATAAATACGTTAGCATAAAATGACCGTGAGTAATATAGGTTTTGTGATGATGATTCATGGCTTTGAATGTTTAAAAGAAATGTCTAACTATACAAAAGTAGCCATGAACCGTTACAAAATGTTTCTTTTATGAAATCATGTGAAAATCAAATGATTCAAAAGAAATGATGCAAGGTTAACTTAATAACCAAAATATGTCATGTCTTGTACAAAAATGTCATGTATTGTGTAAAATATGTCGTGTCTTGTATAAAAATGTCATGTCTTGTATAAAATATGTCATGTCTTGTATAAAAATGTCATGTCTTGTGTAAAATATGTTGTGTCTTGTATTTTGTTTGAAGTGGTTTAGATAACGCTACGATATGTAATATAATAAAAGCACTTATATATAGGAAGTACCAACGGCGTATCCACCATGCTTTTATCATATTACACAGGTATTGTTATTTAAATCACTCACCATAAACCAACCAATGAAATGTCTTGTTTAAACCAATGTGATGTCTTGTATAAACCAATGTGATGTCTTGTATAAACCAATGTGGTGTCTTATTTAAATCACTCACCATAAGCACTTATATGTAGGAAGCTTCGTGCACCCCCCAAAACTCGCGCGTCATTTCACACAACACAAGTGAACGACGCGCAACGCCACGAAGATTGCCCGTCCTGCCATTGCGTCCCCGACACATCATCCCATACGGAGACCTCATCATACACCACACGAGCACCATCCAAACCCACCAATCGTGCCATGCCATGTCATCTGCATACACGTGGATCCACTACCTCTGAATGGACCACGGGCACGGGTTAAAAACAATACAAAGGCGGCTCTCGATCCGAGTGCGCCATTTAAGCACCACATTGCGCCCACGCCACTAGTGAGTGTGCGAGTTTTAGCACCCTTCACGACTTCACTAACTGTGCTTTCAAGAAATAATAATGAGGTAGATCTCTCACTTATATACCAACTCAAGGTTTTTCTCTCCTCCTATGTACGACAAGTGCCACCTTACCGTAAAGTTTTTGTGGCATTGACAGTTTCAAACAACAACTTTTGAGCATTGATATCTCATTCATTATAGCTTCGGTTTTGGCGTGGTTTTGTTAGTTGTGAAAATCTCACATGAAAGAATAGAAACCCATAAAGATATAATATATATATATATATATATATATATATATATATATATATATATATATATATATTATAATGGTAAGGTTCATGCGAGAACCACCTTTATTATGAGAACCGTGAGAACCACCTTTATTGCAAAACAAAATCTAAAAAAATCAAAAAAGCACTCAAAATGTTTTTTTATTTTTTAATAAAAATCGTTATATTTCGTTACACAAAAAAAAACTTTTTTTTCGAGTAACAATTATCCATGCACATGCGCATATGTATCATAACTTCGACAAATTTAGTAATACGTTATCACTAGTAGACAATTGCACTTTAATTTACAACACCATCCATAATACACTCAATTTTACATTAAATGCACATGTGCATCATTATGTATAACAATTATATACCGTGTTTTGGTACAACAAGTTTGTGATTTTGAATGATGAGTAGGCTCATATATATGTTTTTTGGTTAGTTATATCTAGTGGTTGATGGGTTCATTATAATTGTCACTTTATGATGTAATATTTTGATTGGATGGTATAAACGATGTTGATATACATGAAATAAAGTGAAAATATTGGTATTGGTATTATAAATGGTAGGAGGTAATGGTATTGTATTATGGATGGCAGGAGGTAATGGAAGTGTATTATGGATGGTATGATAGATGAAAGAGAAAGTGTACTCAACGTAGTGTAGCAAAACAGCTTATTTCATGTTAATACATATAGATTCACATGTGCATTTCTTATATTGGTAACGTAAAAGTAGTGTATTACACATGGTAGTGTAAATAAAAGTACAATTGTCTAATTTTTGTAATGTATTACGGAATTTGTCAAAGAAATGATGAAAGTGCACATGTGCATGGTAGTGTATTATGGATGGTATGATAGATGAAAGAGAAAATGTATTCAAATTAGTGTACCAAAACACCTTATTTCATGATGATATATATAGATGCACATGTGCATTGCTAATATTGGTAACGTAAAAAGTAGTGTCTTACACATGGTAGTGTAAATGAAAGTACAATTGTCTAATGTTTGTAACGTATTACGGAATTTGTCAAAGAAATAACGAAAATGCACATGTGCATGGATAGTTGGTACTCAAAATTTTTTATTTATTTTTTTGAAATTTTTTTATTGTTGAGTAAATATAGCGAAATTTTCAAAAAAAAATATTAAAAAAACAAAAAAAGAATTGGTATTTTTTTGGATTTTTTAGGTATTACTGTTTGTGTTTACACTGGTTCTCGCGGTTCTCGCAATAAAGGGTGGTTCCTAACGGATCCTTGTCCTATATATATTATATATATTTTAGGACAAGGATCCGTTAGGAACCAACATTTATTGCGAGAACCGCGAGAACCACCTAAAAAATCTAAAAAAACACCTAAAACAATTTGTTTAATATTTGTTTTTAATATTTTTTTTGAAAAATTCGCTATATTTCGTCAACAATAAAAAAAATTTCAAAAAAAAAATTTTTAGTAACAGTTATCCATGCACATGTGTATTTTTATCTTTTATTTGACAAATTCCGTAATACATTACAAACATTGGACAATTGTAGTTTGATTTACACTACCACGTGTAATACACTACTTTTTACGTTACCAAATTAGAAATGCACATGTGCATCTATACGTATCAACATGAAATAAGGTGTTTTGGTACACTACTTTAAATACACTTTTTTTTCATCTATCATTCCATCCATAATACACTACCATGCACATGTGCATATGTATCATTCCTTCGACAAATTCCTTAATACGTTACAAATATTAGACAATTGTACTTTCATTTATGCTACCATGTGTAATACACCACTTTTTACGTTACGAATATTAGAAATGCACATGTGCATCTATATGTATCAACATGAAATAAGGTGTTTTGGTACACTACTTTGAATATACTTTCTCTTTCATCTATCATACCATCCATAATACACTTCCATTACCTCCTACCATCAATAATGCAATACCATAACCTCCTACCATCTATAATACAATACCAATACCAATATTTTCACTTTATTACATGTATATCAACACAATTTATACCATCCAATCAACATATTACATCATAAAGTGACAACTATAACCAAACCATCAACCATTAGATATACCTAACCAAAAAACATGTATATGAGCCTACTTCATCATTTAAAATCACAAACTTTTTGTAACAAAACACGTTATATAATTGTTATACATAATGATGCACATGTGCCTTTTGAATATTAGTAATGTAAAAAGTAGTGTATTACGGATACGGAATTTGTCAAAGTTATGATACATATGCACATGTGCATGGATAATTGTTACTCAAAAAAAAGGTTGTTTTGGAAAGGAAATATAGCGATTTTTTTTTAATATTAAAAAAAATTTGAGTGCTTTTTTTATTTTTGTAGATTTTATTTTGCAATAAAGGTGGTTCTCGCGGTTCTTGCAATAAAGTGGTTCTCGCATGAACCTTACCCTATATATATATATAATAGGGATAGGGTAAATGAAAACTCCTATGACTTGTGAGAACTTAAAGAACTCAGCTTAACAAAGTTTTTTCAAAAACAAAATTATCAAATATCCTAAACAATTAGTTTTTCCAAAAAAAGAGTTGATGTCAAGAACTTTTTAAAGCAGCGTAAAAAGACTGAAAACCTCGCTTGAATATTTTTTACGGCTGAGTTTGTAACAATTTAATCTACGTGTTCACAAAAAACGATGGCCAAACTCGCACGAAAAGTCAGAGTTGTATAAGTTCACACAACTCAAGAGGGTTTTTTTATCTTGATCCTATATATAATATATATATATATATATATATATATATATATATATATACTAGTAGGGTGACCGCGCGATGCGGCGTGGCGACACTTTGCATTGCGGCACTCATTTCTGGTAGTTTTCTTATTCATATAATATTTATGGTAACATTATTGTGGTGGATGTATGCCATAAGTGTTACTAATGTCTAGTAATTATTAAATTTAGAATTTAAATTATCAAGTACTTCAAAAATCTATTGATGCAATAGAGTAATACACGAATAAAAAATAAGTCTTAAACATAAATAAAAGTTATATAAAGTAGCACACGAATAAACAACAACATTTTCAACGGCTTAGAAGATCATGTTGAAATTATCTTCATGGCAGGTGGGTAGACTTGGTCTTCTACTTATGGGTTTGTTATTGATCTGGCTGTAGGTTTTTTTTTTTGTTTTTTTTTTTTTGTCGTTATGCTTGTAAAAAACACTTGATACTAGTTTGAATGTGATAGTGTAAATTGGACAATAAGGTATTGTTGTACATTTTAATCCACACAACACTTACGGTTGCAATTAAATATGTATAAGTAAAATGATATTATTTTGTGGTGCTTACTTCTTTTCAACCTGCTTATCCTTTAAAATAATATATTATGGACATATAACAATATCTTTTGCATACACATGTAGATCTTCGACTAAAAAATATTTTCCATTTTTTAGGGGACATCATCTAGGTCAAACAAGTGTATTTTAGTCTATGAAAGGTTTCTCTTTTTCATTATGGCCATATACCAGTTCATTAGGTATAAAACATTATTAGATGGAGAAAACTAATAAAATTTTATTTTAATATAACCAATTAGATCAAGTGAGCTTGTTTGATGTCAATTTACTACCTGCTAATCCATGTAAGTGTGTGCACCCAACCAAGTAAATACACAAACATACAAAATACGAACATAGCTCACATCAAACCCATATGCATAAGGTTCCGAAATTATTTCTAGTCGCCGGAACAAATTGATGAACAATCTTAATCACACGAAGCTTGGAGTGAAAAGGGTTGGAATATTACCAAATTGCTAATAATGACAAAAATGTAGAGTCTTGAGCATTTGAAATGTGAAAGGACAAATTCCTTTAATCAGTCGTACACTAATGCATCACCTACTTGTACATTTTAATCCGTACAACAATATTGACCTAGACTACTATCAGAACATTGAAAAAAAATAGTAGGTCATCACGGTACCTTTGGATTTTTTTAAAACATTAGAGTTTATAAGATATGGTAAGAATACACAGAAGAATTATAAGTTTGTTGTGGAAGAGGAAATATGTAACTAATTATACATAATTTCTTAAAAAAGGGATTTAAGTGTAATAATATGAAGGACTAAAATATAAGTAGTGTTTAAAAGATCATGTTACCCTCATTTTAGGAGTGTTTTATAAACAAAGAGGGGAAAATTTCTTATTTTTTGGGTATCTTAAAATACCCATCCCTCAAATGAGAACCACCACGAGTTGCAAGAACCGCGAGAACTAGGCTATCCAAAGGTTTTTCAGATTTTTTTTTCTCAAAAGTCATAAAAACAATTATTTCAGCAAAAAAAATGAAAAAAAATGTCACATACCCACATTTACATGAGCCGTAAAAATATTTATCTTCTTCCAAAATTTACGTCTGCCGTAAAAAAACTTGCATCAGTCAAAACTACCGATTCGGCAATTTTTATAGATGTGTTATAATTTTTTCATCTACGTTTGTGCAAAAAATTTGACCTAACTCGCGCCGGAACAAAAAGTTCTCGCGGTTTTCGCAACTCAAAGTGGTGCTCATTTTACCCTTCCCCTATATATATATATCAACCTCTGTTAGAAATACATACATTGTTAGTCCAAAATTAGGGAACACTCATATAGTATATTTTTGGGAAAAAAACCTTTTCACCAAATTTCCAACAATATCTTTTGGTATATTTCATATATCTAATTGTGTGATTTGAACATAAGTTTTGTAAAACTCCCGGATGGTTTCCGATTAGTCTCCGATACTAATTGGAGGTTCACCAATTAATCGCTAGGTGGTCAATTGCGGGTCTATTCTAGCCAAATTTTGGCTAGATCACAGCCAAATTTTGATTATACCTTAAAAAATCCAGTCAATCACTTAAAAAATGGGTCAATGAGAGGTTAAAACATGTCTACTTTAAAAAACTATATATAAAAATGTGTGTGTGTATAACTAAAAATTACAAATAGAAATCCCGATCCGACGAATTCCGATAATCCCTGTTAATCCTAATCAATCGCTAGTCTGTACCCACCGACCGACTAGCGCCTGGGGATTCTTACAACACTGTTGAACATGCATGGCTCCAATGGTAGAGCATCTCTAATCAGATGACGCCAAAAGTAGTCGATTTAGCAGTTACTAAAAAAAACCCTAGAATTTGCCCTCTCAAAGCGCCAAAAAACGCTCCCTCCTCATTCTCTCGTAATGTAATACTCAGAAAATTTGAAAACAATAAGGTAATAAATATCTATTAATAATGTCACTTCTAAACGAATTTAACATATTACAATTCGACTAAACAATTATCTTTTGCGTACAAGTTTTTAGTGGAGATTACTTAAGAATATTGTATATCGTTTCTATAAAATAAATAATTAAGTAAATGCTAATAGTTAATGAGTAAGGATTAAATACAAAGGGTGAAATAAGTAAGAAGGGTAAGAAAGATTTTTAGTCCATTGATCTTAGATTTGGAGGGTTGAGATTAATTGTAGGAAAAAAAAGATAATAGAAAAGCATAAACGGAATCCTATATTTATAATTTTTCTCTCTCCACATGCAAGGCACATGCCAATTCCCCTATCGATTTAAAACATCCATAACTTTTTAATACGACATTTTTTTTTTAAAAAATCACCATAATAACAAGCGTTTTTTTATCTTTAGTATGTGCACCATATTGTCATATAAAAAATTCATTTTTACTGGGGTTTTTTTGCATTGTGTTAAAGGTTCAGGTCATTGTGTCTTTTAACTGGGTCTTGGTCATTACGTTTTAGTATGGTTTCTATACATTGTGTTATTATCAAAACCTATAACACAATGTTAATTTGGGTTTTACGCATTGCGTTTTTATAGGAACCTATAACACAATATATGACACAATGAAGATGGTATTGTATCTGGGTTTTCTATAAATTGCGTTATTGGTTCAGGTCATTGTATTTAATTTGTTATCCACTGTATTTTAATATGTTGTCCATTGTGTTTTAATTTATTGTTCATTGTGTTTTAGTTTGTTGTGTATTGTGTTTTAGTTTGTTTTCCATTATGTCTTCATTTGCTTTCTATTGTGTCTTTTATCTGTTGTTATCAATTGTGTCTTTATCTGTTATCATCAATTGTGTTTTTATTTAGGTTGATACTTATTGCGTTATATATGGGTTTTCTATAAATTACGTTATTGGTTCAGGTCATTGTGTTTAATCTGTTATCCATTGTATTTTAATATGTTGTCCACTGTGTTTTAATTTCTTGTTCATTGTGTTTTAGTTTGTTGTGTATTGTGTTTTTAGTTGTTTTCCATTGTGTCTCCACCTGCTCTCCATTGTGTCTTTTATCTGTTGTTATCAATTGTGTCTTTTATCTGTTGTCATCAATTGTGTTTTTATTTAGTTTGATACTTATTGTGTTATACATTATGACCATTGTGTTATACGTCAAGATCATGGTAATTGTGTTTTAGTCTGTTGTTTATTGTGTCTTTTTCTGTTGTCATTGATTGTGTTTTTGATCTACTTTACATTGTGTTTTACGTCATGTCCATTGTGTCATACACAACTGGGTTTTTGAATTTTTTTTAAAATATAACAATATTGTACTCATATTAAAGAAAAAAAACACTTGATTTTATGGTATAATTTTTTTTAAAACAAATGATGTATAAAAAAGTTACGGACGTTTAAAATTTAAGGGGAAATAGTATGTGACTTGCATGTGCATATTTTCTTTACTCTTGCAGACAAAATTACCCTTCCTACCTGAATTCTTTTAGAACACTTGTCACTCTCAGGTGGCTTTTACACTTCTTATTTTTAAATCATTTCTATTATAACTCAACTCAATAATTAATAATAATCATCTTTCTAAGAGATGGCGACGAGAGTGAAGTTTGTGATTTATTTAAGAATAATTAATTTATCGTAAATTTAACACGCACACATTCCTCTCTCTCAAATTATTTTAACCTCTATCGCGCCAATTAGCATATTGGAAGTCTCGGTCCGCTGGTAACAACCCTCGCCGGCGATACCAAGCATCCACCGCCGTGTCTGTGTCTCGCCACCACTATTTCCTTTCAGCCACCGTACACCCGCTTGTTCACCTCCTTGTTCATGTGAAACGAATCCAAGCCACCGCCGTATCGCTACGTTTCATCCGCGCCGCTTTATTCATTCTATTAATTGAGGTAATGGCCTTAATATGAAATTTACATTTATGTTTGGAACTTATTCCTGCGATGGATATGAAACGGAAAGGACGACCATGGGATGGGAAAGCTTTAAAGAAAATATTCTAAGCTAATATAACTATTCATGTGAATTTGTTAACTTCCAAATTTGTTTGTCAACATCAATATATAGACATTAAATTGAGTAAATGGTTAAATGCGAATATGTTAACTGTTGTGATGAAACCCTTATGTAAAAATCAACCAGCATGCTTATCTTTAAACAAAACAACGCATACAAAATATCATATACAAATTCTCTTATCATACAAAACGTTAAATAGGGTGAAAAGGTAAAAAATACAGTGGCAATTTCGTAATTATTTACTCGTAGAGTAACTATCTAAATTACTCTACAAATGATCTTGTAGGGTAATTTTGATCTTGTAGGATAATTTTCTAGTTTTGATCTTTAGGGTAATTTTGATTTAGTAGGGTATCATAATTACTCTACAAATAATCTTGTATGCTAATTTTGATCTTGTACGATAATTTTGATATCGTATGGTAATTTTGAATTGTATGTTTTTGATAAACTTTCTGAGTAATTTTAATACACTTGTTGGGTAATTTTGATAATTACTAAAAGACCATTTTACAAAATTACCCTACAATATCAAAATTACTTTACAGAATCATTTGTAGAGTAATTTTGATAATTATCCTATGAGTGACTAATTACAAAGGTGTCGCCGCGTTTTTATTTTATTTTGTTTTTTTTTTCATGCATTTCGTACGTTTGGTATGATAAGGCTCTTTGTACGTGAACTTAACTCAAACAATATAATATTTATTTAATTGACTAGTTTAATGATTAATAAAACTCATATAGTACACATTAAATTGAGTAAATGGCTAAATGCGAATATGTTAACTGTTGTGATGAAACCCTTATGTAAAAATCAACCAGTATGCTTATCTTTAAACAAAACAACGTATACAAAATATCATATACAAATTCTCTTATCATACAAAACGTTAAATAGGGTGAAAAGGTAAAAAAACATAGTGGCAATTTCGTAATTATTTACTCGTAGAGTAACTATCAAAATTACCCTACAAATGATCTTGTAGGGTAATTTTGATCTTGAAGGATAATTTTCTAGTTTTGATCTTTAGGGTAATTTTAATCTAGTAGGATATCATAATTACTCTACAAATAATTTTGTATGCTAATTTTGATCTTGTACGATAATTTTGATATTGTATGGTAATTTTGACTTGTATGTTTTTGATAAACTTTCAGAGTAATTTTAATACACTTGTTGGGTAATTTTGATAACACTAAAAGACCATTTTACAAAATTACCCTACAAGATCAAAATTACTTTACAGAATCATTTGTAGAGTAATTTTGATAATTATCCTATGAGTGACTAATTACAAAAGTGTCACAGCGTTTTTATTTTATTTTTTTTTTTTTTCATGTCTTTCGTACGTTTGGTATGATAAGGCTCTTTGTACGTGAACTTAACTCAAACAATATAATAATTATTTAATTGACTAGTTTAATGATTAATAAAACTCATATAGTTTTGAATGTGGGAAACTATAGTGACTTGAATACTAATTTGATAGGTTCGTACAAATGAATTACTTTGAATTCTTAGAGATCTTGATAATTAATATGTTATGGGTATAGCACTCTCCGTCGTTGGAATTAAGCCAAAGAAATGACATCGTAATCTATGTTCTGTGAATCCCATTTAAGATAAAATAAATGACGATTATTGTTAAGCATTTAAGTAACTTTGCGTTTTTATTATCACTGTTTGATTGAATTTCTAATTCATTTTAATTGTTTTATAAAAAAAAACATACTATCACATACTCTTAGATCCAACAAGGCTCGTGTTTCAATTAATTGTACTTGTTACTCGTAACACGGTCTTAATAAAAAAATTATATCGAGTCGTAGATAAAAATATGTTAGTCTAATGAAAAAAATATTAAAGTTTAGGAATTATAGAGTAGTTTTATTAAAGAAGCAGTAGCGTAAACTGTTTTAAAAAAGAGAAGAAAAAAACTGGGTACAGTTAATGGATGTTGTATGCAATATCTTAAAAAAAAAATAATAATAAGGAAAAAATTTGTGCAATGCTCGGGTTTCTAACCTGGGTCCATTAATTTCACTTTGACCTTAATTCCAACATCAAAACCACTACACCACATGTCATTTTAGTACTGGTATCCGCTTTCAATTGTACATATCCCAACTTAGAAAACTTAACAACCAAAATAATAATTGTCATGCCCTGCTATTTCATACTTTCTATATTTAGAAAGCCCTTGTCATATTCTATTTCTGGAAACCTTTGTAATCATTGTAATTATCATGCTATTGTAATCTTTGTTCGAGACTTGATTCGTAATGAAAACGTATTCTATTTTTACCATGTTAAACTCAACTATACTCTATTTATATGCTATGTGATTCTCAACACACGAAAACGTTTGATGTATTTGCAATACGCGACTTGCCCGATTTATACGTAATTTATACACGATATTTATGCTCGGTGTTATATACTTATGAAGCTTATGACATGTGATAAATGTACCTTAGAACCCTTATTTATTCATAAACTAGCAACATATAACAATTACAAGTGTTACAAAAAAAATTACCAGGTCCTTACGGACCGTAAGAGAAAACCCCTTAGGGTCCGTAAGACCATCTGGGCGGGCAGAATGTCATTTGGCTCGCGATTTATGCACGGATCCCACCCTTTTCTCCACCTCCAATCACCTTAAACCCCCATTAAACCCTCCCTAACTACCTCCTAACTCTTCCCTATAAATACTACTCCTAATCCACACCATTTCCACTTTACAATCCTTTCCAATCACTCTCAAAGCAATCCAAATTCGAGTTCATAAGCAGAATTTTGGGCAGATTCATCCAACTTCACAAAAGTGAGTGTAACTCACTCATTTCTCAATGAAATCACTCCATTCTTCTTCCACTTGCTTGGTTTGACCTTGTGCACATCTCCAATGGTTTTCCATGGTAAATCAGGCTCTGGAATGTCACGAAAAAGGCTCCAAAGTGGACTATTTTGATTTATCTTCTTCAAACTTTTATTAAACTTGTTTAAACTTGAGTCTAACTCATCTCAAACCTATGTCCGAATGCTTACAACACTATTTATGGTTGGTTAGGCTTAAAAACAAGGTTGAGACATGTCAAACTAGAGGTGAAAACCTCACAAACATTCTGTTTTCAACTTGGGTTTACACCCACAAGTAGTGTCCAAGTTCAACTTGTGCATGTGTGATGATGGTCTAGCCTTGGCAACCCATCTTGAATCCACACACTACTTGATGTTTTATATTAGGTTAGTTGTTGTTGTTATTTAGTTCATGACCCTCCTTGTGTTTATAACACAAGTGTAGTGATGAACATTAGAGGTATCTACATGGAAGCTTGTTCTTCCTACCTCATGCATGAAATCCATGACACTAGAGGTACCAAAATGGAGACCTTGATTACCTACCTCCTACTTGACTTATAAGTTATGCATTTTATATATATAATTTAAATATGTACCTATAACTAAGTAACAAAGACTTAAGGATGACTAAATAGTTATTTGTTAAGAAACTAGTTACATCATCTAAGGACCATACAACTTGTCACGATTCTAATGGATCTTCGAATCCATGAAAACACACCAAACCCTTGAGGTTTCTATAGTGTCAAGAACAAGTGTCATGAGTTCCAAGATGATTATTTTCATAATACTATTTTCGCATTATTTAAGTCCCGAATCCATAATCCTCCGTAAACTCCAATACTCATACGCCTTTGTTACTTCTTGTAGAAGGACGAGGTGCTCAAGATAATCAACCCAACCACTCTCGAAATTCAAGTCAAGACTTGCAAAACCGTGAGTATACTCGACCCCACTTTATGTTTTACACTCTTTGGGTGCAATATGTACAAAACCATAAAACTAGTTTACAAATTTACTCTATCCGCTATAACATGATACTTTTGTACATACTCGATTAATGCATGCTATGTTAGACTTGTGATATATACTCATTAACTTTGCTAGCCAACCTTAACAAATATAGTGCTATAGGAGTAACACCCACCCGTATGCTTGTGGTATTGTTATGTAAACTATTAAACACCCGTTTGATGACAATGTTGGGTAATCACTATTGCGTTAGACTATGGATTGACATATAAGAAAACAATTTTAGTATGTTATGACAATTATACACAATGTTGCCATGTTGGATATGAGACAAACGTTTTCGTTATTATGCTATGTATCAAACTTGTATGCTCGCTAACCTTTTTTTGATATATATTATTTTAATACATGTTGCAGGAAACTAAGTTGATGCCGACGAGGAAACATATAACAATTTAGTAGCAATGAAATTTTGATTTATTAAATATTGTCGCAAAGTAGTATTATGACGTTTTGAGCAATTTGTCGTCTCATCCCGATATTTCCGCCATCGGTTGGGGTGTGACAGATTGGTATCAGAGCCATAACTATAGGGAATTAGGAAAATTGCCATGCTCTTGACCTAGTCTATAGATTAAGTGCCCGACTTTTAACCATTCTTTATTCATGCTTAAAAATGTTAATTCTCCCTACTTTGCTTCTATCTCTTCTTTTTGTCTTAAACATACAATAAGTCTTTCCTAAGACATCTTACACAAATTACACACTTGAAGACACTCTTGTTACATCAACGAGATGATTTGCACCAAGATAGGCCCAATGGCCCGCAATTTTTGGTGAAATCCCTCATTCTGCGTTTATGATTTTTACATGAAGTTACACCATCAAGTTAGGAGTGATATCCACATCTTGATGGAAACTTCCATTTCAAACTCTAGTGGACCCTTACCAACGAGTCGGAATTTGCTCCTCGTTTGGTAAGTACCAACCACATTTAGGGTACGATGTTATCAAGTTAGGGGTGAAACCCGCACCTTGTTAACTAGTCCCATTCCTCGATTTTCAATCTCGCCAAAGTCTTGAATTTTCGATCGACTAGGGACATGTAGTAACTGGAAGGGTGAATACCGTTAGTCGCTTCTCGATGCGAGTATTCTACCTATTAGGCCAAAGCATGTTTCCCTAACTCGAAAGGATTTCCGATCCACTTTGGAATAGTCGACGTTTCTCTACCTGAAACATTCCAATGTTTTATTGAGCCTATCTTTTATACTAATTCAATTTCAATGTGTTTTATACCTTCAACGTTACTAGCTTCGATTCATTTACACGAGTTGCAGTTTCCTCGCAATCTCAAACAATAATAATCCTTCGTGAACAAACTAAATTTACACTCCTTTATGTCAATATTTGTGATTATACCATGTAAATACTTATTTTGCCAATGTAAACTATTTGAAACTATGTGCTACATGTTACATGCTAAATTATGCAAAATGTCTTTTCTCAAAACATTATGATCAAGTCTCATCTTTTATCATCACCCTTGTAGATGTCTTCCAACCGTCTTTCCAACTCCAAAATGAACTCAAGTCAAGCTCAAACAAGAAGATGCTTGTGTTCATGACCAATAAAATGGCTCAAGTGATTCCCGACATTGTGAGCAAGGTTGCCGCTAATGCCGCCAACTCGTCTGTCAACTCCAGAGCTGACCAACCTAAGCCCACCTCTTTCAACTACAAGCACTTCAGCGCTTGCAACCCTAGGCCATTCACTGGAAAGGAGGGTGTCACTGCTATGCTCGAATGGTTTGAGAGCATCGAAGTGACATTCATCAACAGTGATTGTCCCGAGCACCTTAAGACCCGAAGCGCAACGGACGTCTTCTAGGCTCGAGCCCTCGAGTGGTGGACGAACGAGCGTAACATTCGTTCCAACGAAGAAGCCTATGCCCTCCCTTGGATCGAGGTAAGGGAAATGATGATGTTGGAGTTTTGTCCTCCACATGAACAAGAAAAGCTTGAGGATGAATTTTGGCACCTCAAGCAAGCGGGTGATGATAACCTTGGTTACACCACTCGTTTCAAACAATTGAGCATCATCGTTCCCCATTTCATGAACACGCCTGCACGTGCCATTAGGAAATACCTTAACGGCCTTCCTCCTGCCATACGTGACGCCATTCAAGCCTCGATACTTGACAACATCGAGCTAAGTTATCGCCTAGCCGCGGGAATCAATGATAACCGCGTTCGTGATAAAACCAAACCCTCCAGCTCCACCAAGTCTGCCCACCAAGCGACCACTGAACCTAGTGAATCCAAATCCCAATCGTGAAACAACAATGGCAAGAAACGAAAGTTTCAAAACCAAAGTTGCAACACGAACACACCACCTGCAAACCCAAATCCCCCTCAAGAACCCACAAGAAAACCGTATGTTGGGAATCATCCCAAGTGTACCATATGCCATCACCATCACCCAGCCAACATCGCCTATCGCCATTGCACCAACTGCAATCGGTTTGGGCATGTGACTGCCGGTTGCTGAAGTGGTCCTGCACCACAAGGCAACCAAAACCAGCAACCACCCCAAAACCAAAACCGTCATGCACCTGCCAACAATGTCCGAGCTTGCTTCAAGTGCGGTGATCCAAATCACCTCCGTCCCCAATGTCCTCAGATCAACCAAGAGCAACAACAACAAGCTCCTCGTGGTCGCGCTTTCAACATCAACACGAACTAAGCGCAACACGACAATGAAGTCGTGAACAGTACGTTCCTTGTCAATGGCTTATATGCTTCTTTACTATTTGATACTGGTGCGGATAAAAGTTTTGTATCCGTAGAATTTGAACCAATGTTAAATTGTGCACGCTCTAAGCTTCCAAAATCTTTCACCGTCGAAGTTGCCAATGGCAAGTCTATCACCGTTGACTCTGTTCTTCGCGATTATTTTCTCACCCTCAATAATCATGTGTTCTCTATCGATCTCATACCTATGCAATTAGGTAGTTTCGATATCATAGTATGCATGGATTGGCTTCGTAAGAACCATGCTGAAATTGTTTGTCACGAAAAGTTTGTTCGATTTCCTCTTCCGTTCGGTGACACTTTGCACGTCTATGGAGAAAGACCCTCGAAAGGTCTCAAACTCATGTCATGCACCCAAGCGAACAAGTACTTACGTAAGGAGTACTTTGCCTTTTTAGCCCACATTGTGGAAGAAAAGGGCAAGGGAAAGGACATAAATGATGTCCCAATGGTGTGTGATTTCCCCAACGTTTTCCCCGAAGACCTTCCTGGTCCACCTCCTCCTCGTTCAGTTGGTTTCCGTATCGATCTCATTCCTGGCGCTACGTCTGTCGCTAAGTCTCCTTATCGCCTAGCACCCTCGGAAATACAAGAGCTATCAAGCCAACTTTAAGAATTTCTTGATAAAGGTTTCATACGCCCTAGTACTTCTCCTTGGGGCACTCCCGTCTTATTCGTTAAGAAGAAGGATGGTTCGTTTCGGATGTGTATCGATTATCGCGAACTCAACAAACTCACAGTCAAAAACCGCTTTCATCTTCCCCGCATCGATGACCTCTTTGATCAACTTCAAGGCGCAACTTGCTTTTCCAAGATCGACCTTCGTTCCGGTTACCATCAACTTCGAGTCCTCAAAGAAGATATCCCTAAAACCGCCTTTCGTACTAGATACGGTCACTACGAATTTGTAGTTATGCCATTCGGTCTTCATGGACTTAATGAATCGGGTGTGTAAGTTATTCTTGGATCGCTTTGTGATCGTGTTCATAGACGATATCCTTTTCTATTCCAAGACCCAAGACTAGCACGAACGACACCCGCGGTCTTCATGGACTTAATGAATCGGGTGTGTAAGTTATTCTTGGTTCGCTTTGTGATCGTGTTCATAGACGATATCCTTTTCTATTCCAAGACCCAAGACTAGCACGAACGACACCTCCGCCTTATCCTTGAACTCCTTCAACGTGAAAAACTATACGCCAAATTCTCCAAGTGTGAATTTTGGCTAAAGGAAGTTCAATTTCTCGGTCATGTTGTGAACGAGAAAGGCATTCATGTCGATCCCGCAAAGATCGAGGCCGTAAAGAATTGGATCGGTCCAAAATCTCCTTCTGAAATTCGTTCTTTCCTTGGTTTAGCCGGTTATTATCGTCGCTTCATTTCGAACTTTTCAAAAGTCGCCGTTCCCCTCACGTCTTTGACCCAAAAAGATAAACCTTTTGTTTGGAGTCCTGAACAAGAGGAGTCTTTTCAAACCCTCAAGGACATGCTTTGTAATGCTCATATTCTCGTTCTTCCTGATGGAAACAATGATTTTGTCGTGTATTGCGATGCTTCGAACCGAGGCCTTGGTTGCGTTCTTATGCAACGGGACAAGGTTATCACCTACGCTTCAGACAACTCAAGATCCGTGAGAAAAACTACACTACGCACGACCTTGAACTTGGTGCGGTTGTTTTTGCATTGAAGATATGGCGACACTACCTTTATGGTACCAAGTGTGTGGTCTTCACCGACCATAAGAGCCTTCAGCACATCTTCAATCAAAAGGAACTCAACATGCGTCAACGTCGATGGGTAGAGTTGCTCAACGATTACGACTACGAGATTCGCTATCACCCTGGTCAAGTGAATGTTGTAGCCGACGCTCTAAGTCGTCAACCTCATGAAAAGATCATCCACTGTTTCCAGATCCTAAGCAATCTTCAGAATCAAATTCGTAAGGCACAACACTCATCCATCAATGAGAACAACTTATACAATGAGATGAAGTGTGGCGCTGAAGATCAACTTTCGTCCAAATCCGATGGTATGTTATCCTATCTCGATCGAGTCTGGATCCCAAATCGTGACAACCTTCGTGACTTCTTGATGAAGGAAGCCCACAAATCCCGATACTCTATTCATCCTGGTGCCGACAAGATGTACCAAGACTTGCGTACATCTTATTGGTGGCCTGGCATGAAGAAGGACATCGCCGTTTACGTCTCGAAATGTCTCACGCGTTCCAAAGTGATGGCTGAACATCAATGCCCCTCTGGCTTACTCGAGCAACCAGAAATTCCCGTCTGGAAGTGGGAGAGTATCGCTATGGACTTCATGACTAAACTTCCTCGTACGTCCTCTGGTCACGACAGCATCTGGGTCATCATTGACCGTTTGACCAAGTCCGCACACTTCCTCCCCATTCGTGAAGATTACAAAGTCGAGAAATTGGCTCATGTCTACACGAAGGAGATCATTTGTCGTCATGGTATCCCCATTGACATCATTTCCGATCGCGACGCTCGTTTCACCTCCCGCCTTTGGCAAACGTTTCAAACTGCCCTCGGTACTCGTTTATATCTTAGTACTGCCTTTCATCCTCAAACCGACGGTTAAACCGAGCGTAGCATTCAAACTCTAGAGGATATGCTTCGTTCATGTGTAATCGATTTTGGTGGTAATTGGGATTCACATTTGCCTTAGGTAGAATTCTCGTACAACAACAGTTATCACGCCAGTATTCAAATGGCTCCATTTGAAGCTTTATATGGTTGAAAATGTCGATCGCCTATTTGTTGGCACGAGATTGGTGAAGCTAAACTCACTGGCCCTAAACTCATACAAGAAACAACGGACAAGATCATTTAAATACGTGATAGCCTACTCAAAGCTCGGAGTCGCCAAAAGAGCTACGCTGATAAAAGACGCAAACCCTTGGAATTCAACGTCGGTGATCTAGTACTTCTTAAGCTGTCCCCTTGGAGGGGTATAGGTCGTTTTGGAAAGAAAGGTAAACTCGCACCTCGTTGCGTAGGTCCTTTCAAAATCCTCAAAAGGATTGGTAAGGTTGCGTATCAGCTGGACCTGCCTGAGGAACTCAACAACGTTCACCCTGTCTTCCATGTTTCGAACCTCCAAAAGTGTTTAGTTGAAGAAGGAATTCAAGTTCCGCTCGAAGATCTTCAAATCAACGGTACTTTGCACTTCCTGGAAAAACCATTCAAAATCATGGACCGAGGAGTCAAGCAATTGAGGCACAGTCGAATTCCTATCGTCAAGGTTTGATGGGAAGGTAAACGCGGCGCTGAATTTACATGGGAACTCGAGAGTGATATGAAGACCAAGTATCCGCATTTCATCATTACATCTTCCTAAATTTCGAGACGAAATTTCCTAAAGAAGGGGAGACTGTAATGCCCTGCTATTTCAAACTTTCTATATTTAGAAAGCCCTTGTCATATTCTATTTCTGGAAACCTTTGTAATCATTGTAATTATCATGCTATTGTAATCTTTGTTCGAGACTTGATTCGTAATGAAAACGTATTCTATTTTTACCATGTTAAACTCAACTATACTCTATTTATATGCTATGTGATTCTCAACACACGAAAACGTTTGATGTATTTGCAATACGCGACTTGCCCGATTTATACGTAATTTATACACGATATTTATGCTTGGCGTTATATACTTATGAAGCTTATCAGATGTGATAAATGTACCTTAGAACCCTTATTTATTCATAAACTAGCAACATATAACAATTACATGTGTTACAAAAAAAAATTGTTACCGGGTCCTTACGGACCGTAAGAGAAAACCCCTTACGGTCCGTAAGACCATCTGGACGGGTAGAATGTCTTTTGGCTCGCGATTTATGCATGGATCCAACCCTTTTCTCCACCTCCAATCACCTTAAACCCCCATGTTGGGATTGAATCTTTGGAAAGGAACAGATGATACATAGTCAAAACACACCATCCGAGCTTTGATCTAACCTTCAGAGGTTCTAACCGCTAATGAATATCTACTGCTTTCATTAAACTCATTACTTCTTATCCTCTGATAGAAGAAACTCCCAACCGCTGATAGAAGATCACAAGAACAGAGGATAGCCAACAGTGGTTAGTTTAGTATTAGATTAATCAATGTAACAGTGCTATGCACTGATAGTTTAGTCTAAGCAGTGTTTGTAGTTAGTTACGTTTGTTAGCTGTCACTATCAACCCTGACGTCATTGAAAGATGATCAGTGGTTAGATAATCAGTATAAATAGGCGCTCAATGTAACAGTTAACACTTGTCTTCTTAAAAAGATTAATTTCGCATATCTTCTTTATTTCTTACTATCAAACGATCGTTATTGGGCTAAGGGGGAGTTTGTGAATCACATGCAATAGTTTAATTACTTGAAAGCATGATGGTGATAAAAACAAACGACTGATTGATTGTTGTAAAAGTTTTCCACTAATCCGCTGCATTTACTTACTGTTTTCAATCATTTTCCATTACTTGAAACAAAAACAGCAATCAATTCAAACTTAGATCCTGACAATTGGTATCAGAGCTGGTCAATCGATTTTGATTTAAACGTCAAATTGATTTGAACAGATCAGCTCTTTGTTGCTAATTTCATTTGACAAGTTTTGCTTGAATACAGAGTTTTATTACTACAAAAGTTTTTAAAACACAAATCTGTTGTAAACAAGAGAAATGGCACAAAACACACTGGAATCCAATATTGGATCCATGTTCAAACCACCTATGTTGAAATGAAATGAGTATTTTATCTGGAAACATAGGATGGGTCATATTCTCGCCCAACAGAACACCGGATGTTGGAGATCCGTTGTATTTGGACCACATGTACCCATGGTTCCAAGTACAGAGGATCCCCACACTCAAGTCCCAAAAAAACTCGAAAATTACATTGAACAGGATTTCCTCAAAATCGAATTGGATGCTAGGCTTTTAGCATCGTTGCTTCAGCTTTGCCCAATGAGATTTATGCGGGATTACTTCATTGTAATAGTGCGAAAGAGTTATGGGATGCTCTTAAAGAGCAATTCGGTGGTACTGAAGAGGTGATCGAGAATAATAGAGAGGGTTTAAATCAACAGTATGAAACATTTTGCCATGTTAAGGGTGAGTCATTAGCCCAACAATTCGAACGATATAGCTGTCTCATCAGTGATCTCAAATTAGTAAATGTGGAATTTCCAAATTTGACTGTCAATAGTCGTTCCTTGAGATCTTTACCTGAGAAATGGGATACTGTAGCTTATGTCACTTAAACAGCTGTTGGTTACAAGAAAATGACCTTGACACAACTTCATGGTCGACTCCTCACATATGAGAGAGAATTGAACCAGAAAAAGAAGTTACAAGAGTCAGGGAAAATGACCGATGACTATACTTTAGGAAACATTGCTCTCTATAGTCATGAGGAGGGGTCTGGCAGTGGAAAGGATCGGAGTTTCGATCATTATATTGCCATAACTTCTGGAAACAATTTCAACTTTGATTCCTGTACACCCAATTCTGCTTTTGCTGCGAATTGTGAAAGCCAAACCTCTGACAATCTGAGTTTTGAGATGAATGACTTACAACACTTTGAACCCATGGATTTGGAAGAAATGGACATCCTACACCAGTTGTCACTTTTGAGTGTCAGGGCTAGTAAGTTTTACAAAAGAACTGGTAGGAGGTTTCCAGGTTTGCATGGGGGGTTAAAAGTTGGGTTAGATAAATCAAAGATAAAATGTTTCAAGTGCAATAGGATGGGACATTTTGCCAGGGAATGCAGAACTCAAACTGCAGGACCAATTATTACACATCCTGGCCCCAACCCTCAAAGCACTGTCCAATATTCCCAGTTTACCCCTGCACAACAAATGCAAAACACTGCTCATTTTGCAAATCCTATAACAATTGTCCCTATTCATTATGTCCAAACCTCTGCTCCACAGATTCAATATGTTCAAGCACCACCTCAAGTGCATGTGCAACAAGCTCCACATGTCATTCAAACTACTCAAACCACTGCTACACCAACAGAGGTTACACAACAAAGCTTCTTTACCCAAGGTTTTGTTGACTGGAGTAGTTTGCTTGAGGATTTAACTGATGAAAAGTTTGCTCTCATAGCCAAAAATGATTTTGAAAATGAAAACTTGTGTTTAATGGCTCTTGAGACCATAGTTGAAGGTGATGAGTCTGTGGAACATGAGACAAAATCTGATGTGGTTGAATGTTGTGAAGCAGTGGTTACACCAGAAGTTACACCTGTGGTTGAAATGAATGCTGTTGATGTTGACAAAGACAATCTATCTGACCTATGGGACACAAAGGTGTGTGAAGAAGAGTGTGATTGTGCTCTTATGGCTGCTTCGAAGGTATCACCTCAGATCCTTAAAGATCTATGTTCTGAAAAATGCATTATTGCTTTTTCAAACATAAAACAGGTGAATGAAAACCTGAGAAACAAAATTTTAGAAGATAAACTTAAGTTTGAGAAACTTGCTAAAGAGTTGAAAACAAAGTTAAGTGAAAAGGATTCTGAAATGAGTAGCCTAAGGCATGAATCAATCATAACCAAAGATCAGCTCCAAACTATGGTAGAAAAATACCAAGTTTGCAAAAAATCTACCCAGATCACTTGTGAAAAATGGGTAGAGTCTTGCAAAGGTTATGAGCTTATGCTTGATGCTCAAGTCAAGAGCAACATAAAGTTTGGTATAGGCTTTAGGGAATATGACCATACTTGTGAACATGTTTTAAAAATTGACTCTGAGCTGGTTGAAATAGTCCCAACAAATTTGGGTGGTGAAGAAATTAAAATCACTGATAAAGAAGGAAACAAAATTGTTCTTGAAAAACCAGAGGTTTTACCAAAAGAAAAAGAAATTGAAAAAATCAGTTTAAACTAACCTAGTCAGATGAATGTGATATTTTGGAAAACTTCAAGCCAATGGACTTTCCAACTCATGATGGTATAAAAGCACCAAAAGCATTGGTGATCCCTATCAAAGACTTGCCAGCTGAGGTTACACCATCTGCTCTCAAAAAGTCTGATAGGAAAAGGAAAGAAAAGGTTAAACACTTGTTTTGTAAATTTTATGAAAAGAGAAATCATGATACGGCAGACTGTTTTCTTTTGAAAGCTAATGATATAAACAAAACCTGTGTTATACCTAAATCTCCTAGATGCACCATCTGCAACAAAACAAATCATCAAACTCAAGAGTGTGTCTATCTCAAAACCTATCATCAAAAGGTAAAAGAGATTAGAGAAAAAGCTCTAGAAAGAGAAAATTCAAATTATGTCAAACTGAAATTTAATTAATGTGAAACATCTGTCACCAAAGCTTTAAATCAAACCTCTTTCCGCAAAGAAATTCAAGTAACAGATGCACCTCCATCAAACCAGTTTTCAAGAGGTAAAAGCCAGCCTAATTACCAAAAGGTTCCTATGACATATAAGACTTACAAAAAGTCTTCTAAGCCAAGGGTAAATAGGCATCCTCATGGTTACCAACAGTTGATAGGAGGTAGCTCACAGCAGTGGTTACAAAAGCTTGATCTAACCACTGCTCATCAGTCTGAACTTGAGTTTGATCATCTGATACCCCATCCAAAGCCAATTTGGCTTTGGAGACCCACCTGAACTAATTATTTCAAAACATGTGCAGGGAGCTTCTACTTGCCTTGACAGTATTTGGTATGTAGATAATAGAGGCTCCAGGCACATGACAGGATGTAAAGCCCTGCTTAGAGATTTTAAAGCTCATGGAGGGGGTGATTTATCTTTTGGTGATAATTCAAAAGGGAAGGTGTTAGGGTCAGGATGTGTCTCAGCAGGAAAACTCAAGTTTGAAAATGTGAATCTCATTGACAATCTAAAATTCAACTTCTTAAGTGTCTCACAAATGAGTGATAAAGGTTATGGTTCCTTTTTCACAAAGAAAACTTGCCAAATAGTAGGGTCCAAGGTTGTCAAAAAGATTGATCAAATCATTGCAGAGAGCAAAGCACAGTTGACTGCTCATAGAGTAGGAAATGTGTATGTGGTTGATATGATAAAGGATAATCCTATGTCAAATGCATGCTTGTTCTCAGTTGCCTCAAGCAAAGAGACAGAGCTATGGCATAAAAGACTAGGACACACAAATCTAAAAACCATCTCCACTCTCTCAAAACAAAGTCTGGTTAGAGGTTTACCCCAAAAACAATTTACTTGTGAAGAGCCTTGTGTTCCCTGTTTAAAAGGTAAACAACATAAAAGCTCTTACAAGTCAATTGAGGAGTCCAAAACAAGTCAGTGTTTACAGTTTCTTCATATGGACTTGTTTGGTCATGTAAAAATCATGAGCTTAAAACACAAAAGATATTGTCTGGTGGTAGTTGATGATTTTTCCAGGTTCACATGGACTTTCTTTTTACACTCTAAGGATGAAACAGCAAACATTTTGCAAAACTTTGTAGAACAAGTTGAAAAGCAATTTGATATTCCTGTAAAAATCTTTAGGAGTATAACGGGACAGAGTTCAGAAACAAGGAGTTGGATGCCTTTTTGAGTCAAAAGGGATTGTTAGACAATACAGTATCCCTAGAACTCCAGAACAAAATGGGGTGTTGAAAGGAAAAAAAGAACTTTAATTGAATCAGCAAGGACCATGCTTGCAGACTCAGGTTTACCTTTGTCTTTTTGGGCAGAGGCTATAAACACTGCCTGCTATGTCCAGAACAGAGTTTTGATAAACCCTAGGCACCAAAAAACTGCTATGAATTGCTTTACAAATCAAACCTCTGATCTCTTATTTCAAAGTTTTTGGCTGCCCATGCTTCATTTTAAACATCAAGGATTCAATATCCAAGTTTGCAGCCAAAGTTGATTGTAGCTATTTCCTGGGATACTCAACCACTGCTAAAGCCTACAGAGTTTTTAACTCTAGGACCAAGTGTGTTGAGGAAACTCTAAATGTGAAGTTCAATGAACTCTCATCCTTGAAAATCCCAGCAAATGGACCTGCTAAATTGTTTGATTTATCTAAATTTACATTTGAAGATGTGTCTGTCAAGACTAACTCTGTAGGTATCCCACAATCATCATTTCAAGAGCAAGGATATGATTGCATTCTTCCAAATTTCAAAATCTATCCATCAGGCAGAGAAGCAGATGTTAGTAGCAATGGTGAAAGCTCTGCCAGGTCAACAGTGGTTAATACTGCTAGCTCTCAAAACCAAACATCTGTTGATAAAAGTCCACAACAAATGGACAAAAATCAACCCACTTTCACATCCATACCACCAATTCCTCCACCACCATTCCAATCAGAGGCTGGACCATCAAATTCACCAGCAGAGGTTAGCTCAGATGATACACATTTGAAAGCTTCACCTCAGAATGCCATTGTTCCATATCAAGGTGATTTGATTTTCCTCAAAAGCCATCAATTGATCAAGTTACTGGCAACATCAATGAAGGTGTGCTCACAAAAAGCCAAGCCCAAAACATTTGTCTTTTTGTTGGTTTTCTATCACTCACACAACCTGTCAAGTACCAAGAGGCACTGAAAGACAACAGCTGAGTAGAGACCATGCAAGAAGAGCTCTTACAGTTCAAGAGACAACAAGTATGGGAACTTGTTCCACTGCAAAAAGATGTGAGTCCTATCGGCACAAAGTGGGTTTTCAAGAACAAAACTAATGAAAGGGGTATTGTTGTCAAGAACAAAGCAAGGCTCGTGGTTCAAGGCTACAGACATGAAGAAGGGATTGACTACAATGAAACTTTTGCTCCATTAGCAAGTCTAGAAGCCATCGTCTGTTCTTAGCTTTTGCTGCTAACCACAACATCAAGGTGTATCAAATGGACATCAAAATTGCATTCCTGTATGGAAAGATCAAGGAAGAAGTATATGTTTGTCAACCTCCTGAATTTGAGGATCACTTTCATCCTGATCATGTTTACAGGTTAAACAAAGCACTGTATGGTCTAAAACAAGCACCAAGAGCCTGGATATTCTGATAGTGACTTTGCTGGATGTAAAATAACAAGGAAGTCCACATCTGGAGGAGTCCAATTCCTAGGAGATTGCTTAGTGTCTTGGCAAAGCAAAAAGCAAGTTGCAGTATCCACATCCACTGCTGAAGCAGAATATATAGCTGCTGCAAGTTGCACTGCTCAAATTTTGTGGCTTCAAAATCAACTTCTGGATTTTGGTGTGACTGCCTTGAGGACTCCTCTCAAAATTGATAGTCAAGCAGTAGAAAACATCATCAAAAATCCAGTTTCACACTCCACCACCAAGCACATTGACATCAGACATCACTTTGTGAGGGATTGCTATGAAAAAGGTCTGATTTCTTTACAACATATCCATACCAAGGATCAACTAGCTGATGTGTTGACAAAAACACTTGATGCTTCCACATTTGACAGTTTGATTTCTAGGCTTGGAATGCTAAACATGGATTAAAAACAAATTTTCTTAAGATCATGTGTAAATAGCAATAAAATGTTTTTAGAAAATCAGAAATTCATCCTTCAAAATAGTTAAAATTGAAATTTTTCAATAAATCATTAAAGTCTGTTCAAAGCACTGATAGCACAAAAACACTGTTGTTTAGAAAAATCTATCCACTGATGCAAACCTCTGATAGTGTTTAAATTGGTCACAACCACTGGTAGTTTTGCTCTAACAGTGGTTAGTCAAACAACTGTTTTCCATGTTAAACAGAGGTTACACGTGGACAGATTTTATTCGACAAATGTTGCATCAGACGCCACGTAAGTGCACTTTTTGAAAACCCTATAAAACCCTGTTCTATCCCCAAACAGAGGTTTCACTTTTCTTGTGCGATTTCAAAATTTTTAAAGCCCTTCTCTTAAAAATCTTCCAAAATCATGGCTCCTAAAACCAAATCGAAGAAGAAATCGACACAAGAATAACCCCCATTTATCCTAATCATCAAAACACCACGTAATTACACTGCTATTCTCAAAAAACTAACGCAAACACTCCTATCATCCAATGATACGAATTCTGAAAGAATCAAAATTTAAGCACATGTTGGAAGTCAAAGCCCCAATTTACATCGACTCTTTAAGAAAATTTTGGGCAAATGCTAAAGTAAACTCATCCGCTGATGGTGTGCCCTATTCAATCACCTCTAAAGTTGGTGGCACACGAATGCAAATAAGCCCACAATCTATCTCCCAAGTTTTCATGTTAAATGATATGCAACATCCGGTATTATTTCCTTTGAGGGAGATGCAACATGAGTTTGTTGAAAGAGGTTACACAGGGCAGTTGAAAGGTATGACAATCTTCAAACCAAATTTTCCTGCAGAGATGAAATTCTTTTTCCATACATTACTTACTTGTGTCTCTGCCAAAATAACTGCTTTCAATGAGATTCCATTGAACATGCAATATCTGGGATTTGCAATTTTAAATGATTCTGATTTTAACCTCTCCCAGGTGATGTTCAATGATCTTGTAAATAATTTTAATAATATTTCAAAAAGAAAAGCCTTCTTGATACATCCAAGATTCTTGAGTGTTTACTTGCAAGATCATATTAAATCAAACGCAAGTAAACAAGGTGCCGTTACCAACTCTGGCAGCCTAAATCATGAAATGTTTACACGAATAACTAATCAAGACAAAGTTTTAAAACAGAAGTAGAGGAGGCTGAGCAAATTTCCAAAGAACAAACTGTTCAAGCTCAGCCTTTTGCTACTAAGCCCACTGCTCTAGGTGATCAGGGCAACACAACCGTTGCTCTGAAACCCACACCTAAATCTCCAAAATGAAACCATCCAGAGCATCCCGAAAACCCACCAAACCAAAAAAGGGGTCCTCTGGAAGATGAGATCCCAGAGGTAAACCCGGTGACAACACCAAAGTCACAACCACTGCTGCTACTTTTCACAGCAGATGGTAGAAAGATCTCAACCCGGCTTTGAAACTCCTCCTGCATCCTCACAAAAGGATCAGGTTGTAGGCACAGGGACACCAAATTATGAAGCTCTAGGATCACTTGGTTCTATCTTCCACAACCCCTCTCCCAGGGCAATGTCGCTTTCTACATAGTCACTCTCACCAATTACATCCCTTCCACCAACAATGCTACCCTTGCTGAATGCAATAGATATTGAGCAGACATTATCCAGCACTTCTCACCAACTCATCAATGAGAATATAATTCAACCAGAAGCTGGGTCTGACTTATTTCTAATTGCTAGCCCATCAGCAAATGAAGAGGCTACTCCCTTGGGTTACATGTAACCATTGGTGATAGTTCAACAAAGGCAGCCACTACAATTGCTGAACTCCAAGTTCTCAATTGGACAGTGGTTACATAGCTAAGCCTTGTTGAAGGCAACCACTGCTGAGGCTACTAAGGTAACCTCTGTTCAGTGGGAAGTCCCCAGAACCAAGACAAATGGGCATCTAAGATTGAAGCAAATGGCAAACCACATGCTCATGATATCTTAGATACAACTACCACATCTGGTAGGAGTTCAGATGATCCTATTAAGTTAGGTGATGAGCTAAAATACCAAGAATTGACGGAGAGGGTTACCAATGTTGAAACCACTGTTGATGAAATTAGAAATCTCTTGAAACAGTTGATCACTATTCAGAGTCAACCCCCTGTTCAACCACTGCTGAGCTTAAATATGCAATAACTCCAATCTTTCAACAAGAGATACATTTCCTGGAGCAAAAACATAAGCATCAAATGATGAAACTCATGAATATGGTTGATGCAAGATACAATGACACTGCTGCAGATATTAAGGCAATCAAAGCCCACTTGCTCACCACCACTGGTAAATCTCCTCCAACTGTCATTTTTGTGAGTCCAGATGAAGCCAAAAAGGGGGAGAAACCTTTGAAAAAGAAAAGTTGAAGATGGATGATACAAAGGCAAGGCCTACAGTGAATATCCCTAAGCCAGATGGCTCAAAGAAACCAGACTCAACTGAAGATATCCTGGCAAGGGAAAAGATGTCTCACAAGAAGACTGTGTTTGATGAAGGCAAGGGCTGGTTGAGAAAAAGATTGATCAGCAGTTAGAAAAGGGAGAGACTAGTACCTCAACAAAGAGGAGATCTTCTACAAAAGCAAGACAACCAGAATCCACACCTCTCAAAACTAAAGTTGCTACCAATCCAACCACAAAAACCTTTTCATCACAAAATCAACCACATCTTCTCACACAATTCCCATATCCACCTCAACAGATGTTACAGCAACTGTTGTGCCAAGATCTGTTGACACAGCAGAGTTTGTAGTAGATGTTATCACAACCACTGCCTCCTACCTTTCCCACTTCCACACAACAACTGCCAACACCACCCAGAATTCCAAGCCATCCATCGTCATCCATCAATCAATTTTAAGAGGAGGAAGGTTACAAAGGTCATAAATGAAGAAGAGATCCCTGCTCCTATGCCTCTTGCATCTGCACCAATGTTAAACCTAACCTCTGCTTCCCAACTACAACATCTGCTCCTTCAAAAGAAGTGGTTCCTGCAGCTATAAAGTTTCCTCTTGTTGCCTGCAGTTAGGAAAGAAATCAAGTCTTTCTACGCTGAAGAAGATCCAGACAAAAGACATTTCCCATCTCTTCAAGGTTATCCGAAGCCTGCAAATATTGATAAGTATCTGGAACTCAAAGAAAGGCAGCAGAGGATATTGCTAAGAAGTTGTGTAAAGGCAAAAGTGATAGAGAAGTGCAGAACCAATACCAGTTTCAGCTGAGCAAAGTCCAATCACTGGAAAGATTTTCAAAGAATCTATCAAATCAGATTTCTGAAGCAGATGATAATTTTTTGAAAGATAAGTACATCTCTCACATCATGGAATACAAGAAATATGTTGCAACTAGGGCTCATTTCAAAGATTGGTCTGTGAGTGAGCTTCAAGAAGAAATTGCAAGAATAAAGAACAACTAAAAGATCCTCACAACAAACCTACATGCCCAGATTGGAACAAATACAAAAAGAATGTACCTGAAAAGACCCTAAAGCTCAGAAGAATGAAAGGAGAGCTAATTTAATATCACTAAGGGTCAAAGAACCAGGTAATGAGATGGGGGGAGTTAAGAGTGTTGGATACCTACAAGATGCGGGAAAGGGCCAGAAGGAAAAAGGATCCATCAATGCCTCCTAAACCTGATTATACCAAAGAAGATGCTGCTCTCAAAGCCCAACTTTCTAAAAAGCCTAGCTCAACATCTGCCCAATCCACACTTGCCTTGCTAAAGCGAAAAAGGCAAGCGGAGATGACAGAGAAGGTTGACAGAGAGTTTGAAGAAGTATTCATCAAAAAAGGTATCAAAAATATGAAGGATTATCCAACAGATGATACAAGTGCCAAGTTGGCAAAAGATCTGACAAGAATAGCTCCTTTTCTTACCTCAGCAATAAAGGCTCCTTCAAGAAAGCCTTCAGACCCAAAAATTCTAAGCGGATGGTCAACAAAGACACCCACGAATTGACTCTGCTCAAGTCTGATGGTAAAGCCACTAAACTATCCATGGAAGCTGCTTATGGGCTTACAGTAGAAGACTTCCATGAATTACTAAGTTTAGAGCTTGAGAAGGATGCTGATGATTTAGAATCTCTTAACTTTGAACTACAATTCAAGGGTCAAATAAGAGAATTCTTTCTGAGGAATATAGATCAAGAATAAGGTGTTTTTGGCATCATTTGTTCCAGGGGGAGATTTTTGGGATTGAACCTTTGGAAAGGAACAGATGATACATAGTCAAAACACACCATCCGAGCTTTGATCCAACCATCAGAGGTTCTAACCACTGATGAGTATCTACTGCTTTCATTAAACTCATTGCTTCCTATACTCTGACAGAAGAAACTCCCAACCGTTGATAGAAGATCACAAGAACAAAGGATAGCCAACAGTGCTTAGTTTAGTATAAGATTAATCAATGTAACAGTGCTATGCACTGATAGTTTAGTCTAAGCAGTGTTTGTAGTTAGTTACGTTTGTTAGCTGTCACTATCAACCCTGACGTCATTGAAAGACGATCAGTGGTTAGATAATTAGTATAAACAGGCGCTCAATGTAACAGTTAACACTTGTCTTCTTAAAAAGATCAATTTCGCATATCTTCTTCATTTCTTACTATCAAACGATCGTTATTAGGCTAAGGGGGAGTTTGTGAATCACATGCAATAGTTTAATTACTTGAAAGCATGATGGTGATGAAAACAAACGACCGATTGATTGTTGTAAAAGTTTTCCATTAATCCACTGCATTTATTACTGTTTTCAATCATTTTCCATTACTTGAAAAAAAACAACAATCAATTCAAACTTAGATCCTGATACCCCATTAAACCCTTCCTAACTACCTCCTAACTCTTCCCTATAAATACCACTCCTAATCCACACCATTTCCACTTTACAATCCTTTCCAATCACCTCAAAGCAATCCAAATTCGAGTTCATAAGCAGAAATTCAGGCAGATTCATCCAATTTCACAAAAGTGAGTGTAACTCACTCATTTCTCAATGAAATCACTCCATTCTTCTTCCCACTTGCTTGGTTTGACCTTGTACACATCTCCAATGGTCTTCCATGGAAAATCAGGCCCTGGAATGTCATGAAAAAGGCTCCAAAGTGGATGTTTTAATTTATCTTCTTCAAACTTTTATTAAGCTTGAGTCTAACTCATCTCAAACCTATGTCCGAATGCTTACAACACTATTTGTGGATGGTTAGGCTTAAAAACAAGGTTGAGACATGTCAAACTAGAGGTGAAAACCTCACAAACTTTCTGTTTTCAACTTGGGTTTACACCCACAAGTAGTGTCCAAGTTCAACTTGTGCATGTGTGATGATGGTCTAGCCTTGGCAACCCATCTTGAATCCACACACAACTTGATGTTTTATATTAGATTAGTTGTTGTTATTATTTAGTTCATGACCATCCTTGTGTTTATAACACAAGTGTAGTGGTGAACATTAGAGGTATCTAAATGGAAGCCTGTTCTTCCTACCTCATGCATGAAATCCATGACACTAGAGGTACCAAAATGGAGACCTTGATCTCCTACCTCCTACTTGACTTATAAGTTATGTATTATATATATATATATAATCTAAATATGTACCTATAACTAAGTAACAAAGACTTAATGATGACTAAATAGTTATTTGTTAAGAAACTAGTTACATCATCTAAGGGGACCATACAACTTGTCACGATTCTAATGGATCTTCGAATCCATGAAAACACACCAAACCCTTGAGGTTTCTATAGTGTCAAGAACAAGTGTCATGAGTTCCAAGATGATTATTTTTATAATACTATTTTCGCATTATTTAAGTCCCGAATCCATAATCCTCCGTAAACTCCGATACTCATACGCCTTTGTTACTTCTTGTAGAAGGACGATGTGCTCCAAGATAATCAACCCACTCACTCTCGGAATTCAAGTCAAGACTTGCAAAACCGTGAGTATACTCGACCCCACTTTATGTTTTACACTCTTTGGGTGCAACATGTACAAAACCATGAAACTAGTTTACAAATTTACTCTATCCGCTATAACATGATACTTGTGTACACACTCGATTAATGCATGCTATGTTAGACTTGTGATATATGCTCATTAACTTTGCTAGCCAGCCTTAACAAATATAACGATATAGGAGTAACGCCCGCCCGTATGCTTGTGGTATTGTTAAGTAAACTATTAAACACCCGTTTTATGACAATGTTGGGTAATCACTATTGCGTTAGACTATGGATTGACATATAAGAAAACAAGTTTAGTATGTTATGACAATTATACACAATGTTGCCATGTTGGATATGAGACAAACTTTTTCGTTATTATGCTATGTATCAAACTTGTATGCTCACCAACCTTTTGTTGATATATATTATTTTAATACATGTTGCAGGAAACTAAGTTGATGCCGACGAAGAAACATATTAGGGTGGATTAGATACACACCAAGTTTTAATTTCATATATTTTGTTCTATGATGTATTGTCCTTTGAAACATGTCGTACTTTCCCTTTTTGAACTATTGTAACAACAATTTAGTAGCAATGAAATTTTGATTTATTAAATATTGTCGCAAAGTAGTATTATGACGTTTTGAGCAATTTGTTCGTCTCATCCTGATGTTTCCGCCATCGGTTGGGGTGTGACAATAATAAAGAAACCTAGTGAATGCTATATGGCATTCATTGATTTGTTTACCGCCTTTCTCTACCAATAGCAACTTGTCACTATTACCCTGCATGAAAATTGTATATTTAGGTAATTCTCTCTACATTTTAAGAGTAAATTACAAAAATCGTCCTTTATATTAACACTAAATTGCAAACTATATCTTTTACCTTTAAAAATTACAAAAAAAACGTAGGTGATGTTTGTTTTTGCAGACATAAACTGTCTGCAAGCTGATTTCATCTGTTTTCATATCTGCAATTGAAGATGTGATCTGAAGCTCTGCAAGCTGAAAATATAAGACTGTTTGTTTTTGTAAGTTGAATTGTCTGCATAAATTGAAAACATGTAGCTGTCAAACTTATCTCACTAGACAGCTTCAATTTACATAAAAATCTACACAAACAGCTTCAATTTGCTGTAAAAAACTGCCAAAAATTACAGCAAAACAACTTCAATTTGTGTAAAAAAAAACTGTACAAAACAATTTCAATTTGCTGTCAAAAAATTGCCAAAATTACAGCAAAACAACTTCAATTTGTGTCAAAAAAACTGCACAAAAATAGCATCAATTTGCTGTCAAAAATTACAGCAAAACAACTTCAATTTGTGTCAAAAACTGCACAAAAACAACTTCAATTTCTTGTCAAAAAAGCTGCCAAAACTGGTCGCCGGACGACGAGGAGAAAAAGGAGGTCGCCGGAAAACTGGTTGGAGGCGAAGGAGGTCGCCGAAGAAGAGGGGCTGATGTTTTAAGCCTATATGAGGGAAGAGTATATTTGGGTTTTTGTGAAGATGTTTTAAGAACGGGGTACATGTCACACCCCAACCGATGGCGGAATCATCGGGGCAGACGTAATAGATTGCTCGAGACTTCATAAGACTAACATGACAAGTATTTAATAAACAAATTTTCATTTCATTGCTAACATCGAGTACATTGTATGAATAGAATTACAACAGGTTTGAAACGAAATAAAGTGCAACATGAATCATATGGCTTCTATAAACACAAATTAAAGTTTGGTGCATTTCTAGGCATCCTACTAAATTCCGTGCATCATCATCATCATCATCATAATATCCTACAAATACGTTTAAAGTATAGTTCAATACAAAGGTGTTGGCGAGCATACAAGTTTGGATACTAGCATATAAGAAGAGAATGGTTTGAACAATCCACATGACTAAAATAGTTAACTAGATTAAGGTACCAAGGCATGCAACTATACAAGTCAACCCTCTAGTGTACCGCTAGCATAATTCTTATCGTACCAACAATAAGACCATTTCGATTGTATTATTTGCCTTAACATGACCTCAAGAATACGGGCGGTGCGTTACTCCTATAGCGCTAAACATGTTAAGGGGAGGCTTTAACAAAGTTAATGACAAGTAAATCACATAAGAATGTTCCAAGAATACAAATCATTTATCACGTATTTAAGCATGTATGATTGGATTGTTTGTGTTTGCATAAAGTATAAGTGATTGCGTGTGTATAATAGTATAACATATTGCACCCAAAAGTGTAAAAAGTCAAAAGGGAGTCATGTATACTCACGGTTTTGCAAAGCTTTCCAAAGTATCAAGGAGTCATGGAGAGTGGAACACCAAAGTTACCTTAGAAAACTTGAAAGTATTCTTCTTTGCTTGGAATCCTTAACAGGACTAGAGATTTTGGGAGTAGATTAGTGTGTGGAATGTGTTTAGGATGTGGTGGAGGATTGTATTTATAAGTGGGGATTAGGGTTTAAGAGTTAATGAAGGTGGAAGGTGATTGGAGGAGAAGAGAGGTGGAAAAGGGTGAAATATGATTGGCTAAAGAAGGGTGGAAGGTAATTGGAGGAGAAAGGAGGTGGAAAAGGGTTAAATCTAATTGGCTAAAAAAGGGTGAAAGGTGATTGGAGAAGAAAGGATGTTGAAAAGCTTTTGGTTTTCTTCACTTTTAGTCCATGCGTTTTGTAACTAGTTATTGTATGCTATGAAGGTGTATGCAAGTATATTATAAGTATGATACATGTATGAATGTGATTTCAAGAAAATATACTCTCGATGTATGTCTCGATTTTAAATTAAAACATGTATTTCGCGACTGATTACATACTATGCATGTATGAATAAACAATGTTGATATAGAAATACAATTTCCATTATTACCAAAGTCTCGAGATTACAAGGATTGAAATGAAGTAAGAATACAAGTTTCTAAAAATAGAAATGCGAACATAACTTTCTAAATATGGAAATTACAGAAAATGCAGAGCGTTACAATCTCCCCTACTTTAGGAAATTTCGTCCCGAAATTTATTCAAGAGGAAGACTTTCGGAAAAGGAATTTTGAATAAAATGTTTGGCTAAAATCGAAATTTGAAGTTTAAAGTCTACGTGGGGTTTATGTATAAGGGAGTTAGAAATGTATGGAAATTGAGTGAGATAAAAAGCTAGGTTTGTAAAAGTAATTCATTTGACTTAGGTGTTTTGAGGCTTCAAACGTAAATGAGTGCCAGAATAAGTAAGACGTGTTTGTGTGTGTAGTGCAAAACGAGTTTGAACAACTCAATTGGGAGAAATGTTTTAAAAGTATGTGACCTAAAAAGTTTTTGTGGAAGTAAGGATGTGGTTTGACAAAATGTGCGGCCCGCACCGTAGGTTGTAGGAAAATTTTTCATTGGTTCAAATACGTATTAGTAAAATTACACGTAGAAAAATGTTTATAGGTGAGAAGATAGGATGGCAGGTAGTTATGGTTTCAAAAGTTTTAGCGGTAGTAGGCTGTCTAGTTGAATTTTGCGCAAAATAGAAAACGAAAGATATCTTAAAAGTAAATGGATAAATCGTTTAGACCGATTTACTGAAAATAAAGTTTGGGAGAAATGTTAAGGGGAGAATTTGGGAAAATTCGTGGTATGAGAGTGCATGAGCGATTCAGTAGGTGTAAGCGAGGGGTAAGAATTGTATGGATATTGAATGAAATAAGAACACAAAAGTTGATAGATGCTAGTGGTGGTTGCAGTGGTTAAAGCTAACGATTTTGCGAATGAAGCTTTGTCATGGATAATCGAGTACCAAGCATTTCGAAGTTGGGTCACCAAAGTTTGTTATAAATCAAATGTATTTAACAAGGTCCGGGAAATCACCGAATTTATCATGGCACGTTTTACGAAAGTTTGGTAACATGGTAAGGACACTTATATATAGGAAGTACCACCGGCGTATCCACCATGTTCACACCATGGTACGTCTGTTTCGCTAATCGTTGTCATGTTACGTTCCATGTTGCGATACACAATAGAACCCACTACGGTTTTCATACGCCTACCAATATAATCCCGTGTGCACCCACGATTATTTTGGTTTGGGCATGATCCGCATAGTTTATACTAGTAGTGTATGGGTCAGGTTACATTTTAGTATTACAAGAAAAATGTGTGTGTAAGATAGCGTATAAAAATTATGTATGTAAGCATGATTGTATGTAAGCATGAGTGTGTCGAACGTAGGCGAAACCACTCGGGTTATGTCTACTTATAGATTTCAAGTATGACTACCAAGTAGTGCGAATGTATAGATTTTGAGTATGATTGAAGACGGATACGTATTATATTAGCATGTAGTATCAAGCGTATAAGTGGAATAAAATGGGATTTAGCATATATAAGTTACCATGAAGTTGCGAGTCTGTAAAATACGAAGTGCAATGGTGATATGTGTAAGATTGTCATGTAATATTGACTGAATAATGGAAACGTGTAAGGCAATATGCATGTGTATCGTTGTTTGAGTCGAAACATTGAGTTGGTTGAAATAAAATAAGTCAGGTTTGTCGGGAATAGAGAATCAGATTTGTGAATGCCGAGAGAATATTGAGAAAAAGTATTAATTTATGATGAAAGATGTGGTTTGTAAAAAGGAAATGCTACTTTCGTTTTAAAAGTTTGGATTCGCGTATGTCGTAGACTGTCCGACCCCATGAATCTTCCATTTCTCACGTGTTTAGATTTAGAATTGCGTATTAGCAAAAGGGTTTAACAATGAGCTTGCTTCATTGAAAGTATTTTATATCGAAATAAGAAAAGTTGTGTTTGAAAATTTCCGTGGAAAAACTTTGGTTGAAAAGTATTATAGCAAAGTGAACTTATAGACAATCTAACTTCGTTGGTGTAGGCGTGTAGGTTTAGGGTTACTAAGTCTAGTGTGCGTATTGAGAGTTTGTTTGGCCGATGTGATGGTTGTGGTAGGTTGATTAAATGGTAGTTTGATGGCAATGTGCCGGATTCCAACTAAGTGCTTAAAGGTTCTGCTCTTTGTGCTCATGGTATGTTGTACGAGTGAGTTACCGGTCATGGGTATTGGGAGATTTCCTAGGTATGGTTCGTATCGGATTTCTTGGGTTGTGAGTATAGGATAGGGTCGTAAGAGTCTCATTCTTGTTCTAAGATATTGATGGATTTTCCGATAGGAGAGATAGTTCTAAGTTAGGATCTATTGTTGAAAATCGAAGTCTCGAGGGTGTATGGTTGGTCATTTGTGTTTGTTGGTTGGCTATGGATTGATTACGTTTTACCAACTAAGCGAGGTTAACGAAGCGACATCTCTAAGATTTATACGTATGTGAGCGAAAGTTTTCTTTGGTTCCCTATTGAGAACAAAATGTCTTTAGGATGATAGTATAACGTGAGTGTATTTTTAGTGATTGGACGAATTAGGAAAATCGTGAGCAAGAGGTTCATTAGACCGACTAGGTTGATAGGTAACATTTCATAAGATTTTGAAAATCAGGTAAGAAGACGTTTATAGTATGATTAGGAATTTCGTGTATGTGATTTACGTAAATAGATCGTAGGGTAAGAAATATGTTTGATAAAGAAATGAGATTTGAGATTCATGCATAAGCGGGAAAATTGTCATAATGATAAAAGGTTTATGTATAAGACTTAATCGAGTAGTTGTCATGAAAGTGGTCGAGTTGCGATCAATCTCTCATCGAGGTGTGGACATCACTCCTAACTCAAGGATAAGATCTCTTCGAGGAATGTGAGTTGGTAATGATCACCGAGGTAAGGAATTCATCCCTAGCTGGTTGGCGAAATCGTTGTAAGAAGGAGAGGAGTGGAGCCAATCGTCAAGGTAAGGGAATTACTCCTATCTTGATAGTAATACTTCCAATTTTGAGAATACGAGTAGTGTCTTCCTTTTCGGTGATGTTTTGAAATCGTACATATAAATAGCGTGTAAGGTATATGAAAAGGATTAGTATGATATGTATATAACCATTACAAAAATAATTTGAATTTTGAAAAGTAGAAGTTTGAATCGTGTTATGCATAAAATTGATAATAGTATAACGGTGGTTTTGACTAAAACTTGGATTATTCCGAAATGGAACTTTGACAAAACCAAAGTGATCGAAAGTTCTTTTGAGTTTGGGAAGCATGCTTTGGCCTAATAGGAAGAATATTCTAGGTTAAATTTCGATTAACGGTATTCACCCTTCCAGTTACTACATTTCCTTAGTCAATCGAAAGTTCGAGACTTCGGCGGGATTTGAAAATTGAGGAGTGAGACTGGTTGTCAAGATGCGGGTTTCACCCCTAACTTGATAATGTCGTACCCTAAGTGTGGTTGGTGCTTACTAAACGAGATAAGGACTAAATTCGACTCGTTGGTAAGGGTCCACTAGAATAATTTTAGTGAAATTTCCATCAAGGTAAGGATGTCGCTCCTAACTTGATGTATAATCTCGTGTAAATCGGATTGAGAGTCTTTCACCAAGTTGAGGGTTTCACTCCTATTTTGGTGGAATTGTCTCATGTGTACAATACGAGTGTTTCCATGCCTTCACATGATCGCGTAAAGTTTGTCTTAGGAAAGGCATATGTTTGGAAATAAGAAAGTAAATATGAGCACATAGAAAGACTTTTAAGAATTTTAGCATATAAATCGAGAATTTTAGCATATGAATCAAGAAAGGTCGAGTAAGGTGCTTAACTATAGACTAGGTCAAAAGCATGACAATTTTTCCTAATTCCCTATAGTTATGGCTCTGTAACGCCTCGTATTTCTGCACATCCATACTTTTAGGAAATACGTACCATTTCACTAAATTTATTTATTTATCTATTTTTATTATCATTTTTTATATATCATAAGAAAATAATATATATTATAATAATAATAATAATAATAATAATAATAATAACAGAATAATAGACTTGTTACAAGATCGGGTAGAACAAGCTTGAACGCAAGAGTCGCAACAGGCTTAGGCCCAACCATCAAAACCCTAAGCTTATGTATTCATCTCCTAATAACTAAACCCTAACCCTATATTATAACATCACACACACTCCATACAAACCCATACCCGCCGCCACACACACACTCACACAAACCCATACCCGCCGCACACACCCAACTCCTGTTCTCCCTCCCTCTTCTTAATCCGGTCACCGAAACCCGAATCCGGCCGGCCCTCGTCGTTTTTTCGGCGACACGCGCACCACACAACGCCCCCACCTCCCACCTGCTATCTCTCTAACTAATCACTCAATCACCACTAATTGTGGTGATACACGGCGGCAGCCGCGAAAGACAGAGGGGTACACCTAAGAGAGAGATACCGGAGAAAGAGGAAGAGAGCGGCAGAGAGAGAGAGGCGGCAGTGGCGGAGCTGAACAACCGCGGCAACGGCGAACGACTCGGAGATGACCTCAGGCCGTCAGGCGATGGTGAAGGGTTGCCGTTTCGAGCTACGGCAACGGCCGTAACAACTCCGGCGGCCGAGAGACTAGCACCTCCACCCCGATAAGTTCTCGATGTTCGTTCTCTTCTTCTCCGATCTGTTTAGATTCATTTTCTCCGGCCGTTTGGTTGCCATTTCAGGTCGTAGTGGCGATATGGTAACGGCAGTGGTGGTAGTCGATGATTTAGGAGCGAGTTTAGTTCCGAGGCGGTCTTAGTTCAGTTTTGAGTTGGATCGGCTTGAGTTCGTTGGAGTTCACTTTCCGGTCCACTTTGAGTTTCATTCGGTTTAGTTTCGGACTTGTTCGGGTTCGGATTATGGCTTTGATGACGGTTCAGTCGGGTACGACATGGTTCAGTTTCGACTCGATCAAACTGAGTCAACTCAGTCAACCGCTAGTCAACCCAGCCGGCATCGGTCAACAGCAGTCAGCAATGAAACCCGGTAAACTTAAACGACTCGACTTTTATTATGATTATGTATGTTTATATTGTTGTTTATATATATTTAACACAAACCTAGTTTAAACCGTTGTATTTAGTGTTAATGTTACAATTTGGCTTTTCGACTATAATTTTATATAATGTTATTGAATATTTGAGTTTTGGAAATATTAACGACAACTTTAGTTGTCGGGGTGCTCCAAATACAGAGGAAACTCTGCCCGTTTTTCGTCAGGATAAATATCGATATATGTATACCTAAAATGTCTTTTCATCAAAAATATACATATGTATACCTCCGTTAAACCTTTCGTCGAAATGTATATATAGATACTATGTTATTTGTCGAAATAATAATAATATATATATATTTTACTCTTCGTCAAAATATATATTTATATATTGAGCTATCCGACAAAATCTATATATGTTTACTATGTTTTTGTAAAACTAAATACATATATATACCCACTTCATATGTTCGCAACGCTAACGAATACGTATCGGGACTCGAATGAAGCTTATAAAATAGCTATAAACGGGTGATTTATTTCGAACGCTATTTTTTCATAACTATCTTTTACCCATGCAAGGTGACCTCGGTGTTCCGTCCTTCGCCCGTCGACTCTTCGCGAGATATCCAAAGGAAGCTTCGCAAATGTGAGCATACTCGACTCTCTTTTTACGCTTTAACGCATATTTGGATGCAACATGTATACAAAACCTACTTTACCAAATCAATTATAATCAAACGCTTAATCTATCCAATATGTTCATTGTATGCTTAGGTTGTTTATACTTGTTAGCTTCGGCTTGTGTTACCCTGATATTGTATTGTTATGCATGCTAGTTCAAGGATCGTAAATTCATATTATTTGCCATGCTTAATTTGTTGTCTATGCTCATTGACTTGAATATACAATGACATGTGGATTTGCGACAAATTATTATTTTAATACTTACATTCAAACTTGTATGCTCGTCAGTGCTTTTGTACTGATCCATGCTTTTATTATATGTTGCAGGATTGCGACCGGCGAATCTAGTAGGATTGCCTAGAAACGCACTTAAATTTTAATATTCGTTGTATTGTAATTATTTTCTATCATGTTGTATCATCAAATTCAATGTTTGTATAAAAATTGCTTTAATGAAATGGAATTCAATTATTTGAATATGTTTTTGTACAATGTTCGTTATAAACTTGTGGTATCCCTAGTTCAAGCATCGTAAAAATAAATTATTAAATACTTGCTACTATAAACGTTATGAAGTCTCTTGCAATCTCGTTTTCGTCTCATCCCGATGTTTTCGCCATCGGTTGGGGCGTGACAGATTGGTATCAGAGCTATAACTATAGGGAATTAGGTAGAATTGCCATGTTCGACCTAGTTTATAGTTTAAGTACCAAATTTTGACCATACTTGATTCTTGTTTTAATATTAATCCTTCCTAATTGCTTCTACTTCTCCTTTCGTCTAAATATACAACGTGTCCTTACTAAAACATCTACATGATATACACACTCGATGATACTCTTATTCCACAATCGAAGTAACTCATCAAAATAGGGGTGATTCCCGCCTTTGGTGACAAAATTTCAATCCCAAGCAGAATAGAACGAATATAAAGAATTGATGAAGGAATTGGATTGATTTTTAAGGAATTGGGTGGATACGACGAATAACTCGCCGGAGAAGATGATCGGAGAAGTGGTGGTGGTCGAAATCAATGAGCTCCGATGAGAATCTGTGGCTCTGATACCAATTGTTAGCCTGGAATGAGAGAATCACAGAGAAGGAGGGAAAACCCAAATCAAGTCTGATCTCATAGCTTGGGGTTGGTTGTATTTATTAACGGTTATTAACTGTCATAACAACCTACTGTTACAAAGTACAATATTAGTCCCTCATCTATGACTTATTACAATTACACCCTTTTACTATAACAACTACTAACAATTTGTGTATCTTCTAACGCCACACTCAACATCTATACCCTTTTTAATTATACGAATGCATGCCAAAACATAAATTTTGCAATGATTCGATGAACGTATATGATCGATTGATAAGAACGTGTTCGAAAACTTAGGTTCTTCCATATTCATGAAGAGAAGTCCTGACAAATGATGTAAGCAACTAGACAAAGTCATTGTTTGAATACTCGCATAAGATTAGACCGCGACAAGGTCACCATGTATCAAAGTTTACGTATGCTCGTGAAAAGTATGTATGACTGTATGTCTAATCAGAAAGCACCACTTCTTTATAACGCGATAGAATTTTCAAAAAGGCCACTTATTCTAGTATTACTTTCCACCTAAGCATGCTTAAAAATCATATTTGCTGTGTTCAAATTACTCTCGTCTAAACACGCTCAAAAACATGTATCGCTATATAAGTTCCATTTTAATATATCCAATGCTTAATTTTCACACGAAGTCTGTGAAAATAAATATCCAAACTAGTAAGTGGTTTGACCCATAATTTTTGTCAAAATCAGACCAGACCGTAACACCCCTAACTGAAATAACGAATTGTGACTAACTGTCTATAATCACAACGCCCCACGTCAATTCAAAGAAGACGCAGAAATCATCAAACAACCCGTAGAAAAACTGGCTACCATGTCAAGTTGAGTTCAGCAAACTTTGTACATTTTGGGTTCAAATACGTTATTACAAGGTGGCGTAAAAGAATAAAAAGGAAACAAAAACCTGCGGTTTTAAGCTAGTAAAGTTCCGAGTCACGAAGCAAAACTGTCAAGAAAAAATGCAAATAGAGGACTTACCCCCTTTAATCCTTAGAAAACCGAGGGCCACTTATATCTTATAGAAGAGAAAAGGAGTCACTATGATGTCGTTAATAATAATGGTTGTGTTGAGGTCGAGGTTGATTCTTCCATCGTGTCACATGTTTGAGGCAAGGAAGGTGGACGATAGGCTTCAATTTCTCTTTCACGATAAATATCACACGCGTCATCTTTGTCAAGTTCGTCACTATCTTTGGCATCCTAAGTAGTAAGTAACAATACAGAGTCAGCAAAAACTAATATAGCGGCGAAACCATTTTGATAATTTTCTGTTCTAAAACAACCTGTTTCAACCGTAGAAAGTTCAATCAAACTGTTTTGACCCAAACTTGTTAGAACCCGCTTTGACCTTGACCCAAACTTGTTAGAACCCGCTTTGACCCGAACCAAATTGATATTTTTGTAAATGACCCGTTATCGACACGCCCTTTTCGCCAGCATACACATAATTTCACATTTCAAACATCATTTTCGCATTATGTTACCCTTAAATAATCAAATTTTTTTTATGCTGGTATGAAACTAAATTATCCAAAACTGGTTGTTTGACTTGATTAGTTTGACCCGAATCTATTTACTCAAACATTAAAGAATGATTATAACAACTTCATTTCTATCCCATAACCAATTTTAAAACACGATTTCAAACGCGTGCTAATATAAGCAGGTAAATTATGAATATGAAGTAGTGCACTAACTCATGTATACCTGGACAGAGCATTTGTAAAATGTAGGAAGAAAACGGATCTTGCAATACTCGTTGTAAGCTACAGTGGCAACAAGGAGTAATATTGTCGCGATAGATGCAGCAGGCTTTGATTTCAGCCCAAAAAACCCAATCATGGTAATTTGCATGATGATAATTGCCACAAAAACATGATGATGGAGGTGAGGCCAGTATTGGCCACATGTCTCGTATGTAGTTTCATACACATCAAGCAACTGTATGAATACACGCATTCTACGGTTAGCAATAAATTATAAACATTAAATCTACTTACAAGTTATAATATAGATAAAAAGTTAATAGCATAAAAAACCACTCCTTTTCATGAAAAAAGTCAAATCAACTTGTAAAAAATCCACAAAAACATCAAAAATCTAATTTTTGTATAGGAATATTGGATTTTAATAATCTCAACTATTCGTTGTTGGCCGCCAACAATCCCAACTTTATAATAACCACTGGCAGTCCCAACTATTAACATATTGACCATCCCCAGGACCCTGACTAACAGAACCCTAACGTCGTTAGTCTCCGGAAAAACGCTTTTGGCCGGAATACTCATTTTTGGCCGGAAAACTCAACATTTTCGTCCCAAACCTCTTTGTAACCTTATTACGGACCTTTAGGAACCTTTTTCTAGTAAAATCCCCAATTATTGAAGTCGTTGGAAAACTCTTTTTCGCCAAAAACTTGTTTTTGGTCGGAAAACACAACTTTTTGGCCGGAAAACTTAACATCTTCGTCCCAAACCTCTTTGTAACCTTAGATCGGACCTTTAAAAACCTTTTTCTGGCCAAAAAGGGTTTTCCGGCGACCGGAGACTAACGGCGTTACGGTTCTGTTAGTCAGGGTCCATTGGTGGCCAATATGTCAATAGTTGGGACTGCTAGTGGTTATTTTTGAAGTTGGGACTGTTAGCGGCCAACGATGAATAGTTGGGATTATTAAAATACAATATTCCTTTTGTATATGAAAATCCCTGAACTTGTCTAAAATGAATGTACTTGTTAAAAGACTTTAAATAACGACTTGTTAACACTTGTCATAAGAATTTAAATGATGAAGTGACGTTGAACTTTTTTTTCAAAAAAAAACAATACCATCTTACGTTGACCGATTCAAAAGTTAACAAATGGTTATTTAAAAAAAATCAAAAGTACGTGCATTTTAGACAAGTTAGATAGAGACTATAATAATATAATATACAAAAAAGTGATTTTTTTCTTGTGCTTTTTTACGACTTGAGCGACGTTAATGCACCAAAACTATGTTGAGGGATTTTTCATGAAAAATAAGAAACTATGTGGGTTTTTTTATGGTATTAACCCAAAAAAGAATTATAGAATAGACTCAAACCTGATTGATGTATACGACGTAGCCAAGAAGAAAATAGACGACTAGAAATGGAAGAAGAACGGTGCAATGACTGCGTATACGATGCCAATAAGTACAAAAAGCGAAACAAAGGGAATAACTCTATGATAAGGAAATGAAGAAAGGTAATTCGATTTCTTTTTTCCTCGGGCCCACGTGTGCAACTTCATAGTCTCCCATGTAAGTAATCCGGGCTGAAGTATCTCAAGAGGAAATCCAGCCAAAGCGCTCGTCAAAACATACGTATAAAGAAGTCTGCCTGAACAGATTAGTAAACTATTTACTAAACTAAAGTAAAAAAAGTTTGAAAAGTAGAGAGATGAAAGAAACTCTGGCCACTCACACGAGCAGAGACAGCCCCTGCAAGACGACTCGGGACATCCCGTGGGTTATTGAAACTTTTCCCGATTTGATCAAGTAAAGAGCCCGATAAAACACTCATGAAAAAGACGTTCGCCATTAAAAAGTAGAAAACCATGTTACTAGCTTTTTGTTCTTGTTCACTTATTGAAACACAGCCCGCTACTCCCGCCATTCCTTTCATAACAAACGGAACAACATAAAGAAACCCGCTGAGAATAACACTAGGAAGATATCCTGTAATAACAGAGTTCAATCCGGGTCTGCCGAAAATAAACCATCTTAAATTAGTGCATACACCAAACAGTTATAACCAACTTATTTTTGGTATATTGAAAAGCACAAATTTGTAGAAAATGCCTAATCCTTTAAAGTCAACATGGTCAAAGTTACTAACAAGTAAACTGCAACATCGTCATTTTGAGGGCACATGACACAAAATAGCAACATACTTGTGTGGTGGCTCGTTTTGGTAACTACAACTTTTCTCGACCCTTTTGGTATTTAAAAGTTTTTGAAATACTACTTTAGAAATTATAGCGTAAACAACGGGATGAAGACGAAAAATAACTTATTTAGTTATTATATAAGGAAAAAAACTTTAGAGTAAAGTACACGGATAGTGCCTGTGGTTTATCAAGAATCACAACATCCGTGTACTTTACTCAAATTTTAATTACCCAACTAGGTCGTTCGAAAAACTTAGAATTACCGGAACGGATAACCAAAATGGATCAATGCCCCACAGTAAATTGTTATCTATGGCATTTTCCCTCACTTTGACCAGAACTTTCCTAAAACCTATTACCATAAAATCAAATTTTTGAAACTTTGATGGTTCTTTGTGACTAATATAGATATTTGACCAAAGTTGTTTTCTTTTAACACAACTAGCCCGACAAATTTGTGAAAACTTACATCAATTGGACAGCCATTGCTGGAGGAAACCATTTCTTTAGTTTTTCATACTGTGCTATTCCTTGGACCGCAGATACGGGGATAGCAAAGAATATACTGAAAATAATTTCGGCAATAAGAACTGCGAATCTGTAAATTATCACATGCTTATAAGGGACCGATAAATTCTTCCAAAATACATCTCTAGGTTCCGGGGCCATTTGAGAGATCCACAATAATGGATTTGGATGCTGTTGTGTTTGGGAAGCAAGTGAAGCATCCCAACGAGACCGAAATGTAACAAAAGCAACCGGCAACTCCTACAAAGTACAACGTAAGTGATGATTAATGTGGAAGTTTTCAAATTTCAACCAACTATCCTGGGCATATGTGAGTGTTTAAATTTACATAATGGATTCCGTTTCTAGTTATCTTATACTTCGGAGTCAAATAATTCATTTTGGATAATTAGTTTGGTAATGAAACTCAACAAAACTCATAATCTAAGGGTTAAATAAAAAGAAAAACTTATTTCTTTAGCCTAATTTGAAAGATTTTATTTCCATTTCACAAACCACCACTACTTATTTCACAAAGAAAAAGATGTTTTTGTTCATTTTATTTTCATTGAATTGTCGTAATTTTCGAAATGGGGAATTGGCCTGTAATAATCCCACCTAGACCTTATTGGCCATTAATAATCCCACCTCAGAATATTCCCCCCACCAGTCCCACCTTTCACCTATTTTTCCTACAATGGTCCCCCGTTAAAAAAACTTAACGGAGGTAAGCTTTTTTCCAAATTACAAACAGATTTTTGTAGGGCTTTTGATCAGAACGATGATACGAGTCCATTGATGTAAAACTTACTTCGAAATGGTGCTCCAAGTGACTTGATTTTGGTTAATTGGAAATTTAAACACCCGAATTGAAGTGCCGTTTTCATCGTTTGGAGCACCGTTTCGAGGCAAGTTTTACATCAATGGACTCGTATGTCGTTCTAATAAAAAACCCTAAAAATATGTTTGTAATTTGGAAAAAAGCTTAACTCCGTTAAGTTTTTTTAACGGGGGACCATTATAGGAAAAATAGGTTAAAGGTGGGACTGGTGGGGGGAATATCCTGAGGTGGGATTATTAATGGCCAATAAGGTCTAGGTGGGATTATTACAGGTCAATTTCCCTTTCGAAATACTCAAATATCAAGCTATGGTTTATTACAACTTCAAATAACTTAAGCACATATAAACACTGTTATTTATGACTGAATGACTGTGACTAGAGTGTGAATTTATTATGCGACATGAACCTAACATGAAATTTGCGGCTTTAGGATTAGATGAATGGGTTCGGGCCAATTTTTGGTTGACTCCACAAACACTTAAGCTAAAAGGGTTGGTTTCGGCTTGACTCGTTTATTTTTATAATGTTTTTAGAAGAAGGGACTTAATGTCATAACTTAAATGAGTGTGTATTTTATACCAAAATTTGAAAGGAAAAAGAGAATGAGCACATTTTGTTAATTCTTTTTGTTGTAAATTCGTAATTTTAGAAAAAAAAAACAAAAAAAAAACAAAAAAAGTTTTTTTCGGGTTACACAAGTCTTGTTCGTGTCAACCCGCGTATACGTGTGCCGTGTTTGTGTGTCTGACACGATTTTCGGGACCTATATGTGACTATTCAATATCACCTAATCATTTTTAAAAAACAAACCAGGAGGCTATGTATACAACATTAATACTAATGCAGAAAGGTGACCACAAGTTGACTTCAAAAATATCTTTGGGCCAACATGCAATATATATGTATGCATCATGCATTATGAATGTACACGTATGACGTTTGAGCATAGATTATGTCACATTACCTCAAGATGGTTTTCACCGTATAGAATCTGATACGAATGATAAGCATGAGGATGATACTTAGAGAAGAAATGATCGACATTGCAACTAAATGTTTTGTGTTCATCACATAATGGAACTTGTCGAACCAGAACAGTGAGTTGACTAGGTTGATTCCTCCGGTTACGTAATTGTTGAACTCTTTTCATAAGAACAATTTTGTATTCCTAGAGATAAAATGGAGCAGGAGGTCACCTGTTATAAACCTCACCAGAATATACAAATGCAATAAATATTAAACTCTAAATGCAGTACAAAAAAACAACAAAAAAGATTACATAAATTACCTGGTGAAGCAGATATATTCCCGTAAAAGATATAAAGCACAACGATGCAAAGTGTACCCAAAGCCTGTGGAACAGAAGGAAGTAAATTTCTCCAGGAACTATTAGGGAGTTAACGGTCCGGTCCGGTCCGGCCCGACCCGTTTTAGTAATAAAAAAATCTGAATTAAGCCGCTAACTACGGTTCGTTTTATTGGTTTCAACTATTATAGGTAGTTGCAATAAAATTTAAGAATTTAAAGATCTTAATACACACATATATGCATGTTCCGAAAATGAAAAAAAAAAGAGATTAAACGGCCCGATTTCAAGTTTCAACTGTTGACAGGATAGTTACACCATCGAAACTGTGAGCCCACCCGATAAACTCAAACCAAACAGGTCAACTTGTTTCAGTTTAGACAGTTCTTTAGGTTTCAACGGTTATGAAAACTTATATTTACTCTTACATTCTTCTACAACAAGGATAAGCATTATGCATACTACAAAAACGATAGAAAAAAAAAATTTAAGGCCGATTTCATGTTCCAAACTGGTCAACCACCGCACAGTTAAACTGTCAAAACCGTGGTCCATGAACCATCATCATACTCAGTAAATCCCACCAATAGCAAAGCTAAGGTAGGGTCTGAGGAGGGTAAGATGTAGACAGCCTTACCTCTACCCGTAGGAATAGAGAGGCTGCTTCTAGTGGTCCATGAACCCAACAGGCGAATTGACCTAGTAGCTTCGGTTTGGACGGTTTGAATTGGTATTAACAGTATATAAAAAACTTAAAACTCATAGTACCTATACATCCTTCTATGGCAAGGTTTCGGGTCAAAGTGTTGACCGGGCCTTGTTCGGGCCCATTTTATCATCGAGGTTCCAAGTTACTTACCCAAACCTATTCGGATTGCCACGAAAATTTTCGTAGTTGATATTTTGTTTGAAAACATTTTGATAACCGTACCTGTTTGATCCTTTAGGAACATTTGAAATTGTGAGAGTATCCATGGAACGCGAGGTTGGAGACAAACCAGAAGAAACAGAACAGTTGACTGGCAGAAGTAACCCCAATCCCACCGCAGAACACACCGCAAAAAACTTCATCCTACCAATTCAATAACAGCAAAACTTCTAAAAAATTCATCAACAATAGCCAGTGTTGTAAGAGTCGCTAGGCGCTAGTCGGGCGGTGGGGTACTGACTAGCGATTAATCGGGATTAATCGGATCGAGATTTTTATATGTTTTTTTTAGTTATATATACACACACACACATTTTTATATGTAGTTTTCTAAAATAGACATGTTTTAACCACTAATTGACCCATTTTTTAAGTAATGTGAAGGAATTTATAAGGTTTGGTCGAAATTTGGCCGGCATTTGGCCAGAATAGGACCGCCATTGACTGCCTAGAGATTAATCGGCCATTAATCGGTGAACCTCTGATTAGTGATTAATCGACGACTAATCGGGGACTAGTCGGGATTTTTACAACCATGACAATAGCCATTCTCGAGTGACATTTCTATCTAAATTTAATTAGGTAGCTAATATAGATACACCACTAGAATCATATGGTACACCAGCTGCTATACGAGCTGTATAGCAAACCGAATCTTAGTGATACAGGTCATATCACTTTTCTTCGACCAATATGGCCGTGTCACTTTTGGATTGTATCACCTTTTCACTCAAAAAAATATGACTTGTGTGACACTAATATAGTGATATGACCAATACGCCCATTTTAATTTTTTTGTCCACCCCTACAGCCACGTATGAAGCCATATGGCCCATATGATCTGGTGTCTGAAATGTATTGTGGTGTACCTTTAACACCACGTGACTAATATCTATACACCACTAGAATTATATGGGTACACCAGTTGCTATATGGGCTGTATAGCAAGGCGAATTTGAGTGATATGGGACATATCACTTTTTGTTTCTACCAATACGGCTCGTATGACTTTTTCACTTGAAAAAATATATTACTGATGTGACACAGATATGACTTGATACAACCATTTTAATTTTTTTTATCCACCAATACAGCCTTGTATACTAAGCAGTTATAGCGGTCCAAAATCGAATAGCGGTCAAGGTCTGCTATATGATATATAGGTTTAGCGGTATAGCGGTAATTTTTATACCATGCATAATTTATGTATTCTTATATATATATAAATATATCTTTGAAAAATATTAATAGTAATATCAAAATTCATAGTAATATCATTCCATTTTCAAAAACCTGTTGCAAATCTAACATAATAGTAACTTTGAAGTATTTAATTTAAGAATTAACACAATCAAACACCTACCTGCGTCTGAGTTGCCTCATTTTACTGCGTTACTGCTATAACCGCTATATAGGTTTCCAAATAGTGGCCAAATAGCGGTATTTAGCGCCACTAATAGCGGAACCGCTATAGGCCTCCGCTATTTGGACCGCTACACACCCTGAGGTCCGCTAACCGCTATAGCACCGCTATTGACTGCATAGCTTGTATATGAAGCAATACGGCAGTATCTAATCGGTCAATTAATCAGTAGGCGGTAACCAGTGGTTAAATTCAGTCCTAATTGGCCAAAAATCGGTGGTAGTCTAGAGATTCCGGCCAAATTTAGGCCATATTCTTGACCAAAACTTGTAAATTACAACAATTAATCTTATCTACTTGAAAATATGGGTAGAATAAGTTGTTAAAACATGTTTACGTAAAAAATACATTAAAAAAAATTTGTGTATATACATATAAAACTGAAAATTACATGTAAAATCCCAATTCGATTAATCCCAAATTTGAAATGTGAGACATATTATTTAGATTCATACCCAAATTTGAAGAAGCGTATAACAACAAGTGCATCAAGGCCGCAGCTAGTCAGAATCTCGTCCTCCGAAACCCTAACCGCTTCACAGATCCAATCAAGGGACGGAAGAAACCGGCGAACGGTGAATGACCGATCGAATGAGATCGGATGGTTAAGAGAGAGACGACGGGGGTAGTATAAGTTGGCATTGGAATGCTGTTTCCGGAAGATGGAGTAGAGACAGAGGATGACGATCGCAACCCCTATGTTGATTCCTGCAGAAGCTAATAAGCTTTCTGGCGACATTTCATTTGATTGTGTGATTCTCCGGCGAAGGAAGATGACGGAGGAATATTGTTGGATGAAGCTGAGGTGGATGGAGTGGTTGCTACTAATGATGACACGTGGCGGAGGTGAAAGCGAGTTGCGGGAACGAACTGTTTTTGGACGGTTCCCATTTTCAGCGCGGTTCTTTCATTTTGTTTTTATAAAATTAAAACAACTTAATTTTAAACTCGTATATTACTCGGGTTAAATAAATGTAATTTTATATATCAAATAATAAAATCATATTTTTTTTACAAATCTTGTTTATTACACCAATTGAATAAATGCATATATATATATTAAATAGTAAAAAATATTATATCCTTAAAAACCTTGCGTATTGTACATGTTAAATAAATGTAATTTTGTATACTAAATAACGAAAAAGTTATATCTTTAAAAAACGTTGTGTATTGTACAGGTTAAATAAATCTAATTTTGTATGTCAAATAATAAAAAATGTTATATCTTTAAAAACTCTATGTATTACAAGAGTTGAATAAATGTAGTTTTTATATAGCAAATAATTAGAAAGTTATATCTTTAAAAAAACCATGTGCATTACACGTGTTGAATAAATCTAATTTTATATATTAAATAATAAAAGAAAGTTATATCATTAAAAAAAACTAACAAATATACTCGATACGCGATAAAAAAAGAGATTGCGGATATGGTTCTTGAAAAGAAGATACGTTATTCAAGAAGCAAATAAATAGTCATTTGAGTGATAAAATGTGTACCAATTCTGACAATTTAATTTATAAATTATATAATATTCTTCTAATTATGAAAATAAAAATAAATAATATATTAATACAAAGTTTAAAATATCTTGATTAACAATTTAAATTTGAGGATAATATTTTATTAGAATAGTTTTATTTGATATTTAAAGTAGGTAAAGATTTAATATTAGTTTATTATTTATTTAATTATTAATTGATATAAGATAAATAAGGAAAATAGAACGGGAAAATAAAGAGGTAGATCCCTTCAATAAATAACACGTGTCACACATTAATTTATTTTAATAATAATAATAATAATAATAAAATCATGAATGAATTGAATTTTCTTTAATTGGAATACAAAAGAAAAACATAAGCTTAAGAATTTTGATTATATTATGAAATTTATAAAGTAATTAAATGAATTCAGTTAATAAAATGCATAAATAATATTTGAACCTAAAAATACACAAAATAAAAAGAAAAACTTATCTATAATTATGGGGCTTATAATTTATTAGTTAGGAAATATATAAATAATAATCAAACCTAAAAAATACGTAAAATAGAAAATCAAACTTATCTATAATTATGTATTATAGGGTGGGAGTTGGCTACAAAGTATTTTTTTCATACAATGTGTAAAAAGTCATAAAACTCCATAATATCAACAACAAAACATACTTAAAACGCACAAATAACAAATTGAAGATTACTAAAACGTCATATTTGTGGGTTTTGTGTTGTGTTTTGGATAATAAGGCTTTGATTATCGAATGACTAACATTATGGTGTTTTATGTTGATTATCATGTTGTGTTTTATATTCCTAGTTCTACGATGGTTTGTTTGAAGTTTTATGGACTGTTAGGGTTTGGATATTGTGTTTTAGTCTGAAATTGGGTTTGAGTGTGTTTTATGGCTGAAATTGTGGTGTTTTATGACTTTGTACACTTTGTAGGAAAAATTGACTTTGTAGCCAAGCCCCACCCATTATAACTTATCTGTTAGAAAATATATACAAAATATATAAACTTCAAAGATGCTAACTAAATTAGAGAAAAAACCGGGGGGGGGGGGGGGGGTGTGAACAATTTTGAGGACGCATAGTAACACAACACTGGTCCTCCATAGGTTCACTTTATTAGATAGTATAGACTGATTATTTTTATATTTCACGAAAATTTACATATCAGATAAAATTTTATCCATATAATAAATTTATTTAAAAATCATTATAAAAATCTTTGAATATATAAACACGGCTCATCTACATCTATACTATATAATAAAAGAGATCAATGTATGACACGTGTCGTCCATGAGAGATATCTGCTTTTGGGTTTCCCCGCCTTTCTTTCCTATTTATCTTATATTAATATTTATCTTACATTGGCATTTTATACTTATATTATGAAATCAAAATCAAATAATTGAATGTAATAAAAAATATAGTGTTTGAAAAATTGTTAGTAAAAAAGTTTTTTCACTAATGTTAAACCGATAGCGGAAACATTGGGGCGCGACACTAGGCGAACTAGATTGTCTCATAAGAAATTCTGTAACACTATTTAAACGTCAATATCCCATACTATTAACATATAATCCTCAAATAACATTACAAAATATAAAGATTCTCATAACACAAATTCAAGTTCGATATTCCCTAGATTTATTACAATGCGTTTCTAAAGTAAACCTAAGTCCATTTGCATCCAAACGTAATCTTCAACCTACCACATATGTTAAAATAAAACGTCAATACAATTAAGTAAGGGTGAGCATACAGGTTTACGTACATAATAGATATAAAAGCGTTTAGCATACACGGCATGACATACGTAAGAGATGTGAACTATGTAACTACTAGATTCAAGTAAACCAACAAATCGCGATTGATCGAGGCATGCGAACAAGTGTCCACATCCTAAAAGAGAAAATAAATGAGAATTGTAAAATGCGAGCCTTAACAACCCCGGGCCTCCGGGTGGCGGGTCAACCTCTAGTATACTATAATGTTAAGGGTGGCGTACAAGCAATACATACAATTCAGCAGATTTCACGTATAATCATGTAACAGCGGGTTGCGAATAAGCATTTGAGATTCGTGTCCAATAATGTATTGACACGTGTCCTTGATCCTACTTATGCCTAAAGTTGGCTATGAGGGACTATTTTTGCCAAATCAAAAACTATGGATACGGGAGGACTAAAAGTGTCAACATGCTAAAACTTAGCCTCTGAGTGACCTTACACGATGTCCGTATTCTCAATTGAGCCACTTGTTGGCCGTAAGAAACCGTTTGAGGAATTATTTAAAAGTTTGTGCAACGAAGGGTTAAAAGTGTCAACATGTAAATTCTTACCTCTGAGTGACCTTTTAATGAACCGGGAGCTTATGATGTTGATCATACTCTTGGGAATGCCTAATAATGGCCAAGGAAGGCTTCGTATGCTAATTATAACATTCTACGCAAGTTTGGAGGTCAAAGGGGCTAAAACTGTCAACAAAATGAAACTTTGTGGGTATGTTTGATCAGCCACCACCGTAGGCTATGCCCCCACCGTAGCCTACGGCGGGACCTGATGACATCTATTGTTGTTTTGTGCCTTGGAGGCCACACAAAGCTCCAAATCGCCCCATTTCGAAACCAGGGGCTTCCAAACCACTAAGACACGTACTAGGACACTTGTAAGCCTCTCCTAACTCCCCTTAACACCTGTGATCACCTCCTTCAAGCTCCACAACTATAAATAGGGGTCTTGTTTCATGTTAAAACTTGCACCTCTTCTTGTTCTATCAATTCCTCTCATCTCCTGGAGATTCCCAACTGAAGGGAGCTTCCATGTTAGTTCTTTTCATCAGAGGTTCACTAGTAAGTGATCCTTTCCCTTGCATTTTCGTTTATTAAGCTTTTAAGCCAAAAGTCAAGCGTTATAAAGCTTTGACTTTCGGTTTAGACCATTATGGTCCAGCCATTGTTCGAGACGAACATGACTACGTGTTCGTAATTAGGTAGGTGTTAATCCCTAAAAAGGTAACCTCCTAATTACCACGTTTGCTTGGTCAATTGACGGGTCAAGGTTATTAATAAAAAGTCAAACTGGGTCAGATTTGAAAATAAATTCCTATATGATAATGTAGGTGTTATAAAATATGTTTTAACACTTAAACAACTTGCTAATAATTATTAAAACATGTGTAAACATGTTCAGCTCGTCATTCCAGGTTTAAGGTCGGTTCACAACCGAAAGTCGTAAAGTTTGACTTCTACTTTGACTTTCGATTCTGACCCGAATTAACAACTTAGGTCACTGATTCTAAGTTACATTATGACCATGTTATGTTATAGTATAACCCTCTGGAGTTATATTACATGGTCATGTAGTAATCCAAGTTTTTATTTCAAGTTCCGTTATTATGCCTAAAGTCGACTAAAATGCCCTTTTTGTTAAAAATAAGGTTTTAACTATAAATGAGCATGCAAATGAGTTAAGTACTGATATCTTAATATAATTAACATATCTTGATATTATAAATCCGGTCATAACTGAGTTTTGCTAAAATAATCGTAAATTATGTTTTTAAAGCTACCAAATCGCCCTTTTAGCGTATAAAATGGTTTAAACATAATTTCTTCAACAAAACTCGTTGGTTACTAATGTAATATCATAAAGGGTATTATTCGGGATATCAACTCAGATTGTAAACTGAGTTTTGCACACAAGATCTTGTATTATGTCCTTAAATGACGATAACGCCCTATCGGCGTATAAAATGGATTTTAACCAAGCTTTTATTACAAAACCTTTTACCCACTGATATGTTATATTAAATAACATATTATGGTTATATAAACTTGGTCATAACTTCAGTTTTCATTAAACATCTTGAATATCGTCATTTAGCGACTTAATCACCGTTTCGGCGCATAGTATGGTTAAAAACCATATTAGAGCACCAAGACTTGATACCTACTGATTTCAAAACCTTTTTTATATATATTTACAGTAGGTACATGATCTAAACTCAGATTCCCAAATAATTCGTCAAGTGATGCGTGAAATGACCAAAATGCCCTTTCGAGGCATAGTTTGGTCTTAAACTATATACCACACGTATACTTGATATCCTACTGATATAACATCATAAATGAACCATTTTTACAGAATGTTTATGACCACGACATCAGTTTACTTGCAAGCTCCTTTTATAAGTCATGAAATGACCAAAATGCCCTTTTAAGGCGTAACTTGATTTTAAAACCATAATGGGCAAACATGTTGATATCCTACTGATATTATAACATGTTCTAAATATAATGGCATATGGAACTTGTATACGGCTCATCCGGTTACCCGGTTTCGCTTATATGCGTACGGTTAAGCCTACGTGACTAGTTTACGTAATTTAACCGAAACGGGTTTAACCTTATCATTTTTATATCAAAATCAGAATGTAATATGTTTACCCACATTAAACAAGTTTTAGTACTTGTCGGGTTTAAAGTACATTCTATTCAAGTCATCACTTAATCTAGCGTTTAGTACCGTTATTATCTTTAAGCTACCCGGTTCGAGTCTACATGATAAATAGGACCCGTTAGCATTCTAATTGGTTATAAACACCATCATTTCCAGACTAAGAGCCTCCCGGTAGATTGTTACCTTACTTGTCTTCTTGAATTATCGGCTGAGTATTATTTTATTGAAGAATTAGCTCAGGTAAATACTTTTAACTTATTTTTCCTATACGGGCTTGGGATATGGTATAATAATACCGCTTGGTCGGGTATGGGATTATGTTATCGGAATGTGATTTAGTAAATCTTCATAACCCGTTTTATTTTGTATTGTTTGATAACTTAAACATTGGGGGTTAACTTGACCGTGTCTGGGATATCCTTGGCTCATTTAAATTACTAATGGCCACGACCTTAAGCACGGGATGTAGGCATACACCTGACAGATGCTAATGCTAATAAAAATATTGAATCCCATTGGTGGATTGTTTAAAGTGGCGTGTCGGTTAATCAGGTTATTCGGTTTCTGCACCGGACCCCATATGTATTGACAAACATGTAAAACTATAAACAATGTAATTTTGAACTATCCCAAGTTATTTATAAAATGTACCATGTGCGCCTAAAACCTTTTTTGGAAATATTTTCAAAATGAGTCGGTTATTAGTATTTACCAGTGAAAACTGACGTATTTTCAAAAGATCAAGTTAAAGGTGGCAACACGCAATAGGTCGGGAGCTGCGCTATAGTGACAATAAAGGATTTTGCAAGTCCCTAGGTTGCTTAAACTTTGTTGAACAATTTCCTTGTATATATTTATTTCGATCCGCATGTGGTTCTCTTTATTACAAGCCTTGCAATTTATTTTTGAACTTTGAACACTCGGTTTGTAATAGTAATTTAAATCCAAGACTTCTGTTGTGCTGTTTTTGTTTGGTTATGATGTTATCAACTACGTCACGATATTCCCCAACCGGGCCCATCGGGTACACGTGGAAATCGGGGTGTGACATGAGTATTTATAGGTGAAGTGAGAATGGTGAGCTGGAACATCAAGTTCGGGCGAACTTTTTTGTTTCTGGTGTTTTGGAGACAAGTCCGGGCGGACTTGTAGTTTTCTTGAGATTTATTGTGGCCTAGACAAGTTCGGGCGAACTTGTGTTATACAAGTTCGGCCGAACTTGACCTAGTGGCCAAGTTTTTGTTCGATTATTTCGCGTTAAGAGTTCGTTCGGCGATTCGGTTCGTATTAGTTAGTTATATTAAGAGTTATAATTGATTTAATAGTGCGATTTAGCGATTCGTGCGTATGAGAGCGTTGCGATAGCGATTATAACCATAACATAAACAAACATAACACATATAAAAACATAATTCCACATAATTAACTGCGTTTTGCGATGCGATGGCACAAGTGTTTATTAAACAATAACACACTCGGCTCGTATAGTAGCATAACTACTTGTGATTGCGATGAATTTGTGATTAATAAGCGATTGAATGCGATATAATTGTAAATAAACATAATTAATTAACATAACTTTCTCATAATCGAATCTTCAGAGTACAATAGAAACAAAAGAGAATAAAATACAATAACAACAAATTTCTAAGTTGTTACATATACATACATACATACATACATACGTATATACATTTATATATGTTGTATAAATATTGATTTATGGGTTTGGATTCTGCGTTGTGAGAGCATCATAACAAATCAAACTATATCTAAAATAGAGCTAAAATGAATGAGATATCAATGCTCGAAGTTGTAGCTAAGTGCTTGACATGTTCGCAAGTTAAAGCTGAACATCAGAAACCGTCAGGACTTCTTCAACAGCTCAAGATTCCCACTTGGAAATGGGAAATGGTAACTATGGATTTGATCACCAAGTTGCCAAAGACCAAGCGTGGTAATGACACAATTTGGGTCATCGTTGATAGGCTGACTAAATCAGCACATTTCTTGCCAATCAAAGAATCGTTTAGCTCAGACAAGTTGGCTAAAATGTATGTGGATGAGATCGTGTCCTTACATGGAGTGCCGGTGTCCATTGTATCCGATAGAGATACAAGATACACCTCTCACTTCTGGAAAAGCTTCCAGCAATCCTTAAGCACCCGGTTACACTTTAGTATTGCTTATCATCCGCAGACTGATGGACAAAGTGAACGTACTATTCAAACCCTTGAGGACATGCTACGTGCAAGTGTTGTAACATTTGTCTAAAACGGGTTTTCCAAACCCGCTCCGTTTGTAATCGAATATCAAGTTATAAATGTTTCGTTGCATATTTATGTCTATTTTGATTTTTAATGATACATAATTAATAAACAAACTAAACTGTAAAAGTTATAATTGATAAAAAGTAAAAATAAAATAATTAAAAAGAAAATGAGGCTGCCGGGACTCGAACCCGGGTCAGCCGGGTTTTGAACTCCAAAGACTTAACACATACACACATAACCACTCCGCCACTTGTTGTTTTCTGTCAACTCTAGGAAACAAATAAATCTTATAGACAATCATGAAGCAACCTGTTGCGCCAAACTGAAACCGTAATCGGCTTTCAACCGTCCCAAAACGGTTGAGTGTTCGCGGATTCTGGTTTATAACCGATGCACCGACGATCCTAATCAATTCAGTCTTGAATTAACTTAAATTTTGATGATGATCGGTTTTTATAACCGAAGATATTCAATTTCTGAATTACTTCAATCAAAGACCTCTCTCGCGACTTAGAAACATTCTACAAACCTTCAATTGCACTTTCGCTGTTCATTCAGTTCGTCAGAAAAACTTTTTTTAACTCGCCGGAAAATCTCTGCAAGTCGCCGGAAAACCGAGACCTTCATTAATACGGTAAATACTTCGACTATTTCAGTTTCAATCCGTTGTTAGACCGTTACTAACTTCAAACCAACAATCAGAATCAATCCCAGACGACATAGCCGGAATATTCAGCTCTCGCCGGAAAACTTCTGGAATTTCCAATCTCACGCGGTGAATCGGTATGAACATTCAAAACCTCTGTTAATCCTTGTTTAGTACCCCACTTTCATAACTAATCAATCAAATTTGGTAATTGACCCGAACAGAGGAAGCTCATAATCAGAGCCAACGATCCTTGCCGGAGTTTCGAGAACGACGACCTTTTCCGGTACTTTCTTTCCCCAAACCTTCTCCGTTCATCACCTTTCAACTTGTTCATATTATTCGTTAACTGAATTAAACAAATAACAGCGAGATAACCGTTGTCTATGTTATAGACGAAGAAGACGAAGTAGTAGATGATATTAAGATTAATTAAAATGGATATTGTAAACGGGTTAGACACACAGTCCAGCGGTGGACTGTGTGCACATACAAATCACATGCCGCGAGTTCGATCCTTGACACACGTATACCTCGTAATTAAAATGTTCTTTTTTTTCTAAATGAACCGGATCCTTTTCGCAATTAGATGTTAAGTATAATAAAAATCTGTATATTAAACTAGTTAGACACACAGTCCAGCGGTGGACTGTGTGTAACAATAAAGCACAGGTCCCGGGTTCGAGACCTGTTAGTGACACCGGTTCGATGATTTAAAATATTTTTGAAAATAAAAGAATTTTGAATAAACTGAGTTAGTATATAAGTATAATTAAAAACAGAATTATTTCAGGTTAGACACGTAGCTCAGTTGGTAGAGCTGCGTGCACGCGAACGGGAGGTCTCGGGTTCGAGCCTCACCCGGCGCATACAATTACACAATAAAACGGTCAACAAGTCAAACGGTCAACGGTCAATGCAAAAGTCAACATATTTTTATATTTTTATTTATTTAAATTTAATTTAAAAATCAATTAAAAATACTTAAAAATAATGTTTTTAAAGATAGGAAATAGCCTTAAATTCACAAAAAATATATCTAAAAATCTTATTAAAATTATTAATAAAATCCACTCATTTACTATATTTTCCGTTATTATTTAGGTTAGTTAATTCTCGTTGTTCAATCATTCCAACTCGTGCGCATCTCATCACCTCCAACCAAACGCAACCAATGTGAGTGAATCTTTACAAATTCCCCGTTTTAATCACGTTTTTGGGGTGTATCATGTGTCTTGCCACTTATTATATTTAACTCATTGTGCATACATCATATCATGAACAAATGTGTATTCAGCTTGTTTCAACTGTTTGTGTGGTTATTATAGATTTAATTTATTATTTTCAGTACATGCAAGTTCATAGGCCGCCGCTCCCCATTACATTATGAGCGTTGAGCATGTTCCCCATTACATTATGAGCGTGAACCTGGCGTGCCAACATACGATCGGCTCCGTTTGATTGAGCCTTGATCGCACAGACATTTATCATTTTCAGTACATGCAATACGATCGGCTCCGTTTGATTGAGCCTTGATCGCACAGTTTCATTCATGTTATATATTTATGCAAGTTATTGTATGTTATTATATGTCATTTGTATGATATTGTATGTTATAGTTTGTGGTTGACATTGTTACTGATTGATTATTTACATTTGCTCACTTATGATTATGCACAATTTTTCCTTGATAAAATAACAAGAAAATCAATAATAAATGTTTATCTAACAAGGTTCACTCGCCAACTTATGTTGACCCAAAACCCCCCATTTTTTACACATGATACAGGTGAACCAGCTGCAGCAAGAAACACATAGGATTGGCCTAGAAGAATAAAATGATTTAGAGCTTGGAATTGTTTAGTTGGTTATTTTTCTTTATATTTGTATGGACATGTTTGTATTATTGAGAATGTAATTTTGACTTTAATAAATATGAAACATATTAGTAAATATCATGAGCTTTGGTGATAACCCAATTATGCCCCGACTCTTATTCCGCTGCGGGTCGGGGTGTGACAGATTGGTATCAGAGCCATGACTATAGGGATATAGGATAGGTTATTAGACCCTTAGAGCCTATACTATAGTTGATTAGAAATTTTTAAGATTTTTGTGTGTTACATGCCAAATTTCATGATGTTTATATGTTTTATGTTTAATGTTACATTCAATATTATGCAAGCATGTTCATAAGTACATATTATCATATAATGCCTATCATGAATCATATTCTCATGACATATCATATCCATGAAAGCACACATCACATCATTTTCATGATTGTTTTTACAATGATTTTGTATTTTCAAATCTCATCAAAGTGAGTTCTCATGACGGGCATGTAGTAACTGGAAGGGTACAAGTACCGGTAGTCGGAACGTCCTGTCTAGGTTGGCATTCGTATAAATCCAAAATAAAGGACCAGTTTGCCTACCTGGGGACTAACGATGAGAGTACGAAGTACCTATTAGGCCAAAGCATGCTATACCAAACGTCATGTGAGCTAACCCCACTTTGAGTTGTCACTGTGTCTACACCTGGACACATTCCGACCATACATATCATAAACATATTTTGTGGTTTGCATTCGGGTGATGCGAGTGTTAAATCGCCAATACTAATGTGAATCCTACCAAGCCAATAGTCATGGGGGCCCACATGACTATACAGGTGAAGGTATGGGGGACATTTGAGGCCCAACATGAGCAAACCCAAGACATCCTATGGATGTAGTTGCATTATTGATATTTATGTTATTTTCATTTTCTTTAAGACACATGACACCTAAAAAGACTCCATAAACTCACAATCTTCTTATGTATGTTCCTGTAGATGTCGGCTAGACAACAACGAGGGGGTAAAAGATCAGGAAGATCTCACGAACGCTTGGCCGCACAAATCGCGAAACAAATGGCCGCGGTGCTTCCTGACATTGTGGTTCAAGTACAACAAGCTCTCGCCACAAATCCCGCTAACCCTCCCCAGCAAGACGACAAGAACATCGGCAACCCTCCTACCAGTAAGTGCTCATATAAACATTTCAAGTCTTGCGATCCTCCTAAATTTGAAGGGACCGAAGGTGTCACTGCTCTCTTCCACTGGTTTGAGGAAATGGAAAACACCTTCCTCAACTGCGATTGTCCTGAGGATCGTAAGGTACGATACGCAACCGGGAGACTATTTGGGGTAGCTCTCACCTGGTGGAATACTGAAAAGGGGAAGAGGGTAATTGATGATGCAATGGCCTTAACGTGGGAGGAGTTAAGGGAAATCATGACGAGGCGATTCTGTCCTAGAAGTGAGCTTAAGAAGCTAGAGGACGAATTTCATTCTTTGAAGCAAAAGGAGGGAGATCATACTTCCTACAACAAGAGGTTCTTAGAGTTGAACCAAATGGTCCCTAATTTGTTTACCCCAGTTTATCGCTTAATCGAGCATTATATTCGAGGTCTTCCCTCAAAAATTCAAGATTCAGTCCTCAGCACTTCGCCAGCAATACTTGAAGCTGCTATGGAACTAGCGACTGAACTGACCGAGAATCGAATTCGCAACGGTAAGTTTAAAGAGGAGAAGAAGAAAGCCCCCGTTGAGGGCCAAACATCAAACCATTCCACCTCCTCCTCTAAGTTTGCTAACAAGAGGAAACGTAACACCAGAAACTTCGCTGTCACACAAACCAATTTCCCTATCCCTGCTGCACCCATTACCCAAGTTGCCCCTTCACCTGCACCATACAAAAGACCATACTCTGGCCCGTTACCAAAATGCAACCGTTGCCAATACCACCATTTTCCTGATCATCCCTACCAACATTGCACCAGCTGTGGTCGCGCAGGTCATACTGTTCAAACCTGTCGCATGCCTCAACGAACGAGCCGCCACCAGCCTTCAACCCAAACCCACCAACAAATAATGGGTCAAGCCCAACAACCCCTACTATTACCACCTACCCAACATTTAGCCCAAACATACTACCAACCCAACTATCCCATGGTACAACCTATGCGGGCTTGCTACAATTGTGGAGACCCAAGCCATTTTAGAAACACTTGTCCAAGGTTGGTGAACATTATTCATGCTCAAGCCCAAGCCAATCCGGTGAATCAAGCGAACCAAGCTCCTCCACCTGCAAGAGGAAGAGCTTTCAACATCAACGCTAATCAGGCTAGAGCTGACGGCAATGTGGTTAACGGTACGTTCCTTATCAATGGTAGATATGAATCCATGTTGTTTGATACTGGCGCGGATAAAAGTTTTGTGTCCTTAGAGTTTGAACCCATCCTAAACCAAAATCGTGATAAGCTCATGGAATCCATAACAGTAGAAGTTGCTGACGGGAAACCGGTCTCATTGAACTCTATTATACGCAATTGTACTCTTACTCTAAACGATCACAATTTTCTAGTTGACCTCATTCCAATGAAGTTGGGAAGCTTTGACATTATAATTGGTATGGACTGGCTCAGCCAACATCAGGCTGAAGTTGTATGTCGTGAAAAGTTTATACGCATTCCTCTTTCAAACAGTCAGACTCTACGAATCTTTGGAGAAACCTCGTCAAAAGGGCACAGATTAATGTCCTGTCTTCAAGCTCAAAAATATCTTCGCAAGAATTTTGTCGCGTTTTTAGCTCATGTCGTCAAAAAGGGAACCATGGAGAAGAAACTTGAAGACATCCCAGTAGTTAAAGATTTCCCGCAAGTTTTTCCTGACGACATTTCAGGACTTCCTCCAGTTAGAGAAGTCGAATTCCGTATTGATCTCATACCTGGTGCTACACCAGTTGCAAAGTCTCCTTATAGGTTAGCCCCCTCTGAAATGCAAGAGCTAGCCAGTCAATTGCAAGAGTTGACTGACAAAGGATTCATACGTCCTAGCTCCTCGCCTTGGGGTGCACCTGTCCTTTTTGTGAAGAAGAAAGATGGATCGTTTCGCATGTGCATCGACTACAGAGAACTCAACAAGTTAACAATCAAGAATCGCTATCCATTACCTCGCATTGATGATCTTCTTGACCAACTTCAAGGTGCCAACTGCTTTTCAAAAATCGACCTTCGATCTGGTTATCATCAACTTAGAGTACATGAAGAAGACGTCCCAAAGACTGCTTTCCGAACTCGTTATGGTCATTATGAATTCATGGTCATGCCATTTGGTTTAACCAACGCTCCAGCTGTCTTCATGGATCTAATGAACAGAGTCTGCAAACCTTATCTCAATCGTTTTGTTATAGTCTTCATCGACGACATTCTCATTTATTCAAAGTCTAAGTCTGATCATGAGCGTCATCTTCGACTCATCCTTACACTCCTAGAGAATGAAAAGCTTTACGCCAAATTCTCCAAATGGGAATTCTGGTTAAAAGAGGTACAATTCCTTGGGCATGTAGTCAATGACAAGGGAATACATGTCGACCCCTCAAAGATCAAAGCGGTACAAGAATGGCAAGCGCCACGTACACCAACTGAAGTAAGATCTTTTCTTGGTTTGGCTGGTTATTATCGTCGTTTCATTTCAAACTTCTCACGCATTGCTGTACCACTCACGGCTTTAACTCATAAGGGAAAACTTTTCATATGGGGACCCAAGCAAGAAGAAGCCTTCCAAACCCTTAAACAAAAACTCTGTGATGCACCAATCCTCACTCTGCCTGAAGGTTGTGATGATTTCGTGGTTTATTGCGACGCGTCAGGGCAAGGATTAGGCTGTGTCCTAATGCAAAGAGGAAAGGTTATAGCTTATGCTTCGAGACAACTCAAGATTCATGAAAAGAACTACACCACCCATGACCTAGAACTTGGAGCCGTTGTGTTCGCTCTTAAGATATGGAGACATTATCTCTACTATACTAAGTGTGAAATATACACTGACCACAAGAGTCTTCAACATATCTTCAATCAAAAAGAGTTAAACATGAGGCAACGAAGATGGGTCGAACTTCTAAATGACTACGACTGTGAAATTCGGTACCACCCTGGCAAAGCAAATGTGGTGGCTGACGCACTCATTCGAAAGGGTTATGCGAACTCCATTCGTCTTCTATGTTCGCAAATCATAACTGACATTAAAGATCAAATTCGAGAAGCTCAACATGTTTCAGTAACGGAAGATGATGTACGAAAGGAGCTGTCCTGTGGAGCTGAACTTAAAATTGAAACTAAATCTGACGGTATTCTGTACTATCTAGATCGTATATGGATTCCTGACCACAACAACCTCCGTGAATTTCTTATGAATGAGGCTCACAAAACACGATACTCTATACACCCAGGCGCTGATAAGATGTATCAAGACCTTCGATACACCTACTGGTGGCCTGGAATGAAAAAGGATATTGCTGTTTTTGTTTCCAAGTGCCTTACATGTTCCAAGGTGAAAGCTGAACACCAAAGACCCTCAGGACTTCTGGTCCAACCTGAAATACCTGTATGGAAGTGGGAAAACATAACCATGGACTTCATTACCGGGTTACCTCACACTTCTGGTGGGTATGACACTATCTGGGTAATAATTGACCGACTTACAAAATCAGCTCACTTTATTCCTATCCGCGAAGATTTCAAGAACGAAAAGCTAGCTCGTATTTATATCAGCGAAATCGTAAGCCGACATGGTGTACCATTAAGCATTATATCAGATCGTGATGGTCGTTTCACTTCACGAACATGGCAAGCAGTACAAGCCGCCTTGGGTACACGATTAGATCTCAGTACCGCCTATCATCCACAGACTGATGGAAAATCTGAACGCACCATTCAAACTCTTGAAGATATGCTTCGAGCATGTGTCATAGACTTCAAGGGAAATTGGGACGCTCATTTACCATTAGTTGAATTTTCGTACAATAACAGCTATCATTCAAGCATCGGCATGGCACCTTTTGAAGCTTTATATGGTCGTAAGTGCCGATCTCCAGTATGTTGGCACGAAATTGGGGAAGCTCAAATCACTGGTCCAGAATTGATTCAAGAAACCACAGACAAGATCCGTCAAATTCGTAACAATCTTCTAGCGGCTCAAAGTCGTCAAAAGAGTTATGCAGATAAACGACGGAAGCCTTTGGAGTTTAACATTGGTGATCATGTACTTTTAAAAGTATCATCGTGGAAGGGAGTAGTTCGTTTTGGTCAAAAATGCAAACTAGCACCACGTTATGTAGGACCTTTCAAGATACTCGAAAGAGTAGAACCTGTAGCATACAAGCTTGATCTACCAGAAGAACTCAACAGGATTCATCCCACATTCCACGTATCAAACTTGAAGAAGTGCCTCGCTGATGAAAACCTCCATATTCCTCTGGAAGATATTCAGATTGATGAATCTATGCATTTTGTTGAAAGACCTGTAGAGATCATGGACTTCGGAGAAAAACGTCTACGACGAAGTCGCATTCCAATTGTTAGGGTACGCTGGGAGTCAAAACGGGGACCTGAGTTTACTTGGGAACGTGAAGACTCAATGCGCGAAAAATACCCGCATCTTTTTCCTACTACTACTTAAATTTCGGGACGAAATTCCTAAAAGTAGGGGATACTGTAACATTTTTCAAAAACGGGTTTTCCAAACCCGCTCCGTTTGTAATCGAATATCAAGTTATGAATGTTTCGTTGCGTATTTATGTCTATTTGATTTTTAATGATACATAATTAATAAACAAACTAAACTATAAAAGTTATAATTGATAAAAAGTAAAAATAAAATAATTAAAAAGAAAATGAGGCTGCCAGGACTCGAACCCGGGTCAGCCGGGTTTTGAACTCCAAAGACTTAACACATACACACATAACCACTCCGCCACTTGTTGTTTTCTGTCAACTCTAGGAAACAAATAAATCTTATAGACAATCATGAAGCAACCTGTTGCGCCAAACTGAAATCGTAATCGGCTTTCAACCGTCCCAAAACGGTTGAGTGTTCGCGGATTCTGGTTTATAACCGATGCACCGACGATCCTAATCAATTCAGTCTTGAATTAACTTAAATTTTGATGATGATCGGTTTTTATAACCGAAGATATTCAATTTCTGAATTACTTCAATCAAAGACCTCTCTCGCGACTTAGAAACATTCTACAAACCTTCAATTGCACTTTCGCTATTCATTCAGTTCGTCAGAAAAACTTTTTTTAGCTCGCCGGAAAATCTCTGCAAGTCGCCGGAAAACCGAGACCTTCATTAATACGGTAAATACTTCGACTATTTCAGTTTCAATCCGTTGTTAGACCGTTACTAACTTCAAACCAACAATCAGAATCAATCCCAGACGACATAGCCGGAATATTCAGCTCTCGCCGGAAAACTTCTGGAATATTCACCTTTCAACTTGTTCATATTATTCGTTAACTGAATTAAACAAATAACAGCGAGATAACCGTTGTCTGTGTTATAGACGAAGAAGACGAAGTAGTAGATGATATTAAGATTAATTAAAATGGATATTGTAAACGGGTTAGACACACAGTCCAGCGGTGGACTGTGTGCACATACAAATCACATGCCGCGAGTTCGATCCTTGACACACGTATACCTCGTAATTAAAATGTTCTTTTTTTTCTAAATGAACAGGATCCTTTTCGCAATTAGATGTTAAGTATAATAAAAATCTGTATATTAAACAAGTTAGACACACAGTCCAGCGGTGGACTGTGTGTAACAATAAAGCACAGGTCCCGGGTTCGAGACCTGTTAGTGACACCGGTTCGATGATTTAAAATATTTTTGAAAATAAAAGAATTTTGAATAAACTGAGTTAGTATATAAGTATAATTAAAAACAGAATTATTTCAGGTTAGACACGTAGCTCAGTTGGTAGAGCTGCGTGCACGCGAACGGGAGGTCTCGGGTTCGAGCCTCACCCGGCGCATACAATTACACAATAAAACGGTCAACAAGTCAAACGGTCAACGGTCAATGCAAAAGTCAACATATTTTTATATTTTTATTTATTTAATTTAATTTAAAAATCAATTAAAAATACTTAAAAATAATGTTTTTAAAGATAGGAAATAGCCTTAAATTCACAAAAAATATATCTAAAAATCTTATTAAAATTATTAATAAAATCCACTCATTTACTATATTTTCCGTTATTATTTAGGTTAGTTAATTCTCGTTGTTCAATCATTCCAACTCGTGCGCATCTCATCACCTCCAACCAAACGCAACCAATGTGAGTGAATCTTTACAAATTCCCCGTTTTAATCACGTTTTTGGGGTGTATCATGTGTCTTGCCACTTATTATATTTAACTCATTGTGCATACATCATATCATGAACAAATGTGTATTCAGCTTGTTTCAACTGTTTGTGTGGTTATTATAGATTTAATTTATTATTTTCAGTACATGCAAGTTCATAGGCCGCCGCTCCCCATTACATTATGAGCGTTGAGCATGTTCCCCATTACATTATGAGCGTGAACCTGGCGTGCCAACATACGATCGGCTCCGTTTGATTGAGCCTTGATCGCACAGACATTTATCATTTTCAGTACATGCAATACGATCGGCTCCGTTTGATTGAGCCTTGATCGCACAGTTTCATTCATGTTATATATTTATGCAAGTTATTGTATGTTATTATATGTCATTTGTATGATATTGTATGTTATAGTTTGTGGTTGACATTGTTACTGATTGATTATTTACATTTGCTCACTTATGATTATGCACAATTTTTCCTTGATAAAATAACAAGAAAATCAATAATAAATGTTTATCTAACAAGGTTCACTCGCCAACTTATGTTGACCCAAAACCCCCCATTTTTTACACATGATACAGGTGAACCAGCTGCAGCAAGAAACACATAGGATTGGCCTAGAAGAATAAAATGATTTAGAGCTTGGAATTGTTTAGTTGGTTATTTTTCTTTATATTTGTATGGACATGTTTGTATTATTGAGAATGTAATTTTGACTTTAATAAATATGAAACATATTAGTAAATATCATGAGCTTTGGTGATAACCCAATTATGCCCCGACTCTTATTCCGCTGCGGGTCGGGGTGTGACAGATTGGTATCAGAGCCATGACTATAGGGATATAGGATAGGTTATTAGACCCTTAGAGCCTATACTATAGTTGATTAGAAATTTTTAAGATTTTTGTGTGTTACATGCCAAATTTCATGATGTTTATATGTTTTATGTTTAATGTTACATTCAATATTATGCAAGCATGTTCATAAGTACATATTATCATATAATGCCTATCATGAATCATATTCTCATGACATATCATATCCATGAAAGCACACATCACATCATTTTCATGATTGTTTTTACAATGATTTTGTATTTTCAAATCTCATCAAAGTGAGTTCTCATGACGGGCATGTAGTAACTGGAAGGGTACAAGTACCGGTAGTCGGAACGTCCTGTCTAGGTTGGCATTCGTATAAATCCAAAATAAAGGACCAGTTTGCCTACCTGGGGACTAACGATGAGAGTACGAAGTACCTATTAGGCCAAAGCATGCTATACCAAACGTCATGTGAGCTAACCCCACTTTGAGTTGTCACTGTGTCTACACCTGGACACATTCCGACCATACATATCATAAACATATTTTGTGGTTTGCATTCGGGTGATGCGAGTGTTAAATCGCCAATACTAATGTGAATCCTACCAAGCCAATAGTCATGGGGGCCCACATGACTATACAGGTGAAGGTATGGGGGACATTTGAGGCCCAACATGAGCAAACCCAAGACATCCTATGGATGTAGTTGCATTATTGATATTTATGTTATTTTCATTTTCTTTAAGACACATGACACCTAAAAAGACTCCATAAACTCACAATCTTCTTATGTATGTTCCTGTAGATGTCGGCTAGACAACAACGAGGGGGTAAAAGATCAGGAAGATCTCACGAACGCTTGGCCGCACAAATCGCGAAACAAATGGCCGCGGTGCTTCCTGACATTGTGGTTCAAGTACAACAAGCTCTCGCCACAAATCCCGCTAACCCTCCCCAGCAAGACGACAAGAACATCGGCAACCCTCCTACCAGTAAGTGCTCATATAAACATTTCAAGTCTTGCGATCCTCCTAAATTTGAAGGACCGAAGGTGTCACTGCTCTCTTCCACTGGTTTGAGGAAATGGAAAACACCTTCCTCAACTGCGATTGTCCTGAGGATCGTAAGGTACGATACGCAACCGGGAGACTATTTGGGGTAGCTCTCACCTGGTGGAATACTGAAAAGGGGAAGAGGGTAATTGATGATGCAATGGCCTTAACGTGGGAGGAGTTAAGGGAAATCATGACGAGGCGATTCTGTCCTAGAAGTGAGCTTAAGAAGCTAGAGGACGAATTTCATTCTTTGAAGCAAAAGGAGGGAGATCATACTTCCTACAACAAGAGGTTCTTAGAGTTGAACCAAATGGTCCCTAATTTGTTTACCCCAGTTTATCGCTTAATCGAGCATTATATTCGAGGTCTTCCCTCAAAAATTCAAGATTCAGTCCTCAGCACTTCGCCAGCAATACTTGAAGCTGCTATGGAACTAGCGACTGAACTGACCGAGAATCGAATTCGCAACGGTAAGTTTAAAGAGGAGAAGAAGAAAGCCCCCGTTGAGGGCCAAACATCAAACCATTCCACCTCCTCCTCTAAGTTTGCTAACAAGAGGAAACGTAACACCAGAAACTTCGCTGTCACACAAACCAATTTCCCTATCCCTGCTGCACCCATTACCCAAGTTGCCCCTTCACCTGCACCATACAAAAGACCATACTCTGGCCCGTTACCAAAATGCAACCGTTGCCAATACCACCATTTTCCTGATCATCCCTACCAACATTGCACCAGCTGTGGTCGCGCAGGTCATACTGTTCAAACCTGTCGCATGCCTCAGCGAACGAGCCGCCACCAGCCTTCAACCCAAACCCACCAACAAATAATGGGTCAAGCCCAACAACCCCTACTATTACCACCTACCCAACATTTAGCCCAAACATACTACCAACCCAACTATCCCATGGTACAACCTATGCGGGCTTGCTACAATTGTGGAGACCCAAGCCATTTTAGAAACACTTGTCCAAGGTTGGTGAACATTATTCATGCTCAAGCCCAAGCCAATCCGGTGAATCAAGCGAACCAAGCTCCTCCACCTGCAAGAGGAAGAGCTTTCAACATCAACGCTAATCAGGCTAGAGCTGACGGCAATGTGGTTAACGGTACGTTCCTTATCAATGGTAGATATGAATCCATGTTGTTTGATACTGGCGCGGATAAAAGTTTTGTGTCCTTAGAGTTTGAACCCATCCTAAACCAAAATCGTGATAAGCTCATGGAATCCATAACAGTAGAAGTTGCTGACGGGAAACCGGTCTCATTGAACTCTATTATACGCAATTGTACTCTTACTCTAAACGATCACAATTTTCTAGTTGACCTCATTCCAATGAAGTTGGGAAGCTTTGACATTATAATTGGTATGGACTGGCTCAGCCAACATCAGGCTGAAGTTGTATGTCGTGAAAAGTTTATACGCATTCCTCTTTCAAACAGTCAGACTCTACGAATCTTTGGAGAAACCTCGTCAAAAGGGCACAGATTAATGTCCTGTCTTCAAGCTCAAAAATATCTTCGCAAGAATTTTGTCGCGTTTTTAGCTCATGTCGTCAAAAAGGGAACCATGGAGAAGAAACTTGAAGACATCCCAGTAGTTAAAGATTTCCCGCAAGTTTTTCCTGACGACATTTCAGGACTTCCTCCAGTTAGAGAAGTCGAATTCCGTATTGATCTCATACCTGGTGCTACACCAGTTGCAAAGTCTCCTTATAGGTTAGCCCCCTCTGAAATGCAAGAGCTAGCCAGTCAATTGCAAGAGTTGACTGACAAAGGATTCATACGTCCTAGCTCCTCGCCTTGGGGTGCACCTGTCCTTTTTGTGAAGAAGAAAGATGGATCGTTTCGCATGTGCATCGACTACAGAGAACTCAACAAGTTAACAATCAAGAATCGCTATCCATTACCTCGCATTGATGATCTTCTTGACCAACTTCAAGGTGCCAACTGCTTTTCAAAAATCGACCTTCGATCTGGTTATCATCAACTTAGAGTACATGAAGAAGACGTCCCAAAGACTGCTTTCCGAACTCGTTATGGTCATTATGAATTCATGGTCATGCCATTTGGTTTAACCAACGCTCCAGCTGTCTTCATGGATCTAATGAACAGAGTCTGCAAACCTTATCTCAATCGTTTTGTTATAGTCTTCATCGACGACATTCTCATTTATTCAAAGTCTAAGTCTGATCATGAGCGTCATCTTCGACTCATCCTTACACTCCTAGAGAATGAAAAGCTTTACGCCAAATTCTCCAAATGGGAATTCTGGTTAAAAGAGGTACAATTCCTTGGGCATGTAGTCAATGACAAGGGAATACATGTCGACCCCTCAAAGATCAAAGCGGTACAAGAATGGCAAGCGCCACGTACACCAACTGAAGTAAGATCTTTTCTTGGTTTGGCTGGTTATTATCGTCGTTTCATTTCAAACTTCTCACGCATTGCTGTACCACTCACGGCTTTAACTCATAAGGGAAAACTTTTCATATGGGGACCCAAGCAAGAAGAAGCCTTCCAAACCCTTAAACAAAAACTCTGTGATGCACCAATCCTCACTCTGCCTGAAGGTTGTGATGATTTCGTGGTTTATTGCGACGCGTCAGGGCAAGGATTAGGCTGTGTCCTAATGCAAAGAGGAAAGGTTATAGCTTATGCTTCGAGACAACTCAAGATTCATGAAAAGAACTACACCACCCATGACCTAGAACTTGGAGCCGTTGTGTTCGCTCTTAAGATATGGAGACATTATCTCTACTATACTAAGTGTGAAATATACACTGACCACAAGAGTCTTCAACATATCTTCAATCAAAAAGAGTTAAACATGAGGCAACGAAGATGGGTCGAACTTCTAAATGACTACGACTGTGAAATTCGGTACCACCCTGGCAAAGCAAATGTGGTGGCTGACGCACTCATTCGAAAGGGTTATGCGAACTCCATTCGTCTTCTATGTTCGCAAATCATAACTGACATTAAAGATCAAATTCGAGAAGCTCAACATGTTTCAGTAACGGAAGATGATGTACGAAAGGAGCTGTCCTGTGGAGCTGAACTTAAAATTGAAACTAAATCTGACGGTATTCTGTACTATCTAGATCGTATATGGATTCCTGACCACAACAACCTCCGTGAATTTCTTATGAATGAGGCTCACAAAACACGATACTCTATACACCCAGGCGCTGATAAGATGTATCAAGACCTTCGATACACCTACTGGTGGCCTGGAATGAAAAAGGATATTGCTGTTTTTGTTTCCAAGTGCCTTACATGTTCCAAGGTGAAAGCTGAACACCAAAGACCCTCAGGACTTCTGGTCCAACCTGAAATACCTGTATGGAAGTGGGAAAACATAACCATGGACTTCATTACCGGGTTACCTCACACTTCTGGTGGGTATGACACTATCTGGGTAATAATTGACCGACTTACAAAATCAGCTCACTTTATTCCTATCCGCGAAGATTTCAAGAACGAAAAGCTAGCTCGTATTTATATCAGCGAAATCGTAAGCCGACATGGTGTACCATTAAGCATTATATCAGATCGTGATGGTCGTTTCACTTCACGAACATGGCAAGCAGTACAAGCCGCCTTGGGTACACGATTAGATCTCAGTACCGCCTATCATCCACAGACTGATGGAAAATCTGAACGCACCATTCAAACTCTTGAAGATATGCTTCGAGCATGTGTCATAGACTTCAAGGGAAATTGGGACGCTCATTTACCATTAGTTGAATTTTCGTACAATAACAGCTATCATTCAAGCATCGGCATGGCACCTTTTGAAGCTTTATATGGTCGTAAGTGCCGATCTCCAGTATGTTGGCACGAAATTGGGGAAGCTCAAATCACTGGTCCAGAATTGATTCAAGAAACCACAGACAAGATCCGTCAAATTCGTAACAATCTTCTAGCGGCTCAAAGTCGTCAAAAGAGTTATGCAGATAAACGACGGAAGCCTTTGGAGTTTAACATTGGTGATCATGTACTTTTAAAAGTATCATCGTGGAAGGGAGTAGTTCGTTTTGGTCAAAAATGCAAACTAGCACCACGTTATGTAGGACCTTTCAAGATACTCGAAAGAGTAGAACCTGTAGCATACAAGCTTGATCTACCAGAAGAACTCAACAGGATTCATCCCACATTCCACGTATCAAACTTGAAGAAGTGCCTCGCTGATGAAAACCTCCATATTCCTCTGGAAGATATTCAGATTGATGAATCTATGCATTTTGTTGAAAGACCTGTAGAGATCATGGACTTCGGAGAAAAACGTCTACGACGAAGTCGCATTCCAATTGTTAGGGTACGCTGGGAGTCAAAACGGGGACCTGAGTTTACTTGGGAACGTGAAGACTCAATGCGCGAAAAATACCCGCATCTTTTTCCTACTACTACTTAAATTTCGGGACGAAATTCCTAAAAGTAGGGGATACTGTAACATTTTTCAAAAACGGGTTTTCCAAACCCGCTCCGTTTGTAATCGAATATCAAGTTATGAATGTTTCGTTGCGTATTTATGTCTATTTGATTTTTAATGATACATAATTAATAAACAAACTAAACTATAAAAGTTATAATTGATAAAAAGTAAAAATAAAATAATTAAAAAGAAAATGAGGCTGCCAGGACTCGAACCCGGGTCAGCCGGGTTTTGAACTCCAAAGACTTAACACATACACACATAACCACTCCGCCACTTGTTGTTTTCTGTCAACTCTAGGAAACAAATAAATCTTATAGACAATCATGAAGCAACCTGTTGCGCCAAACTGAAATCGTAATCGGCTTTCAACCGTCCCAAAACGGTTGAGTGTTCGCGGATTCTGGTTTATAACCGATGCACCGACGATCCTAATCAATTCAGTCTTGAATTAACTTAAATTTTGATGATGATCGGTTTTTATAACCGAAGATATTCAATTTCTGAATTACTTCAATCAAAGACCCTCTCTCGCGACTTAGAAACATTCTACAAACCTTCAATTGCACTTTCGCTATTCATTCAGTTCGTCAGAAAAACTTTTTTTAGCTCGCCGGAAAATCTCTGCAAGTCGCCGGAAAACCGAGACCTTCATTAATACGGTAAATACTTCGACTATTTCAGTTTCAATCCGTTGTTAGACCGTTACTAACTTCAAACCAACAATCAGAATCAATCCCAGACGACATAGCCGGAATATTCAGCTCTCGCCGGAAAACTTCTGGAATATTCACCTTTCAACTTGTTCATATTATTCGTTAACTGAATTAAACAAATAACAGCGAGATAACCGTTGTCTGTGTTATAGACGAAGAAGACGAAGTAGTAGATGATATTAAGATTAATTAAAATGGATATTGTAAACGGGTTAGACACACAGTCCAGCGGTGGACTGTGTGCACATACAAATCACATGCCGCGAGTTCGATCCTTGACACACGTATACCTCGTAATTAAAATGTTCTTTTTTTTCTAAATGAACAGGATCCTTTTCGCAATTAGATGTTAAGTATAATAAAAATCTGTATATTAAACAAGTTAGACACACAGTCCAGCGGTGGACTGTGTGTAACAATAAAGCACAGGTCCCGGGTTCGAGACCTGTTAGTGACACCGGTTCGATGATTTAAAATATTTTTGAAAATAAAAGAATTTTGAATAAACTGAGTTAGTATATAAGTATAATTAAAAACAGAATTATTTCAGGTTAGACACGTAGCTCAGTTGGTAGAGCTGCGTGCACGCGAACGGGAGGTCTCGGGTTCGAGCCTCACCCGGCGCATACAATTACACAATAAAACGGTCAACAAGTCAAACGGTCAACGGTCAATGCAAAAGTCAACATATTTTTATATTTTTATTTATTTAATTTAATTTAAAAATCAATTAAAAATACTTAAAAATAATGTTTTTAAAGATAGGAAATAGCCTTAAATTCACAAAAAATATATCTAAAAATCTTATTAAAATTATTAATAAAATCCACTCATTTACTATATTTTCCGTTATTATTTAGGTTAGTTAATTCTCGTTGTTCAATCATTCCAACTCGTGCGCATCTCATCACCTCCAACCAAACGCAACCAATGTGAGTGAATCTTTACAAATTCCCCGTTTTAATCACGTTTTTGGGGTGTATCATGTGTCTTGCCACTTATTATATTTAACTCATTGTGCATACATCATATCATGAACAAATGTGTATTCAGCTTGTTTCAACTGTTTGTGTGGTTATTATAGATTTAATTTATTATTTTCAGTACATGCAAGTTCATAGGCCGCCGCTCCCCATTACATTATGAGCGTTGAGCATGTTCCCCATTACATTATGAGCGTGAACCTGGCGTGCCAACATACGATCGGCTCCGTTTGATTGAGCCTTGATCGCACAGACATTTATCATTTTCAGTACATGCAATACGATCGGCTCCGTTTGATTGAGCCTTGATCGCACAGTTTCATTCATGTTATATATTTATGCAAGTTATTGTATGTTATTATATGTCATTTGTATGATATTGTATGTTATAGTTTGTGGTTGACATTGTTACTGATTGATTATTTACATTTGCTCACTTATGATTATGCACAATTTTTCCTTGATAAAATAACAAGAAAATCAATAATAAATGTTTATCTAACAAGGTTCACTCGCCAACTTATGTTGACCCAAAACCCCCCATTTTTTACACATGATACAGGTGAACCAGCTGCAGCAAGAAACACATAGGATTGGCCTAGAAGAATAAAATGATTTAGAGCTTGGAATTGTTTAGTTGGTTATTTTTCTTTGTATTTGTATGGACATGTTTAGATTATTGAGAATGTAATTTTGACTTTAATAAATATGAAACATATTAGTAAATATCATGAGCTTTGGTGATAACCCAATTATGCCCCGACTCTTATTCCGCTGCGGGTCGGGGTGTGACAAGTGTGATCGACTTACGTGGCAGTTGGGATGACCACCTACCCTTGATTGAATTCTCCTATAATAACAATTATCACACAAGCATCAAGGCTGCACCTTTTGAGGCCTTGTATGGGAGAAAGTGTCGAACGCCCGTCTGTTGGGTGGAAGTTGGGGAGGCCCAACTATCAAGACCAGAAATTGTTCTAGAGACAACAGATAAGATTATACAAATTCACGACCGTCTCAAAGCTGCTCAAGATAGGCAGAAAAGCTACGCGGATAAGAAGCGCAAACCTCTTCAGTTTCAAATTGGGGACAAGGTGTTACTGAAGGTGTCGCCTTGGAAAGGCGTCATACGATTCGGTAAAAAGGGCAAGTTGAGCCCAAGATATATAGGGTCGTTCGAGATAATCGAACGAGTTGGGTTCGTAGCTTATAAGCTCAAGTTACCCGAAAAAACTAAGTGGAATTCATTATGTGTTCCACGTTTCAAATCTGAAGAAATGCTTAGCGGATGAATCATTAGCAATGCCGCACGAGGATGTGCAAATTGACGAAAACTTGCGTTTCATTGAAAAACCAATAGCGATCGAAGATCAACTGGTTAAGAAGCTTCGAAGAAAGCACGTACCTATTGTAAAGGTCAAATGGGATGCTCGTCGAGGCCCCGAGTATACCTGGGAGGTCGAGTCCACTATGCGACAAAAGTAACCCCATCTTTTTGAATAAAATCTCGAGGTCGAGATTTCTTTTAAGGGGGTGAGGATGTAACACCTTGTAAAATCGTGTCCAATAATGTATTGACTCGTGTCCTTGATCCTACTTATGCCTAAAGTTGGCTATGAGGGACTATTTTTACCAAAATAAAAAACTATGGATTCGGGAGGACTAAAAGTGTCAACATGCTAAAACTTAGCCTCTGAGTGACCTTACACGATGTCCGTATTCTCAATTGAGCCACTTGTTGGCCGTAAGAAACCGTTTGAGGAATTATTTAAAAGCTTGTGCGACGAAGGGTTAAAAGCGTCAACATGTAATTCTTACCTCTAAGTGACCTTTTAACGAACCGGGAGATTATAATGTTGATCATACTCTTGGGAATGCCTAATAATGGCCAAGGAAGGCTTCGTATGCTAATTATAACATTCTACGCAAGTTTGGAGGTCAAATGGGCTAAAACTGTCAACAAAATGAAACTTTGTGGGTATGTTTGATAAACACCACCGTAAGCTACGCCCCCACCGTAGCCTACGGCGGGACCTGATGACAGCTATTGTTGTTTTGTACCTTAGAGGCCACACAAAGCTCCAAATCGCTCCATTTCGAAACAAGGGGCTTCCAAACCACTAAGACACGTACTAGGACACTTGTAAGCCTCTCCTAACTCCCTTAACACCTGTGATCACCTCCTTCAAGCTCCACAACTATAAATAGGGGTCTTGTTTCATGTCAAAACTTGCACCTCTTCTTGTTCTATCAATTCCTCTCATCTCTGGAGATTCCCAACTGAAGGGAGCTTCCATATTAGTTCTTTTTCATCAGAGGTTCACTAGTAAGTGATCCTTTCCCTTGCATTTTCGTTTATTAGGCTTTTAAGCCAAAAGTCAAGCGTTATCGTAATAACGCTTTGACTTTCGGTTTAGACCATTATGGTCCTAGCCATTGTTCGAGACGAACATGGCTACATGATCGTAATTAGGTAGGTGTTAATCCTAAAAAGGGCACCTCCTAATTACCACGTTTGCTTGGTCAATTGACGGGTCAAGGTTATTAATAAAAAGTCAAACTCGGTCATATTTGAAAATAAATTCATATATGATAATGTAGGTGTTATAAAATATGTTTTAACACTTAAACAATTTGGTAATAATTATTAAAACATGTGTAAACATGTTCGGCTCGTCAATTCCAGGTTTCAGGTCGGTTCGCAACCGAATGTCGTAAAGTTTGACTTTTACTTTGACTTTCATTTCTGACCCGAATTAACAACTTAGGTCACTGATTCTAAGTTACATTATGACCATGTTATGTTATAGTATAACCCTCTGGAGTTATATTACATGGTCATGTAGTAATCTTAGTTTTTTTTTCAAGTTCCGTTATTATGCCTAAAGTCGACTAAATGCCCTTTTTGTTAAAAATAAGGTTTTAACTATAAATGAGCATGCAAATGAGTTAAGTACTGATATCTTAATATAATTAACATATCTTGATATTATAAATCCGGTCATAACTGAGTTTTGCTAAAATAATCGTAAATTATGTTTTTAAAGCGACCAAATCGCCATTTTGGCGTGTAAAATGGTTTAAACATAATTTCTTCAACAAAACTCATTAGTTACTGATGTAATATCAGAAATGGTATTTTTCGGGATATCAAATCAGATTGTAAACTGAGTTTTGCACACAAGATCTTGTATTATGTCCTTAAATGACGATAACGCCCTATCGGCGTATAAAATGGATTTTAACCAAGATTTTGTTACAAAACATTTTACCCACTGATATGTTATACTAAATAACATATTATGGTTATATAAACTTGGTCATAACTTCAGTTTTCATTAAACATCTTGAATATCGTCATTTAGCGACTTAATCGCCGTTTCGGCGCATAGTATGGTTAAAAACCATATTAGAGCACCAAGACTTGATACCTACTGATTTCAAAACCTATTTTATATATATTTACAGTAGGTACATGATCTAAACTCAGATTCCCAAATAATTCGTCAAGTGATGCGTGAAATGACCAAAATGCCCTTTCGAGGCATAGTTTGGTCTTAAACTATATACCACACGTATATTTGATATCCTACTGATATAACATCATAAATGAACCATTTTTACAGAATGTTTATGACCACGACATCAGTTTACTTGCAAGCTCCTTTTATAAGTCATGAAATGACCAAAACGCCCTTTTAAGGCGTAACTTGATTTTAAAACCATAACGGACAAACATGTTGATATCCTACTGATATTATAACATGTTCTAAATATAATGGCATATGGAACTTGTATACGGCTCATCCGGTTACCGGTTTCGCTTATATGCGTACAATTAAGCCTACGGACTAGTTTACGTAATTTAACCGAAACGGGTTTAACCTTATCATTTTTATATCAAAATCCAGAATGTAATATGTTTACCCACATTAAACAAGTCTTAGTACTTGTCGGGTTTAAACTACATTCTATTCCGGTCATCACTTAATCTAGCGTTTAGTACCGTTATTATCTTTAAGCTACCCGGTTCGAGTCTACGATATAGATAGGACCGTTAGCATTCTAATTGGTTATAAAAACCATCATTTCCAGACTAAGAACCTCCCGGTAGATTGTTACCTTACTTGTCTTCTTGAATTATCGGCTGAGCATTATTTTATTGAAGAATTGGCTTAGGTAAATACTTTTAACTTATTTTCCCTATCGGGTTGGGATACGGTATAATAATACCGCTTGTCGGGTATGGGATCATGTTATCGGATTGTGATTTACTAAATCTTCATAACCCGTTTTATTCTGTATTTTTTGATAACTTAAACATTGGGGGTTAACTTGACCGTGTCTGGGATATCCTTGGCTCATTTAAATTACTAATGGCCACGACCTTAAGCACGGGGTGTGGGCATACACCTGACAGATGCTAATGCTGATAAAAATATTGAATCCCATTGGTGGATTGTTTAAAGTGGCGTGTCGGTTAATCAGGTTATTCGGTTTCTGCACCGGACCCCATATGTATTGACAGACATGTAAAACTATAAACAATGTAATTTTGAACTATCCCAAGTTATTTATAAAATGTGCCAAGTGCACCTAAAACCTTTTTTGGAAATATTTTCAAAATGAGTCGGTTATTAGTATTTACCAGTGAAAACTGACGTATTTTCAAAAGATCAAGTTACAAGTGGCAACACGCAATAGGTCGGGAGCTGCGCTATAGTGACAATAAAGGATTTTGCAAGTCCCTGGTTGCTTAAACTCTGTTGAACAATTTCCTTGTATATATTTATTTCGATCCGCATGTGGATCTTTTTATTACAAGCCTTGCAATTTATTTTTGAACTTTGAACACTCGGTTTGTAATAGTAATTTAAATCCAAGACTTCCGGTGTGCTGTTTTTGTTTGGTTAAGATGTTATCAACTACGTCATGATATTCCCCAACCGGGCCCACCGGGTACATGTGGAAATCGGGGTGTGACATGAGTATTTATAGGTGAAGTGAGAATGGTGAGCTGGAACATCAAGTTCGGGCGAACTTGTTTGTTTCTGGTGTTTTGGAGACAAGTCCGGGCGGACTTGTAGTTTTCTTGAGATTTATTGTGGCCTAGACAAGTTCGGGCGAACTTGTGTTATACAAGTTCGGCCGAACTTGACCTAGTGGCCAACTTTTTGTTCGATTATTTCGCGTTAAGAGTTCGTTCGGCGATTCGGTTCGTATTAGTTAGTTATATTAAGCGTTATAATTGATTTAATAGTGCGATTTAGCCGTGCGTATGAGAGCGTTGCGATAGCGATTATAACCATAACATAAACAAACATAACACATATAAAAACATAATTCCACATAATTAACTGCGTTTTGCGATGCGATAAGATAAGCGATGCGATGGCACAAGTGTTTATTAAACAATAACACACTCGGCTCGTATAGTAGCATAACTACTTGTGATTGCGATGAATTTGTGATTAATAAGCGATTGAATGCGATATAATTGTAAATAAACATAATTAATTAACATAACTTTCTCATAATCGAATCTTCAGAGTACAATAGAAACAAAAGAGAATAAAATACAATAACAACAAATTTCTGAGTTGTTACATATACATACATACAATACGTATATACATTTATATATGTTGTATAAATATTGATTTATGGGTTTGGATTCTGCGTTGTGAGAGCATCATAACAAATCAAACTATATTTAAAATAGAGTTAAAATGAATGAGATATCAATGCTCGAAGTTGAGTGGTTAAGGTGAATATTTCTAAACTTTGATGACTATAACATACATTCTTCTTTGTCAGAAATTGATGGTTATGTGACTATTAATTTCTATTCAAGAATCATGATGATGGATTTTATTATGTCTTATTATTTTATTTAATATGACATTAACATGTCATGAACTAAATTAATCTTTTGTTTGACTCATAATAAAGATTTTTATTGTGATAGTTATCTTTAAACGGTAGAAATCAAATGTGGATTATGGTTTTGAGTATAAAAAAGAACCTTGTGATTCATTGTTGGATACAAGAAAAAAAATAGAGAAAATAAGATGAAAAAAAGATATTAAAGAAATTATTTGTCTACAAAGTTATATAAAATTTAGAGAGGATTACTCAACTTCATCCATTTCCCACAATTTTGATAAACACCTACTTGATGTAATCTAGGATGCAAGAGCCATCTCCGACAGTACAACTATTGCTTCGGTTGTTGTATCTCGAAAACAGACGTATTAGTCTTGAGAAGAGGTTGTGTTTTAAAGGTCTTGTGTCTAACACGATCCTGAACAAAAAAATGTCAACCTTTTTAGGTGTCAATTGATGAAGAGCATTGGTGAAGACCCGAATCTAGGATGCTATCAAATGCGTGTGAAGTACCATCAAAGACCAGACTTGAATCGAGTTTGATATATAAAATTGTATTTTATATTCTTTTTATTTAATTTTTATAACCATCATTGTATTAATTGAATTTTCACAAATAACAAGAATTTCATTATTATATAATTTATAAATTATAATATATTTAAAAAGCCTAAGTACTTGGACAATTATATTATAATATATATTAAATAACATCACTCCCTATACAATACACATAAAGTCCTTACTTTTAAATTTAATTAAAAAAATACCATTAAATTTTATGAATAAAGAATTTGTACAAAAATGCCATTAAGTTTTATGGATAAAGAATTTGTGTGAAGAAAGATAGAAATGTCATAACATTCATTGGGCATGGGGTCCACTTTTATTTGATATTGATATTGTGTATAAGAAGAATAATAGGTTAAGTTTGAAGAGAAAGATTTGTTTTTATTATGGTAATATGGAGCTTACCTGTTATTCAATTTATTATTATTATATTACTTAAATATTTCATAAGTAAGTTTAGGTTTAAGAATTTATTTGTTTTTAATATGACTTACAATCTTATATAGGCGTTGATTTTATTTAATTCGTTATGTATACTTAATTTTTATAATTGTATTCGCTTTAAGATTTTTTTTAATATATGATAATAATAGAATTATATTATCATGTATATAAATGTTTTTAAGAGTGTACATGTAATATTCTTTTTAGACTTGAATCTATAGGTTTGTGTTTATAAAAAAAACAATTGATAGTCATTCATTGAGCGACTGAATTTCGACTAAATTTGTTATGATTATATTTTTGTGGTTTACTATAATACAGTTAACAAATCTAGTTAAACTTATAATACATATTAATTAGTCTTATATTGTAAAAGAATATTTGTCTGCTTAAAAAAATCAACAATAAAAAATGTCTGCTAAAAAAATCAGTTAATAATATCAATATATTAAATAAAAATCAGTTAATAATATCAATATATTACGTGGAAACGATAGATACACACAACGGATTTTCAACACAGCACAACCACTAAACACCATTCCCACCCAATAACAATCACCCACGTCAGCATCCCATCTTATCCAACAGATTTCATGCATCCATTCATTTCTATTTCATCCTCCTACTTTCATCATCTTCTTCCCAAAAATCTCAAAAATCCAGATCAACCAGACATCAATCAAAGATGTCATTCACAATCTCCACAAACTTCCTCCAGCCACTCGAGGTCTCCAACCTCAAGTCATCATCCAGATCAAAGGTCACCACCAGCACCAGTGCTATCGTGTGTTCTGCTTCTACCGATGAGAAAAACAACTCATCGTTGAAGGCGTTATCGGCAGCAGTTGCGTTGTCGTCGATCCTTGTTTCCTCTACGGTGGCGGTGTTACCGGCGTCTGCTGATATTTCTGGACTCACTCCGTGTAAGGAGTCGAAGCAGTTTGCGAAGAGAGAGAAGCAGTCGTTGAAGAAGTTGGAGAGTTCTCTGAAGCTTTATGCTCCGGACAGTGCTCCTGCTCTTGCTATCAAAGCTACAATGGAGAAGACGAAACGCAGGTATTCTTTACGAAAGTTAACGGCTATTTAGGTTTTTTGGTTAGGTTTTGTAATGATTTAACGTAACTGATTGATTTTGAAGTTGTTGATGATCCGAACTGCATCGATTATACGATTAGAAGTAGATTTGAATCTGAAATTCGGTTTGATCTGAATAGATCTGACTTAATTGATCGATTTCAAAATCCTTGATACTATCCGTTTCTGCATTTGACGTTTAAAATTAGGTTTCATCTGGAATTCTGAATAGATCTAACTTGATTGATCGATTTCAAAATCGTTGATAGTATCCGTTTCTGCATTCAAATCTGAAATTAGGTTTCATCTGAACAGATCTAATGTAAATGATCGATTTCAAAATGTTGAGATTCGTAACTTCATCAATTTCAGTTTTGCGTTATGAATAGTGTTCACATACATCCGTTTCTGCATTCAAATCTGAAATTAGATTTCATCGAACAGACCTAATGTAAATGATCGATTTCAAAATTGTTGACATTCATAACTTCATCGATTTCAGTTTGCGTTATGAATAGTTCAGATGTTCACATACATCCGTTTCTACATTCAGATCTGTGATTCGCTTTCATCTGAATAGATCTAATGTAATTGATCGATTTCGAAGTCGTTGATAGTCCAAAACTGCATCTATTTCAGTTTGGGTTACAAATAATTCAAATCTGAAATTCTGTTTCATCTCAACAGATCTAACGTAACTGATCGATTTCAAAACTGTTGATAATCAGAACTGCATCATCAGTTTGACTTTCTGTTACGAATTGGAATGTAGAACTGTTCGATTCAAATTCAAATACCTTCAGCAGTACCTGAATATCTGTTTTACATTCATATATAAAATTCATTCATATTTCATTTGAACAGATTTTTATATTTATATCATATTGCTCATATTTGCTTCTTAAATTCTGTTGATTCACTTAAATTGTATTAAACTGTTTCATGCAGGTTTGACAACTATGGAAAGCAAGGATTGTTGTGTGGATCAGATGGGTTGCCTCACTTGATTGTGAGTGGAGACCAAAGACATTGGGGCGAATTCATTACTCCTGGGATTCTGTTTCTGTACATAGCTGGATGGATCGGGTGGGTCGGAAGGAGTTACTTGATCGCTATTCGCGATGAAAAGAAGCCTACACAAAAAGAGATCATTATCGATGTTCCTTTGGCTTCTCGGTTGGTGTTCCGTGGCTTCAGCTGGCCCGTTGCTGCTTACCGTGAGTTCTTGAACGGTGAACTCATCGACCCGATCGTCTAAATGTATCTAATGTGTTTTGGTTTATGATACTTTGTTTGGTGTTAAAATTTAAGGGATTTTATCATGATTTGGAATGTACATTTTTTCCTATATGCTTGGAATATCAAATAGTAGGTTGTTTAGATTCAAATCTCAATTGGTTCTTCCTTAAATTAAGGTGAGAAAACTTCATGGCCAACAGCTATCTCTAATATATAACTGAGTTTTTGAGCCTAGTGAATGTTGATTTGGGGTTTAAATACAAAACGACAACAGTCATCCATACCTGTTAAATCTCGGAGCAAATATCATAAATAAAAACTATAAATTTTCTTTTTTATTATAAAAGTCACTAAACAACTTTGTAAGTCTAGTTGCAACCCTATAAAAAATCCTCTTTAATCTAGTTAGGAACCTCATGTCTCACAATATCCCAGTTGTTGCTCTCCACCTACACCAGCCAACCTGGATGCGGGAGCTATATCATTTTCTATCTCCCCATCTCTTTGTACAAACAATCCTAAATACTTGAACGTAGTTGCATGCGAAACAACTTGACCTTCAATGGTAATTTGAATGTCTTCGTCGTCCCTTGCATCACTAAAATGATAGTAAAGATACTCAATCTTATAGCGACTAATCCTTAAACCATTGCCCACTAAAATTGCTTGCATTAATCTATCTCTTATTCACACCCTAATGCAACTAACACGCTATCACGACAATGTCTCCTTAATCGACTTGGACAGCTTATCTAAGACGGCCGCAAAAAATGGACTCAACGTAGACCCTTGGTTGAGTCCTACCTCCATAGGGAAAAAATCGGTATCCCCCGCAGGCACAAACACTAGTTCAATCCTAACATACATATCCTTAGTTATGTCTATATACTTCCCAGGAATCATTTTACTCTATGTCTATATACTTCCCAGGAATCCTTTTACTCTTCAAACTATCCCAACTCAGTCTATTGTGGGTCTTACTATCGTGTCGATTCTAATTTTCGGGTCCATCGGATTTGAAGGATGTCCAACTTTGACCCTTTTGTAAGATAGTTGCCTAGCATGAAGCTTTGTTTATTTATGGTTCGGGTTGAAATGTCTTCAAAATCTTTTAAAGATATGCTACCTACCTTGCAGCTCCTTTGGTATGTCGAAGTCTTTATAGGTTTACTTTTTCTATGTCAAAAATTGGTACTTGTGAGTCACAAAACTAAATTCCTGAGGTGAATAGACAACACTATCGACGGATAATCCTAAACCTGATTCACATTTATGTTTATAGTTAATGATAAAATATAGTCAAGATATTAGATTATACAAAATGAAAGTTTTGCTTTCAGCATCACATTTAGTACCCAACAAAAGATTATTTTGGTTTTTTTATCACCATTACAAACCGCACATCTAGTTGAATCAACAACAGTCCCCTTTTTGGTTGGACTAGAGGGGTGTTTGGTGTTGCGTTTTCAAAATAGATTATGCGTTTTTAAAATAGATTTTGCGTTTTCAAAACTGCGTTTTGAAAAAGCATGTAGATACATGCTTCTCCAAAACTGCGTTTTGGAGGCAGATAATCACTTTTTCATCCAAACACTTTTTTAGATTAGATCTAAGAGGGAGTTGTTATTGATGTCCACCAAGTGTAAAAGATAACATAATATTATAAATGCATTAGAAGATTCATAAGAAATTAAATTGAGAAAAAAAAACAAATGGTATAATTGTAAAACATTAAATAGTTTTTCTCTCATCTCATTTATTATTATCTTTGGCTAATTAATTAGTCATAAAGACTATCATCATTCACACTTAAATTTTTGCTTACAAACATCAAAATTTATTCTTTATGTTTTGAAATGTATCATACACATATTGAAATTCATCATATCATGTTCGTAATTCATCCTACACACCTCGTAATTTATTCTACACTTCAATTTTTTTTCTTCTTTGAAAAAATATACTTTTTAAAAATAGGTTACAAATTTAATGTAGTTAGCTATTAAAAAGGAAGACTATCACTTAATGATCTATCTAAGTTTACCCATATACACTTACGTTGATATTAAATATTAAAATTAAATGAAGTAAATTAAAATATTTTTATTGGTTGATTTTTTTTAAAAGAATTCTTTTCATTTGAACCCTCCACCAGGCAACCTAACATCTATTTTTAATTTTAGAAGTAGTAACATTTAAGATATGAATTTATGAATAAATTACATAATAACATGTCAAATGTGTAAGATCGATGCAAAGTGAGGCAATAGTTATAGAGTTGACGTGCCACTTATACAAAAATCATAAAATAAACGTCATTGCTATAAGGCTCATAGATTCAACTCTCGAGCCCTCTTATGTGTTTTTCCCAGTAGCCCTAATTACAAGGATCAGTGAATGGATAATGGGTAATTAACAAGAATATATTATCTCATAAAAAGGTTTTCAGATGTAGTAATGTATGATTAGTTCGTTCCCAGGTCCATAGATTTCAATAAATTAACGTGGTAGTTGGCCTGTACATCCTTGTGGGAATAGGCGTGTAGGTAAATCACACAACCCGTTCTGTAGTAACATGTTTATTTACTATATCCAAGGATAGGTCCATACGCTTTTGCCGTTATACAAAATGGCGGATCCATAAATTATTTGCTGGGGGTGCGGATGAGGTGTTCAACCATATTTTCAAAGGGTGCGGTCGGGTTTTTTGCTTAAAATATACACTAAATTATATTTTTCAAGGGGTGCGGCCGCCCATCTTGGCTAAAGGGTGGGTCCGCCCCTGGTACAAATGTACCATGGTTGCTTCTCGAGTCAAGAGCGCTTAAGTTTGAGACACCGTGAACTCAATTCATTGTCATGGATGACGCCACGTCCATTTGTTGCCACAATGTAGGTTCAGTGGTTATCCTCACATAAAAGAAAATTGACTTTGCTAACATATGTATATATGTAACATGATCATAAACTTGTAAACAAGTAATCATGGGCATGTAAACATATAATCTTGTAAACTTTGTAAACTCATAAACTTGTATGGCTGTAAGCTTTGGAACGAGTAAACATGCAATCTCGTAAACATGTATACTTGTAAGCTTGTAAACTAGCAAACTTATAAACTCGTAAACTAGTAAACATGTTGCGAAACTTTTAAGATGGTGCTTTAAAACTAGCAAACTTATAAACTCGTAAACTAGTAAACATGTTGCGAAACTTTTAAGATGGTACTTTCGTGAAAACATATCTAAACAAATTGAAACACTTTTAATATTCAAAACGTCTTATAAAAGGTGGTACGTGTTTAAATTCTTGCAATTATCAAATTTGTTGGTATTTAAAAGTACAAATTGTTGTTGAAAAATAAATAAATAAATAAACAAATGGGAAGTAGAAAAAATTTAAATGGGAATAAGTGTGAAGAAAGTGGTTACCAATCAGATGGTGTTATGTCATTCCACCTAAAAAGTTTAAACTATGGTTAAACACTTGAATTTGTAAACTTTTTTTTTTGTTTTCATTTCTTTTTTTTAAATTATGTGTTAAATAAAAACAACTAAAACATCAAATTAATTATAAAAAACAATTACATTAAAATGTAACTTAAGAAAACATAAAATTCATAGAAATAACTTAACTAAAATTACAGGGCCAACCATATTTTTTGGCGATCTCGCGTTTTCGTGAAAGCGTAATTTCCAACATCGATGGGTGAAAATTGTCGTGAGGCCGGTTAAACGTATCCAAGTCCTTGTCGAATACAATCGAACGCATCGCCGCGGCTTGCTCCTCGGTCAACACCAAGTATTTTTCCTCTCGATTCCTTTTGATATCCATCAATTCTTTTTTCATCGCCCTATATTTGTAACGCTCCGTATTTTTGCGTTTTTTTTTTTAGCAAGTCAAATTGTATTTTCCATATTTAAAGACTTGTACTCTTGTTCCGTTTCAATTTGTAATCAGAGACTGATGATCATAATGAAAACGAAAATATCCTTCTTTATATTCGTGTATTTACGTTAAACTTATGTGCAAATTCCACGTTGAACGATATATTCTTGTTCTTTATTAATTGATACTCGATACTCGTTAAACTAAGTGAAACTCGTAAAACAAGGATAATCGAATCCTAATCTTTGAAACTTGAAGATTTCGTAAAATAAATAATCGTGAGAGGTTCAATCTTTAATAAAATTTATGATTTAGCATGATTAGTAATTTAATTTATTTTGCTTAAATTAGATTAATCAATTTATTAATTAATTAATTAGTTGAAAGTTTTATTTATAAAAATGATTAGTTAGTTAAAGGTTCTTTAAACTAATCTAGTTAGTAAACCAAGTTAGTTAATTAAGAAGGGCTACTTTTGTCAAATCCTCCAAAGTTATAGTTCAGGGGGCTGCTTGTATTAAATGGAAACTTAAAAACTAAAAACAATGAAAAAAGAGGAATAGCGGGACTCGAACCCGGGTTAACCCACACAACAAAAAACAATCTATACACTCTGCTACGTCTTGATATCGAAAGAGTTAGGAACGTATAATATATAACCGCGTTTTACGTTTGAATCTTTTATTGCCTCCAAACACAAAACACGTAACACAGCCACTTCATCTCTAATTCTTTCCTTTTTTTGGGAGTCCTGATTGAATCGGCTATTACATTCTGGGCCGGACTTGGGCCATCCATATTGGGCCATTTCTTTTTTTGTTTTTAATTCCATATGATTTACTAAGTAATCAATTGAACCGGTTCCTGACCGTTGGAACCGAATTCTATATATAGTGTTTAGAAATCTATTGTTTAGCAACCAAATTTCTCAATATACTATTCTTCGTGTTACATTTCTTTCTTGTTCCTTTTTCACCATACTAATCAACAAATGGCCTCAAAGTAGTTCTTAAAAATGCATAATTTCCCAATCCGTGTTAACAATGTTCCATCATAGATCAGTCTGGTTCCCTTATATGTGGTTGAGCAACAAATTAGTCTTCATACAATCGCAATAAGGAGATACGTTGTGGGAGCAAACTGGGGAGTTGGTCGAGATGAGTGACGGTTCGCAAAAAGCTCAATGTAAACATTGTGGATCGTTATTAGCCAAGGAATCAAACTCAACGTTAACGAAGCATATTATAAGTATTGAAAAGTTTTAAAGGAAATGACATCCGGTCAAGTTCCACTATCCAAAGATGGTACCATTTTTCATTATGAACAAAAATTAGCTCGCGATCGAATGACGAAGTTGGTGATACAAAAACGTTGCCGTTTGGACACTTCGACGACCCCGATCTTACTAAGCTTATTCGGGAGACGCTACAACCTCGCTATAAACATGTAAGTCGTCGCACTTTAAAACGTCATTGTTTAAGTTTATGGGAAAATGCAAAAAAAATTTAATTGTTTTTTTAAGAATTTAAAAACTAGTGTAAACCTAACTAGTGATGTGTGGTCGGCTCCACATGGTTTACCGGAATCGTACATATGTGTCACCGCTCATTGGGTTGATCCCGATACATGGCAAATGATGAAGCGTACGATTGCGTTTGACGAGTTTCCTTCTCCTCATACGGGAGAAAATATTTATAAAATTATAAATAGCACAAAATTAAATATGGTTTAGAAGATAAATTTTTTTCAATATCCTTTGATAACGCTTCAAACAACACAACGGCGATTGAAAAACTAAAGTTGAAGTACAAACCAATAGTTGATGGTGTTTTTTTCCACACACGATGTGTTGCACATATTATTAACTTAGTAGTGCAAACCGGTTTAAAAGATCAATTTGTATCGGATTTTATTATAGCATTTAGAGCTATGCTCCAAGATGTTTTCAAAAGTGGAAAAGAAAGATATCAAGAATATAAAAAACTTTGTAAAGATGTCAACCAAAAAATTATTGGACCGAATTGGGATATACCGACTCGTTGGAATTCAACTTGTCATATGTTTGAAATGGCTATAAAGCAAATGGGCACTTTAAAATCTTTTCATACAACTTTAAGAGATGAGTACCTAGTCGTCCCCTTTCCCGACACGGCTTGGGTGTGAACCCGGGTAGGAACTGGACCGGTTCCACACCATACCGGTTCCACACCATACCCGGTTCCAATGACATCCAAGCAGAACCGGTCCAGATTGAAACCGGTTCCGAGTAATAATAAAACCTGATTATGCCCATCTCTAATTTAGACCACATATCGGCCCAAGTTAAATGGCCCCAACCCCAAAAATTGAAACCCATATAAAAAAGCATAAATACGGTGATTAAACGCCACATCGATGGGCCTTCCAAGATCTTTTGTTTATCAGACCCATATGAATGTTATAAGCTCTAAACAACAATTTTCCGAGACTCTCCTTATCAGCCCAACACTGATTCTCAATCCAAAAAAAACATTATATAATCTGGAACCAGCCTTCAACAACAACAGACTTCTTTTATGAACCGCGTATGGGCCTTCTCATCAAACCAGTCCAACAAATACGTAACCCAATCTAACCGATGGGCCTTCACAGCAGCATTACACTTATCTAGATGACCAACACCCTTCAATTGGGCCTTCAGCTGAATAGTTTTTACCTGGACCCACGTAGATATCTCCCAGGTACAAAAAAAAAACATCATATCCCCTGCAGTAGAGATGGGCATAAAAACCGGTTCCGAACCCGAACCGGTAGAACCGAACTGGAGCCGGTTCCAGTTCCTACCCGACATTAAGTAGAACCGGTTCCGGGTTCAAAATACCCGTTGGTTCCAACCCGGTTCCACAATTTTACCATTTGAATCGGGTGTAGTAACCGGTTCCTACCCGTACCCGGTTCCATCAGTACCCGGAAATGCAGTTCTAGAAGGAACCGGTTATACCGTTAAAATGTTACCTTTGGAACCGGTTATAGCCGAAAAAGTGGAGACTAACGATAGAAAGAAACACAAAAATAACAAACACAATAGAAAGAAACATTACACAAACTTTATTAAAACACCAAACCAAACGGGTTACATCAAACATTTGAAGAACCGGTGCCGGAACCTTCTCCCGTCTCATTTTTCTTTGCCTTCGTCACTGGGCAATGCCGCTCAGTGTGTTTCTTAAGGGTTGAGTTGGCTGCGGCCTTCATAAATTTTCCGCAAGCTTTGCATCTAGCCATCTCGTGGCTGTCGGACATTAAACAGAGATCAAAATTCTTCCATATAGCTGGGTTTCTTTTCGTCTCTAAGACAGTAACAACTTGTTCGTTGCTTGCCATAGGTATTTTGCAAGATTTTTGAGAAGATGATTGAGTTTGTAAGTTGATGATGGTGAGTTTGTAAGTTGAAATGGTAAGTAGGGAGGGGTTTATATAAAAAAACCGATTTCGACGAACAGGAACCGGTTCCCAACGGTAACTTTTTTTAATCAGGAACCGGTTCTACGGTAACATTTTTTATCAGGAACCGGTTATAACGGTAACATTTTTATCAGGAACCGGTTCTGAACAGTAAAAGTCAGATTTTTCGACTGTCAGGAACCGGTTCTGAACAGTAAAAGTCAGGATTTACTGTTAGGAACCGGTTCTAAACAGTAAAAATCAGATTTTCGACTGTCAGGAACCGGTTCTAAACAGTAAAAGTCAGATTTTCGACTGTCAGGAACCGGTTCTAAACAGTAAAAATCAGATTTTCGACTGTCAGGAACCGGTTCCACACAGGAACCGGTTCCACACCATACCCGGTTCCATAATACCCGTACCCGGTTCTACACGGTTCCATATTCTTGGGTGTGAACCCGGGTAGGAACTGGACCCGGTTCCACACCATACCCGGTTCCATAATACCCGTACCCGGTTCTACACGGTTCCATATTCTTGGGTGTGAACCCGGGTAGGAACTGGACCCGGTTCCACACCATACCCGGTTCCAATGACATCCGAGCAGAACCGGTTCCGGGTTGGAACTGGTTCCGGGTAATAATAAAACCCGATTATGCCCATCTCTACCCTGCAGCAAACCAGAACTTGTTCCAATACTTTATCCAGCCCTTTTCGATGCCACCAGCTCTTGACTGTGCAAATCTTTTGAACTGAAAACACATCTAGATCCAGCAGCATCAAGCGATTGCCTTTCAGACTGAAGCTGATATACATAAACCTGCCCCAACCCAAAATACCCTTGTGTCAAAAACAAACATTTCTAAGGGACCAGTTGAATGGGCCGATGAACAATTTTAGCAAATAACTTGGTAACATGAGACTATAAAAAGATATAAAAGATGAGCTTGCTCCATTTAAATAGTGCTAACCTTCATAGTAATGCCGAATACATCAATGTAATGTTGGAAGCTTGATTAACTCTCATCACTTTATTATACAGTTGAAACTTATAATATCCTTTTCAACAAATATCAAAGAGAGTAGAACTGGAAAAACATCTCCTCCAATAGCAATACCTACAAAATATGTATTTAGCATCAAAATATATATCCACCAAAATATACCATTCAGTAAGAAAAACGATTATACTAAACAACTAAAACTATTATTGCAATAATATTGTTTTTTTGTAAACTAAGGCTTTCATTAGTAGTTATTTTTTAAATGGTACCAAACTCCTATCCAACCAGCTTGGCCCTCTCATTTTTTTTCATCAAAATGGAAATGATGTAAAATGTTTTCATGTTTAGTCAACTTCATAAAAATTTGTTTGTTTTATGATTTTTGTATACCTTTAATAAACTTTAGAAAAACATAGTTAGAAACACGTAGTGTGTCTTATCTTAATGAGTGCTCTCTCATTATTTTGAAGCACAATGATCTTGCTAGCCCATTCAATTCAAATACTACATTTTTTAAATGCCAAAAAGTAATATAAATAGCAAAAGGCGGCCAGCTGAAACCGGCATACAGAAATTACAACTAAAATGCCTTGGCATCCAAACACCAAATAACCTAAAACACCTTTACTCCAAATAGCTTAATATGAACAACTTTCATATTCATAAACTGGAATGTTGATGGATAAAATTTTTGAGACTTTCCATGAATGTGTACTTAAGATTATAGAGCTGATGCTTCAAAACCAAAAAGTCCACCACTGTTCTTCATTGATTTGTTATTTTGATGCTTTAAAATCAAGGTTGTGAACTAAAACTCTTATAGTGAATGATGTTCATAGCTTTACCCAACATGTCTTTACCGTATGATTACTTCGCCAAGGTTCAACCATGAGACATCAACAAATGAATATAGCCCATTGATTATGTCAGCGGTCAGCCAGCAGAAAACAATTTGCTTGATTTTAAATTTGGAGACCTGCATCCTTTCACTATGTAAAACCTGATTAGAACTAATAGAATACCTTTTGCGATTGAAAATACAACTTGTTCCATGTTTACTTCACACAGACTAAGTTTCATACTACTGTTACATGCTCTAATAACCATAAGAAATGTACCCCCACCCATCCATAAAAAACACACACCACATGAAAAAGGTTCACATGAACCGAAATACCATGGGGTAAAACAAACAACTTAAAACTCATGACATATTCCACACCAAGAACACACTCACACAAAGACTGAATAGAACATTCGGAAAGTTTTGTTGCATTATTTGTGTGATTAGATCCATACGAGAGATTTAATTCACGCACGCAATTCACAATTTAGAAAACACGACTGAAATGAACAAACAGAACACCTAAAGGTATGTAAGCTTAGTACACCGTCGACCATACAAAGAACCGTGAGTCCATCGATATGCTTAAATATAGATATAGATATTGTATAACATAATCAAAAAACCAACTTCAAGTAGTTTAAGGATTTAAATAAAATTAATACCTTGAGATGGGTCATGAATAAAGGAAAACAGGAGCACACATGTACCCGCGTTTAGTAGAGCGTCCACTTTTGTCGCCTACAAAAAATATTTTTATAAAAGTAATAAAATTAACATATAACATCTTTTACCAAAATTATTTTCGACCTGAAACCCGCCAACCCATCCGCGATGCCTACTTAGCTACCTCTAGTAGACAAAATCTAGTGCCAACATCACCTGAGACCTATGGTAATACATTGACAAAGCTACGAGGCCCATGTTGCACAAAATTACAAATTAAAAATATCTTACTACTAAACTTTTTAAATATAAAGGTTGAGAACTTACAGCTTCTGCCATCAAACAATGAGTAACCATATCCAGCTTCAACCAGGTGGTATGTTCCAGCAATGATATCCAAAACTAAGTGTAAACCTCTCAACAAAGATAATTCATAAAAAAAAAAATCACGAAGAAAATGACTAAAACCTAAACACAAGGAAGGGCATGAGGTTTTTAGCCCATCAAAAACTCTAGAATGAAACCGTTTATTTGATCCAATGATTTAAATCACAACTACCCATTTGTATGCAAACGGTTCTTTTTCCCACTTGTTTAAAAGTATGCAAACAATTGTTGCAGCTTCTTCCAAATTATGCAAACAATTCTTTTCTTGTTGGGTATAACCTATACAATAAAAATTTATACTAATCAATGATAAATAAGATAATTAACATAATACTAAACTAAAAGAACAACAAATAAGGGCATTAACATAATATAATATTACCAGAAATTCCGATTAAGCGATGAAACAAACTTATAAAAAGACATCCTACCGGTTGAAGCGTTGAATCTGAAAAGGTAAACAAATATTCATAAGGAAACAATGTTATTAAGTTAAAAAAAATTAAAAACCCTTAAAAAATGATAATATTTTAGGAACATTACAAAACCGTTAAGAATAAGAACCCTAATTTCAATTACTTATTACCTCCAATTTAACTGATGTAAAAGAAACACCAATAAATCAAAATTTAAACAAAACCTGAAATCTAAAAAACATATACTCGACGGAAACAACCACGGACATTCATCAAAAATTATATAAAAACACTGAAAAGAAATGATAATCTTTTAGGAACATTACAAAATCCTTAAGAATAAAAACCCTGAATTAAATTACTTAATATGAAAAATTATCAACGGTTGAACTGATGTATAAAAAAACCCCATAAATCAACATGCAAATAAAACCTCAAATATAAAAACCCTATACTCACGGAAACAACAACCGACATTGTCATAAATTTTAACCTTTTTTGACAAATCTCTAAAGAAATAAAAATAAAATCCAAATAAACAACGATAAAACACGATCACTATGTATTATAACGAAAACACCTTTTTTCCGAAGGGGACCTAGTTCTATTAGACACAAATAATATATGAATCTATCATTACACAAATCGGAAACAGAGACGAATTTAATAGAGAAGAATACAGATTATGAAAACAACAAAAATGATGAACAAATATAATGACGATCGAAAGTAAAAGTATTATACTTGATGACGAGTAGCCCAAGACCAAATAAAATGATTTAAACATTTAATGCTAAAAAGGTTAAAGGGTTCGTAACCCGTTAACTTGGGTGAACAGTGTGTGAACAGCAAAAAAGCACGTGAACAGTAAAGCATCAACTCACTGATTGCTTGTCAAAGTCTCTCACATCCGAAAAGAGAACATGTGCACAGAGAGCATCCTTTTATCCGCAGGTCAAAAGCCCTCAACCCCAAAATGGACAAGTCCCCTACTGCAGCTTAGGTTCATGGGTTAAAGGTTTCCCTTTTGGGAAGATCTTTTTCCTATATAAGAAAGCAACCAACTTCCATACAACACACCTCAGATCAGTGTAGCCAAGATACTCTCTGGTCTTCTCTTCTCCCTTGAGAACTTGTTCTATGCATGTTCTTTCTTTACACTCCAAAATACACTGCTTCACTAAGTACCTACGTCCTAGACTGAAATCCTTTTGGTCTCGGATTCTTAGTGAACAACAACAAAACCATTGAACCTCTCTCTACGTCTTGCAAACGTAGGGGGACCCCATGACCTGCGTTAGGCTGACCTGAACCCTTGAAGCCTTTCAGCCTAACCAGATCTCCCACTATCCTTGGGCTCATATCTGTTGTAACAACAAGTTGGCGCCCACCGTGGGGCTATGCCACTTATTCCTAAAAGACCAGTAGTGTAGCTCCATCTTTCTTCAAAATCAGCATGTCAGAAAACGGATCTCCGGGGGAAGTTAATCAAGTACTACGAACTTTAACGTCCACCGTTAGTCCAGCCTCACCGGTTGTGACGACCCCACTCTCAACCCCTGGAGACACTTCTGCCGGAATCTCTTTCCCTGAGTTTTTCCAAACGCCAACTCCTTCCCGTTTGGGGTTCCTTCCCCAGAAATCGGCACCTCAAGTGACCCAAAACGCGTCGATTTAACCCCTGAAGGAGTTGCAAGAAATTTCTTGCGGTTGAGGACCCTCCTCAACCAACACGTAAGTCAAGAACGAGAAAAAAGGGTCAGAATAAGGTTGGATTATGACGAGCCAGAACCGTCTTTATCGCCGGGACCACCACCTCCACCTTTCAGCAATTCACAACCCATGGCCTTTGGCCATGAAGCTGGTCCAAGCACAGTTTACCAACCTTTTAACCATACCCCTTATTCTTATGGGAGGCCTAACCCGACGGCCTTCCTCATATTCACCTCTCAACCGGTCATGACTAGTGCACCAGTCGGGCATGAGACCACCTTTGAGTAGCTATGGCAATCTCCAATAACAAATGTTCCCCCTCCAGTTGCCTCCACATGGGAGCAAGCGTTGGTCACTTTGCCTCTAGCACGAGGCGCTGTTATGAATGCATCCATGGGAATGCCTTGTGCTGCACAGCCAGAAAGCCTTCAAGGCTTTAACCTCATGCCCTAGATGATGGCTCAAATGATGGCACATTTTCCTTGGTCTCAGCTCATCAACCAAGTGTTGAGTACTCACCAAGGAGCGACAAGTCAGAATCTTGCTACAAGGACAGAAGAAGACTTTGCAAAACCTTACAAGCCCAGCAACCTGTAGTGCTTTTCCCGATAAATCGCCGACTACGACTTCCAAACAAAGATCAAAATGCCATCTCATATAAAAACATATGACGGAACCGAGGATCCAGAAGATCACCTACAGATCTTCACCGACGCAGCTAGAATCGAAAAATGGTCCAGCGCTGAGTGTTGCCTCATGTTCATGCAAACTCTCGTTGGATCCGCCAGGATATGGTTCAACGACCTACCCGCCAAAAGCGTTCGAAGCTTCGACGATCTTAGCAAAGGGTTCTTGGCCCATTTTTCACAGCAAAGGAGATACGTCAAAGACGCCACTGTGATTTTCCAAATCAAACAAAGGGACGATGAAAGGCTTCTAGAATTTACTGAGAGATACAAAAAAGAAGGTCTCACCTACGTGGGTGCAGACAAAAAAATGAGGGTAGCTGGTTTTATGAACGCTATCACCTTCAAATATCTCACAAGCGACTTCAACAAGAGCCTTCCCAAGACTCTTGAAGAAGCCCTTGAAAGAGCTGAAGCACATATACGAGGAGAGGAAGTCGTGGATATCAAGGAGCAAAGGAAACGGACACCTAGCTGGCGAGGCAGCAACCCAAGCAGGAAGAGGGGAAATTTTGGTCACTATGATAAACGGTTCAAGGGTTCAAACTCCCGGAAACCTGAACCTTGGAACCCTCCAAGCACAAAAGAACTGTCAATTTCACAACCCTGACCAAAACCCCTCAAGAAATCCTAGCGACTGAGGAAATCAAGCACAGCTTCCGACCCTCAAGACCTTTGCCCAAAAGCAAGAAAAATGAAAGCTCCACTCAATACTGCGAGTTCCACGAAGAAAAAGGTCACCACACGAACGATTGTTTTCAACTCAAGAAAAGAATTGAAGAAGCCGTTAAGTTCGGGGAATTGGCTCATTTAGTGAAGGGAGTCAGGGACAAAATGGCTGAAGAAAAGAACAAAGAAGTAAACATGGTGAGTATCGATCAAGAAGTTTCTCGCAAAAAGCAACGCTTGGAGGCTTGAGAGTTTCAATGTGTCTGCTTCCCACCACCTCAGGGAAACCTACTTTCAAACCCCCTGGTGGTCGAAGAAATGGTGGGGACAAGTAAGACGAACAAAGCCTACATTGACACAGGAGCAACCACCAAGATCATGTTTGAAAAATTCTTCAAACGCCTCACTGAAGAGGAACGTTCAAGGCTTCAACCCTCGGGGCCATCTATAAAAGGTATTGCTGATATACCCCTCAAGCCTTTAGGCCAGCTAACCTTTGATGTTTGTTTTAGTGAAGGCCAGATGGAAAGAACCAGGCCACTTACCTTCGTGGTTATAGACATCCCTTTCAACTATGATGTCATCATAGGAAGGCCAGGACAGTATGCTTTCGGTATGGTTGTTTCGGTTGGCCAAGGCACTATCAAGTTTCTCACTGAAAGAGGGATTGCAACCCTTCAACCAACTCAGGAAGCTTACATGGTCAAAGGAGCAAGTTCAAAAAATGAAGACAACGAAGGATTGATCATAAACCCCAAGTATCCTGAACAAAGGATAAGGGTTAACATGAACTTATCCCAGGAAACTTTACCATACCTTGAGAAGCTGCTCATACACTATAGTGATGTCTTCGCTTGGTGCCCGGAAGACATGACGGGTATCCCTCGAAGCATTACTAAACATGAGTTGAGAATACCACCAGATGTCAAGCCTGTGGTCCAGAAGAAACAGAGTTTAGCTCCTGAACGAAGCCTGGTAGCATGCCAAAAAGTCGAAAAGCTTGTTCTCGCTGAAATCCTTCAAGAAGTAAAGTACCAATCATGGATTTCCAACCCTGTTATGGTTCGAAAACCCGACAAGTCTTGGAGGATGTGCATCGACTTCAAAGACTTGAATAAAGCATGCCCAAAGGATTGTTATCCTTTGCCAGAAATTGACCTCAAAGTCGACTCCCTTATGATTGGAGTGTCGCGCTCCGGTCAAAGATAATATTTATAGTCCCTAATTACCCTTAACAATGCGTTAGTGGTAGTAAGGGGTCGAACCACGAAGAGTTTGTGGTTTGCGATCGGATGTGATTATTTTTATAAAATGTCACTTTTATGAAGCTTGCTACAGAAATGATTGATTTTGTTTATTTGAGAAAAGTATTGGAAAAACCAACGGGTTTGTTTGATTAATTAACTTAACAAAGACAGAGAATGATAGCAACAAAAGTAAATATGATTGTAAAATGATTGTGAGAAAACAAGGTTCACACCCGGTTCAACAATTGCAAAGCCTAGGGTTAATAAATGTTTTAATTTGGTTTAATTAAATTAGTTCATTAACGATTTAGAATCACAAGGCTTAGGTGTCAATTGCTATCAACGTCATAGACAACGGACCACAATGCACTTGGTTACCCTGGACAATTAAAACCTATCAAAAGATAAAGCATAATACGCATATTCATTTCACAAAGACAAATTTCATAACTCCTTCGTCAATTCTCAAATACAATACAAATGTAGGACAATTATCTAATGATCAAATGCAATTCAATTAGTCACAAACCAAATGTTTAACAAAAAGTAAACCCTAGAACCTTACAAAAGTTACACCAGGGTGAAACCTCCGGGAATTAGCCGCTCATGGTGAACGGAATACGATCAACATGTTGAAGCTTGGAGATGAAAATGAGGTGTGGGTAGGGTTTTGTTATGAGATGATGATAATGAGATTGGTGATTGATGATTGATGGTGATGATAATGGATTAAGGTTAGAATCGAAGTGGATGAATCGAATGGATTGAGAGTGATTTCAAATGGATTGGTTGAAGGTTGTGGCTCCAAGAACAAGTTTCAAACTCCAAGAACTCGTAATGCCCCAAAATAGTCAAAAATCATGTTTTAACCCGTCCCCAAACTCAACAAATCAAAAATCCGCATGCAGGAAACGGCGTGCCGTCGCCGACGGCTTGATGCCCCATCGGCGACGGGCTGTACTTCTTGACTTTTCTCCCGACGGACTATCTTCCTGTCTACAGACAATTTCAGGCGACGGAGAGTATCCATGGTGCATCGCCGACGGGTCAATGTGGCGTCGGCGACGGACCTTCTAAACTCAATTTTCTGATTTCTTCATTTCTTGATTCCAGTTGATCCCGTTCACGTTCTGGTGCTCCATTTGGCTTCCGATTAGCTCCTTAAACTTCATTAGACCTACAAAACACAATTCTAATTAAAAGGAGGCTATACGGAATTAAAAGTTACGTAAAAACATTAACTTAAACCAAAACACGCCGGCTTACACCCACGCATCACATCCCCACACTTGTCTTTGCTTGCCCTCAAGCAAATCTGTTTTTCACTTTCATGGGTCAAACAAGAAATGCACTTCCCATTCTCGAGAGTAAGTTAAGGTCTCAAGTCATACCCGGTTCAAGATATTTTTGCAATTTCAAGTTATTTAACAACATGGACTAATCTCATAAAAATTGTTATTCAAGATTAACTTGCCCTCAAAACTCACAAAATATGCATATCCCTCACAATGTTCACTCCACTCGGTTTACAATTTGGCTAATTTATATGATGTATTAGCACTTTTAAAAGTGATCACTCAAAACCGAATAGAACATATGCCCGCATAGGCTTGCAACTCAATCATTCTCCACCACTGAACACGAATACTAAGCACAATCCAAAAAGGTCTTTAAAGGGTTGTAACGGGGCTAGGATAAGGGTATGGAATAGGATATTTAAAGTGGCTAAGGTGATGAAAATTCGATATTTATTACAATTACACTAAACCGACTAAACACAAGTCGACAAACTAATAGGCTAAAACGTTCGCCTTTTATTCACAACTACCGCACATCTTTTTGTGTTTTTCTTCAATCATTCTTCACTATTTTTCATAGTATTTTCTGAATTTTCTGTTTTTTTCACACTATATACACAACTAATACTATGATCGAATTTCCATCACACGGGTTAGAAAGGTTTAAGGTTAAAGGCTAATTTGGGTGATCAAACGAAAGGATTAGGCTCAACATTGGCTACTAGGGGATATGTTTGGGTAAGGCTAGATAAATGGTGTAAAACAAAAAGGTTTACCTATTGCCTTAATTATTCTCGTGCTTGCATTCGGTCTATGTCTCAAACGTATCAAAGATGCAATTTCTACAATACATGACTAACGGACCACTCAAACAAAGAAACATGTAGATGCATAATGTATACAAGTGGCTCAAACACTCACATATTAAGGGTATGAAATGTGATATGCACAATTACAAGTTTCTTAGGCGAATTATTCCCAAATAACCACCCATTAAATACTTTTCATGCCCTTAATTTTGAACTCGACCATGACAAAAGACCAAATGGTTCATGCAATCCCTCGCTAACTTAGTTACTTATGCTTATTTTTAGATTGCTTCAAACAAATACATTTTTAAATTTTTTTTTTTGAAATTTTCCCCCATCCCCACACTTGAGATTAACATTGTCCTCAATGTGTAGTGTTTAAATGAACGAGTCAAAATCGAAAAACTTTTTACTACCCCATCCCCACACTTGAGGTTAACATTGTCCTCAATGTGTAAGTTCTCTTTAAAATGCACAAGGGATGTGACACAGCTAATTTCCAAAAAAAAAATTTCACCCCGGAAACTAAGATACAATTTACACTCCACTTATTATCTAACAAAATCAAAGTAAAAAGAAACGTATGCACCTGATTTCCGAGCTTGTTCTTAATTTTCTCCACAACTTTCAACAAAGTGTTCGTCTCACGAAATAATGTACCTACAAATCTCAACCCTTGTGTAGAAGCATGCTTCTCACAACCATCAAAATTTGTTAGCAACCTAGTTCTACCACTTTTTATGAAAATATCACCAATCCATACGTTAATTTACTTTGATTTTTTTTGTGGAAAAAGATGTACAACAATAACAATCCTAACTCACTTTCGTAGGAATCACGGTTGCTTTAGCTCAGCAACAAGCCCTTTTAAACCTTCCAATAGCTTGGAAGGACGAGTAGGTCTCGTGAGGGTTATATAGAGAACACACCCACAACGTTCATTTAACTAAGAAAACATTAAAAATTATCTAAAAACGCTAAACAAAAATTATAACAACATAAAACATACCTCGCCTACCTTTGGTAACGCTCGTTTTGGTCTTTAGGCGGGTACGGGTTATATGGGAACCCGGTGAGAGAAGACAAGATATCCTTCCAATTATCGAGCGGTCCAGGTTCCCCTTCAGCTGGTGGTGGTGGCTGTATCGGGAAGAAGCTTGAGCCCGGCATTTCGGGTCAATGTGGACATGGGTCGGAGGGTCCTTGAGGCACGGGAAGGTCCTATAATTGTGCCATGGCGTATGTTGCTGAAATGGCAACCCGGCCATCAAATTCTACTGATGCCTCTCTTGATCATGCAGAATCTTGTTGTTATTGATAGCTATTTGTTGATCTATGGCGGTCGCCATCCAACGCCGATCCTCATAGGCATTTTGTTCTATCCGGAGGCGATCTTGTTCTTCCTCCCATGCTCCTCGTTGAGCATTTTCTTGAATCCTCCGTTGCTCCATCAACTCCAATTGAGATTGTTGTTGCGCTTGAAACAACTGTTGCTCTTCCCAATATTGCTCAACCTTGGCCCGATGGGCCGCTTCCTCATTCCAATGAGCTTGGTACTGTATTTGGAAGGTTTGCTCCCATTGGTGCCTTTTCTCATGGTATCCACGATTCTCCCCAATGCCCGCAGATACGTTATCATATATACTTTGGTCTCCCCGATTGTAATGCAATGGTCGGGTTTTCTTCGGGAGACCACAATCCGAGCCACCTCATTCGAAACCTCTTGGTGGGCTCGTGCGTATCTTTGACATGGTCTCCTATCAACCCCATGCTCCTCCTCTTCTTCCTCTTCTTCACCCATCTGTACATCCCCTTGGGCTTCTTGATCCACAAACTGAAAATTGTTGCCATGCTCGTCCTTGACGGTGTATTGGTTTCCAAAAACCAAACATGAAACTTCCATGGCGCTTCATTGATGCAAAAGAAATTTGATCGATTGGTTTATCTACCCATAGTGACTTGTAGGCAAAGCGTTTTGCTGCAGAATCATGGCACTGATTATCCTCATGAAGGGATCATCTTTCTGGTGCACGCCTCTCTTGTATCCCATGTATTCATCATGACTATCTGGCACCACGACAGTTTTGGCGAACCGTATAACAGAGCATGGAAAAATCCTACAATCGGGAGCTTTGACTTTCCCGCGGTCTCCGAATCGCACCATCACATTTTCCAATGAAATGCCTTGAAGTATCTTTCCCTCCAAAGGCAGATCATTCAGTGATTCTCCCAAACTTCAGATTTTACCAATACCGCCGCCAACATACTTGGCGGGTCAGCACCATTCATCTTGTTATGTAGAAACTGATCACTCGTGTAATAATCGTATACGTCGACCCCCAATGAGTCAAATCGAGCTATTGCGTTCATATGTTCAAATGACATGATCATTTGGTTTTTGCCAATATCACCCACTAACTGCCAGTGTAAGCGGGCCCATCCGGATTAACAAATCTTAATGTTGACAACCACTCGCATACAGCCGCTAGATAGACTCGGGGTGTGATGTCCTCACACCAATCCAACACGCGCTCCCAACCGAGTGTCTCAAATTTCTGAACAATCCCTATCGCTCTGAATTCCTCCATATTAACAGATCTTTCCGGCACAATTCGCTCCGGCACCGAGGTGGTAACATTCCCTGAAACCATCTTCCTTTTCCACATTTTAGCTTCTAAATTTTTGTTGTTGTATCGTGAAAGAGGTTTCTTCTTTTCGTTGTTCCATACCGATGCGGTACGACTATTCTTGAACTCTTCCCAAGCCCAATCTTGTCGATACAATCTTGCATCCCTTTCTTCGACCGCCCTCAATTGTTCCCATTTTTTTGAACATGACCCGAGCCAGAACCGGCTCCCGAGGATGAGCCTTCACCAGAAATCTTACTCCTCTTCCTTCCAAACATATCTACAATCACAAACAATGGAAACAATTAGCTAAACCCACTTCAAAACTTCTCAAACCTTGAACATAGTCACAATGTTGAACCAAAAATCAGATTTAGATGTAAATTAGCTTGTTTAAACTTGAAAAGTCACAAACTTTAGCATTTAGTACTAATTCTTTCATGTTTCACTCTTAAATTATTAAAATTTCCACAAGATTCAACATTATGTGTATGTTCAATCATGTAAACAACAAATGTAATCACGTCACTATAGTTGTTGCATGCTCAAAACCTTCCAATCAAAGATTCAATCTCAACTTCAAGCCATATCATCATCAATTACAATAAAAACCTACTCTAAGCAAAAAACTTAAAAATTTCGGAAGAAATCAACTAACCATATGATATTCATGCTTGAATTTAAGTAAAACCATACCTTTGATGTTGTCTAAGCAAGAACAACTAGAAAAAAATGGAAAGCTTGAGCTGATGAACTTCTTTGAAAACCCCGAAAATTCACGCCCATAAATCTTGCAAACTAGCAAGAATTACTGAAAACAAAGTTGGGGCTTTTGTTCCTCTCGAAAAACTAAGCGAAATAGGCTTAAGAATCACTAGATTTGGTGGAGAGTTTGAGGGAGTTATGAGAGGTTGAAGATTAGGGTTCTTGGTTGAAGGAGATGAAGAAGATGAAGTTGTGGTGGATTGTGGAGGAGATTTTGCAGAAATTTGTGGTGATTTGAAGTTATGAGGTAGATATAGGGTCTACTGGGTCGAATTTGTGGTCAAAATAAGGTTCGGGTCGAGTTTGGGTTGCTAAAAACGTGCTTGGGGTCGAAATTTAACATCACTCAAAAATCTCCGTCGGCTGACAAACCAAGACCCGTCGCCGACGGGCCATTGGTGCGTCGCCGACGGACCCCCGTTTTTTTACACTTCCTCCAACACACTAACCATCTGTCTACGCGCAATTTAACCCGACGCCACATTTCTGCAGCCCGTCGGCGACGGCATGATGCCCCGTCGCCGACGAAACCCCAATTTTCAAAAAAAAAAAATTTTTGGAAACTATGGCCAAAAACATGAAATTTTTACAAAAGGAGCCTAGCATAAATTAAATCCTAAAAATTAAAAAAATCTTTTTATGTGACGTTTTCGGTTTTAATATTCACTAGCAACCTATCGTTAACGATCCTACCACCCCCCCCCCCAAAAAAAAAGTCGTGTATTGTCCCCAATACACATAAAAGAGTTCGATAACATACCTCATGTCTTCAAGACTCGTTTATAGCTTCCAGAACTTCACACATCTCAAAGAGTTGTTAGATAAAAACAATAAGCATAACTATTTTAAAACAATGCACCCAAACAATTAAAAATAGTAGATAACTCTACAAAACGTGTTATCGATTCTCAAATGACCTCGTAATGTGGTATGCCCACCACGAAGCTTACCACTTCGTGTTCTTCTCGCCCTTATCATCATTACCATCATGAAATGGTTTTAGACGATGACCGTTAACCGTTTGCCTTGACCCATCCTTCGGGTCCTCAATGGTGACATCACCCAGTTTTCCGACCCGTGTGATCACGTATGGGCCATCCACTTACTCTTGAGCTTCCCGGGAAAGAATTTAAGCCTTGAGTTGTAGAGCCAAACATTTTTCCCTACCACAAACTCCTTTGGCTTCAACTTTGCGTCATGTGCTCGCTTCATTCCATCCTTGTATTTTGAACACACTCATACGCCTCCTCCCGAAGCTCTTCCAACTCGCGTAACTTTAACTTTCGCTCCTTACCTGCATCATCATATTTCATGTTAACCTCTTTAATAGCCCACCAAGCACGATGCACAAGTTCTACCGGTAAGTGACAATTTCTGCCATAAACTAAATGGTAAGGTGTAGTGCCAATAGGTGTTTTATGAGCCGTTCGATAGGCCCATAAAGCATCATTCAACTTCGTTGACCAATCTGTCACACCCCGTATTTCCAACACAATCCCGGTAAGCCCGGATGGGGAGTATCGTGACGTATGTTGATGTCATCATAACCAAGCAACACAGAATAGCACATCGGAAGTCTTGGATTTAAAATATTATTACAAGCCGAAAGGTTAAAAGTTCAAATACAATGGCTCGTAATGAAAATCCATAGGCGGATAAAAAATGTACAAAAGATGATTAACAGACTTGGCATCTAAGGATTTGCAAGATCCTCTTATGTTGCTACTGAGTAGCTTCAGGCTTATTTACGTATTTGTACCTGTAGTTTAATTATTTTGAAAATACGTCAGTTTCACTGGTAAATACAATCAACCGACTCATTTGGAAAACATTTCGAAATCATTTTCATGTACACAATTGGTACATATGTTTTATAAATAACTTGGGACAAACTATATCTCATGTTATCAGTTTTACATAACTTGACGTATATACGGGGACCGGAAACTATGCCGATTCATGATTAACCGACACACCACCTATTCCCTTATTGGGAAAACCTCTAATGGGTTGTAAATTATAAGTTATTCCTTTATTGGGAACACCCGTATTGGGCATAAATCGTTTATTTAAACCGTTTTGCATCTGTCAGGTGTATGCCTACATCTCGTGCTTAGGTCATGGCCATTTGCAATTAAATGAGTCAAGGATATCCAGGACACGGTCGCATTAACCCCCAATGTTTTGTTCAAGCAATACGAATTAAAACGGGTTATTTGAATTTCCCGACACATAGGTCTTCGAATCCCATACCCGACCATGCGGTAAATATTTTACTGTATCCCAAGCCCGTATAGGGGAAATGTTAAGAGTATTTACCTGAGCTTAGCAAGTCCTTTTAAATAAGAAATATAATAAGCACAGCCGTATCCAACTAATTAAGCATAGGTACAATTTACCGAAAGGCCCTAGTCTGGAATGATGGTATAAATCTCCAACTAGAATGCTAGCGGATCTTATTTAAGTCATTGACTTGGATCGGCTAGTTTAAAATATTAAGAACGGCACGATACGCTTGATTAAGCGGTGACCTGAACAGAATGTAGTTTAAACCCAACAAGTACTAAGACTTGTAAAATATGGGTAAACTGTTATCATTCTGGAATTTGAGATAAAAATGATAAGGTTAAACTCGTTTCGGTTAAACTACATAAACTAGTCTTGTAGGCTTAACCGTACGTATATAAGCGATACCGGGTAACCAGATGAGTCATGAAAGAGTTCCATATGCTAATATACTTTAAACAAGTTTCAATATCAGTAGGACATCAACTTGTATGTCCGTTATAGTTTTAAAATCAACAATGCCTCACAAGGGCGTTTTGGTCATTTTACGATTCATAAAAAGAAGTTGGTGAATAATTTGATGTTATGGTCATACATAATTTATAAAAATAGTTACTTTATGATGTTATATCAGTAGGGTATCAATATATAGTGTGATTTATAATTAAAGACCATACTATACCTCGAAAGGGCATTTTGGTCATCTCACACATAGATTTGAAGACGTATTTGGAATCTGGTTTATAGCTTGCAACTACTGTAAAAATATTTAAATAAGTTTTTAAAATCAGTAGATAACAAGTCTTGATGCTTAGACATGGTTTTAACCCATACTGTGCGTCGAAAAGGCGATAAAGTCGCTAAATGACGATTTAAATCGATGTTTAAGGAAAGATATTGTTTTGATCAGGTCTATACAACCAAAATAATTTATTTAATATATAAAGTCAGTAGGTAAAAGGTTTGGTTGAGAAAATATCTCTAAAACTTATTTTATGCACCGTAAGGGCATTAAGAACCTTTACATAAACTCAGTTCATAAACTGATTTAATATCCCAAATAATCCTAAAATATATTATAACATCAGTTGGTAAAGTACTTTATTTTAGGAGCTACGTTTAAAATAATTTATTTGCCGAAAAGGGTATTTCGGTCCTTTAAAAGCTTGATTTGCGATATTTAGGAAAAACGCAATTATGACCAATTTAATGACATGCATGTAAGTCAAACAAGTCATAATAACAGTAGGTAACTTGTTTGTATGGTCGTTTTTGTTTAAATTCATTTTACGCAAAAAGGGCGAAGTAGTCATATTTAGCATATTGATGAAACTTGCGCATAACTCGAAATATGATTATGATCATGTAGTATGACCTCAGAGGGTTATACTACATCAAATAAGGATCATAATGCAACTTAGGATCGGCCTTGAAAGACTCTAAATCGGGTCAGAACTGAAAGTCAAAGCAGAAGTCAAACTTTACGACTTTCGGTTGCGAACTGACCTTAGACCTAGATTTGACGAGCCGAACATGTTCCCGCATGTTCTTATAATTACTACCAAGTGTTTAGAGTGTCAAAACTGATTTTATAGCATGCATGTTGTTAATTATGCATTTGATACCAAATCTGACCGAGTTTGACTTTTTATGAATAAGTTTGACTCGTCAATCGGACATGCAAACGTGGTAATCAGGAGGTGCCCTTATGGGGTGTTGTTACCTACCTCATTACGATCACGTAACCATGTTTAGATCAGATCATGACTGAACCGATAAGGATTAAACCGAAAGTCAAACCGTTTTTACGACAAGCTTGACTTTTGGCTTGAAAGCTTGATAAAAAAGAACAAGGAGGATTAAGAACACTTACAAAGGGTCCTAGTACGAATTTGGGATGGACTTGCAGGTAGCTTGAGCTCCAGAACTTGCAAGGATTAGTTAGAGTGAGTTTTTTAAGAACTTGCAAGTTCTTCAATGGAGTCAAGGCTTGGATTTATGGAGTTGGAGGATGAAGGAGGTCATTACAGGTGTTAGGCATGCACATCAGGGTAAAAAAGTGTCTAGGGAGGCTAAAAGCTAGACATGATGGAAATTCGCGAAAGATTTGGCAAACATGCAAGCTACCACGACTAGCCTTAGCAGGCTGTCACTGGCACTCTCTCGCGGCCAGGGCTCTCGCGGGCCGCGACCGCCCCCTGGGTCAGCAATACAACTTTTAAACAATGCCATTTCAGCCCCTGGACTTTATAACTTATAATAACCTCTATTTTAAACACCTTTGGTCCCTCAAATTAGATTTAGGTACTATTAGGAAGTATACTAAACACCTTAAGTTCCGGTTCCGACAAATGGTCACTCAGAGGTATAATTAAACATGTTGACGCTTTTAATTTATTCGCTTCTCGTTCAGAGGTTATAAAAATAACATGACGGTTTATTTAATCCCTCTTATTTAACGCATGGACTTTAGGACGCGTGTCAAAATTTTACAGGGACAGGTTTTTACGAGGTGTTACACAATCCTTTCGGTCTGGTCGACGGTCTTTCGCAAAAATTCTTTTATTTGCCTATTAGACACTTCTACTTGACCACTCGTCTGTGGGTGGTAGGGGGTAGCAATTCGATGGTCAACACCATACCGTTTCAATAGTTTGCCAAGGTTAAAATTTTTGAAGTGAGACCCTCCATCACTAATGATTACTCGGGGGATCCCAAATCTAGAAATTATATTTGTTTGAACAAAATTGCAAACCACAGTATGGTTATTTGTCTTGGTAGCGATCGCTTCAACCCATTTGACACATAGTCGACCGCCACCAAGATATACATGTTTCCATGCGAATTAGGAAAGGGGCCCATAAAATCGATCCCCCATACATCAAAAATATCTACAATGAGGATCGGTTGCATAGGCATCTCATCCCGTTTGGAGATACCCCCCAATTTTTGACACTCAACGGAATTTTTCCAAAAGTAAATGCGTCTTTGAAAATAGTTGGCCAATAAAGCCCACTATTGAGCATTTTGTGCCCAGTTTTGTGACCACTGAAATGGCCCCCACAAGCAAATGAATGCAAGTGCGTCAAAACACTGGGATCTCCTCGTCCGGAATGCATCTTCGAACAACTTGATCCGGACATATTTTGAATAAGTCCGGTTCCTCCAACGTATAGTATTTGATTTGCGACATGAAGTGCAACCTTCTCCTCCGATCCCAATGAGCCGGCAAGTCACCTGTAACCAAGTAATTCACAATGTTAGCATACCAAGGTAAAATAGTTACTTTCAAAATGTGCTCATCTGTGAAGGCGTCATCAATCTCTCACGTGAAGAACCCTCTCCACCATCAATCGGGACAAGTGGTCCGCGACCACGTTCTCACTACCCTTCTTGTCCCGTATCTCTAAGTCAAACTCTTGTAATAAAAGAACCCAACGGATCAATCTTGGGTTTTGCATCCTTTTTCTCCATGAGGTACCTGACAGCAGTGTGATCAGAATATATAACAACTTTGTTATCCCATATGTAAGCCCGAAAATTTTCCAATGCAAATACCACCGCAAGTAGCTCTTTTTCGGTAGTTGTGTAATTCAATTGTGCATCCGAAAGAGTCTTACTTGCGTAGTAAATAGAAATGGGTTTCTTTTCTACCCTTTGACCCAACACGGCCCCAACCGCATAATCGCTCGCATCGCACATGATTTCGAATGATAAAGACCAATTCGGCAATTGCAATATTGGGGCCTCCACTAATTTCTCTTTCAAAATGTTAAAAGCGGTTTGACACTCTTTGTTAAAATCAAACGGTTGGTCCTTAAGCAACAATATTCATAAAGGCTTCGTGATGTCACTAAACCCCTTAATAAACCTTCTATAAAACCATGCATGACTAAAAATGATCTAACCCCTTTAACACTCGTGGGATACGGTAAAGTAGAGATGACTTACACCTTTGTACGGTCGACCTCTATCCCACGACTCGACACTACATGCCCCAACACAATCCCTTCATGAACCATAAAATGGCTCTTCTCCCAACTCAAAATTAAATTTTTCTCAACACATCTTTTCAAAACTTTTTCGAGTTGGTCAAGGCATGCCTCAAATGATGACCCAAAAATTGAGAAGTCATCCATAAAGATCTCTAAGGACTCCCCAACCATGTCCGAGAATATACTCATCATACACCTTTAAAGGTGGCGGGGGCATTACATAGCCCAAACAGCATTCGTCTAAATGCAAAAGTACCATATGGGCAAGTAAATGTGGTCTTAGCTTGATCCTCTGGATGGATAGCTATTTGGTTGTAACCGAATACCCATCTAGAAAGCAATAAAATTTTTGACCTGCTAACTTCTCAACAATTTGGTCAATAAAAGTAAGCGAAATGGTCTTTGGAAGTTGCAGAATTTAACTTCCGATAGTCAATACAAATTCGCCACCCGGTTACCGGTCGGGTGGCAACCTCTTCACCTCGTCATTTGTGACGAATTGGATGCCTGCCTTTTTCGGGACTGTCTGCGTTGTGCTCACCCATTGGCTATCAGAGATGGGGTATATGATACCCGCATCTAGCCACTTCAAAACCTCCTTCTTGACCACATCTCGCATATTCGGATTTAGTCTCCATTGTGCGTCACGAGAAAGAATGATACCATCTTCGGTGATGATTTTATGCATCACCACTGAGGGACTAATTCCCTTCAGCTCAGCAATGGTCCAACCAATAGCGGCTCTATTGTTGACCAAGACCTCCATGAGCTTTTCCTCTTGCTCTCCAGTTAAATTAGCCCAATGATCACGGAAGCGTGTTGCCCTCGCCCACATAAGCATATTTCAAATGCTTGGGCAACACCTTCAATTCAACAACCGGAGGTTCTTCTAATGATGGCTTCAATTTCGTATCAATCTTTTCCGGAAGACTTTCCACTTGATGAGTCCAAATGGGTCTTCCTTCCTTTGCCGCCATCACCTCTATCTTTTCCACCTCCTCATCCATGCTTCGATTTGTTTCCACTTGCAACCTGTCGAACATGAAACATTCCTCTATTTGTTTTTCCTCTCCGACACTAATGTCGCATAGAGGTATACACTCGTCAATGACGTCCACCATATAGCATTTGTCACCAACTAGAGGATTGTCAATCCCGAAAAAAATTTCAACCGCAACCGACGGTTACCAAAAGTCATGTCGACCGTACCCGTTTTACAATTGATTTGGGCATTTGATGTTGCCAAAAATGGTCGATCGAGTATAACCGTTGGTTGTTTGGTTCGGTCCAAAGAAACATAATCAAGTACAAGAAAGTCCACCAGATAATAAAAGTAATCAACTTTTACTATCACGTCGGTGACTATCCCACGGTGTAGTTTAGGAGTCAAATCCGCCAACACCACGGTGGTGTTTGACGATTGAAGTGGCCCAAACTCGTATTGGTCATATAAACTACCCGGCAAGATACTCACACTTGCTCCAAGGTCCAAAAGTGCTCGTGTCATTTTGAATTCACCAACTTGAATAGAAATGATGGGCGCCCCCGAATCTTGTAAAATTTGGTGGAAGTGCACCCGAAAGAATCGAACTAACATTTTCAGTCAAATCAAGTTTCTTGGGAAACTTGTTAGTCCGTTTCTGGGTGCTTAATTCCTTTAAGTACTTTGCATATGAGGGTACTTGTTTGATCTCATCTAAAAGAGGTAGGTTGATTTTTACTTGTTTAAAAATTTCCCACATTTCCTCTTGTTGTGGGCCACGTTTCGTAACCACCTTTTTAGATGTCCCAACAAAGCTTCGGGATAAGGGGCGGTATTAACCTCCACACCCTTTTCCTTAGCCTTTGGGACTGGGACGGTCACAACGGGGGTATTTTTATTATTTTCAGAAACATTTTTATTTTTACCCGTTTGACCGTCAACACACTCCTCCTCACTAACATCTTCCACCACCCCTTCGACAAACTGAGGTGGTGGTGACTCAACACCACTATCTATGACTCAACCACTACATAAAGAAATTTTATTAATTGGTACCTCACGTGTGTTCTTCGAGTTGGACCCTTGATGATTAGGGTTCACGGTGGTATCACTTGGAAGTTTTCCTCCACTTCCTCGCATTTGAGCTACCTCTTCAGCAAGTTGCCCCACTTGCTTTGCCAATACCTCATGAGATTTATCCCTCATCTCATTTGCCTCTTTCATCTCCTTGATGTCACGACTAGATTCCTTCACTACATTCAATAGTGCATCAATCTTGGCACTCAAATCATCACCACGCCTTGAGAGTTCGAATTACCTCCCTCGTTACCACCTTGGTTGTAAACCCTTTGATAATTTCCTTCACGGTTCTGATACGACTGATTACCCTTGGTTGTAGTTTCTTTGATAGCCCCCGTGGTTACCACCTTGGTGGTTTTGGTATGATGATCGCCTTGGTTACTCGCGTGAAAGTTCGGGTTCATTTGATTTTCGGCGTTCCCATAACGGAAATAAGGGTGATTCTTCAACCCGGGATGGTAAGTGTTCGAGTTCATGTCATTATGCTTCCGATCACCAAACACTTGATTTACTTCCTCGGTGTCTTCGGCTTTTCCCATTTGACAATCTATGGTTCTATGATCGAGTCCCCCACACCCATCGCAACCCACGAATTATACCGCGTTAACTTCCTTTTTCTTCATACGGGCCAATTCCCGTTCTAATGTAGAAATGCGGTCCCTTGAGCTAGAATCAAGGTCGGGTAGTGACCGGGATATAGAGTGCTTCTTAGCTCGGTCAGCCGACTCTTTAGCTTTCGATCTTTTGGCCATTCTCTCGAGAAACTCCCAATCGTAGTCTTCATGATTACTCAACAACGTTCCGTTACTAGTCGACTCCAAATGATTCCATGTCTCCCCATCTAGACCTCTCACAAAGCACTTCACCAATTCCCACTTTTCGATTTGATGATGAGGACACTTTCGGTTCAATTCTTTATACCTCATGAATGCCTCATGTAGCATTCACTCGAGAGTTGTTTAAATGCTCTGATCTCATCACGCGCATCATCAATTTTGGCTATCGAGTAATACTCATCAAGGAAGGTTTGTTGCATCTCCACCCAAGTGTGAATGCTATTGGTGGGCAATGTCAAAAACCATTGCTTAGCCTTGTCCTTTAATGAGAATTGGAAAAGACGTAAGTGAACCTCATCTTGAGTGAAGTGACCACCCCCAATAGTGCTACATATAGCCGAAAACTCATGTAGATGCGTATACGGTTCATCATTCGACCGTCCATTAAAATGAGGAAGTATGTTGATGAGTTGGGTTTGCAATCAAAAGCAACCCTTCCTCTTGGCGATGGTACAATCGGAGAATCATTTTCCGATATCATTGGTCGGAACCGACCGTCAACTCCTTGCGGTGGTTGACGTTGATTGTTGTTGTTGTGATTGTGTCGATTATCCCTTGGTGGACCGTTCACCTCTTGGTCCCCATTCTTCGATCCCCTCTTCTATCACCGTCTCGATTACCCCTTGATTCCCACCACCCACGTATTGTGGAATCCGATTACGATTGGCTTTTGATTGTTGTAATTGTTGTTACCATCGTCTCGGTTCCTATTGTTATTACGTGGTTGACGGTTGTTCCTATAACCGTCATTTATCCCGTAGTCATAACCGTATTCATCATAATCCCTCACAACATTCGCATATTGATAACCCCCGTCATCATAACCAAAATTCCCACCGTTGTGGAAAAGCTCTTCATTGTCATTTACCCATCCATTGTCTTCCACCCGATCATTATAATATCCCCCATCGTCCGAGTAGTCCGTGTGAACATTCACATGTTTTGGTGATTGATAACCGGGTACACTATAGGGTTCGCGTCCGGGATATTATTCCTCAGTTCATCAAGATTGACAAATTGATCTTCATTCGCGGGATTGCCACGATTCACATTAACACCAGGTTGGCGTTAGTGTTGCGGTTGTTAACATTTGGTGGTAATGGGTTTTGTCGGTTTTGGTTCTGAGGTGGAGGTGTGCGTGCACGTTGGTTGAGGTTTTGGTTAGGACCACGGTTTGGAAATGGTGGTGTAGGTGGTCTTGAATTGTTACCACCCGGTTGGTTGTTTGGGTTTTGAGGTGGGTGATTAGGGTATTGATGTTGATGTTGATTGGCGTTTTGGTTATCCATTGGAACGGTTCCAACAGATGGGTACTTGGTGTGTTAGGTTTTGGTGGATTAGAGACAACGGTTGCCTCTAACCGGTTAGCTAGGTTTCTTCTAACGACCCGCTCAATTTCCGGCTCGAATGCTAACGGTGAAGTTCTTCCGGAATTTCGTGTATGCATGCACTACCTGTAACCTGCACAAGTAACACACTCGCGTAACACAAAAGCAATACGATAATAAGAAAACAAGCAATTAAACAGTTAATCACAAAAATCAATAGATCCAAACGCAAAGCGCATAAACTCCCTAGCAACGGCGCCAAATTTGATCGGAGTGTCGCGCTCCTATCAAGGATAATATTTATAGTCCCTAATTACCTTAACAATGCGTTAGTGGTAGTAAGGGGTCGAACCACGAAGAGTTTATGGTTTGAGATCGGATGTGATTGGTTTTTACTAATATGTCACTTTTATGAAGCTTGCTACAGAAATGATTGATTTTGTTTATTTGAGAAAAGTATTGGAATATACCAACGGGTTTGTTTGATAATTAACTTAACAAAGACTGAGAATGATAGCAACAAAAGTAAATATGATTGTAAAACGATTGTGAGATAACAAGGTTCACACCCGGTTCTACCGTTGCAAACCCTAGGGTTACTAAATGTTTTAATTTGGTTTAATCAAATTAGTTCATTAACGATTTAGAATCACAAGGCTTAGGTGCCAATTGCTATCAACGTCATAGACAACGGACCACAATGCACTTCGTTACCTTGGACAGTTAAAACCTATCAAAAGATAAAGCATAATAGCATATTCATTTCACAAAGAAAAATTTCATAACTCATTCGTCAATTCGCAAATACAATACAAATGTAGGACAATTATCTAATGATCAAATGCAATTCAATTAGTCACAAACCAAATGTTTAACAAAAAGTAAACCCTAGAACCTTACAAAAGTCTACACCGGGGTGAAACCTCCGGGATTACCGCTCATGGTGAACGGAATACGACCAACAGATGATAAAGCCTTGAACTTGAACATGTTGAAGCTTGGAGATGAAGATGAGGTGTGGGTAGGGTTTTGATATGAGATGATGATAATGAGATTGGTGATTGATGATTGATGGTGATGATAATGGATTAAGGTTAGAATCGAAGTGGATGAATCAATGGATTAAGAGTGATTTCAAATGGATTGGTGGAAGGTTATGGCCCAAGAACAAGTTTCAAACTCCAAAAATTCGTAATGCCCCAAAATAGGTCAAAAATCATGTTTTAACCCGTCCCCAACTCACAAACTCAAAAATCCGCGATGCAGGAAACGGCGTGCCGTCGCCGACGGCTTGATGCCCCGTCGGCGACAGGCTGTATTTCTTGACTTTTCTCCCGACGAGACTATCTCCTGTCTACGGACAATTTCAGGCGACGAAGAGTACCACGGTGCATCGCCGACGGGTCAATGTGGCGTCAGCGACAGAACTTCTAACTCAATTTTCTGATTTCTTCATTTCTGGATTCCAGTTGATCCCGTTCATGTTCCGTGCTCTGTTTGGCTTCCGATTAGCTCCTTAAACTTCATAGACCTGCAAAACACAATTCTAATTAAAAGTAGGTATACGGAATTAAAAGTTACGTAAAAACATTAACTTAAACCAAAACAAACGCCGCCCTTACACCCACGCATCACCTTACCGGTTATCCTTTTAAGTGTTTCCTCGATGCTTACAAAGGTTATCACCAAATCCTCATGAAAGAAGAAGATGAAGAAAAAACCGCATTTCACACAGACATTGGTATTTTTTTGCTATCAAAAGATACCTTTGGCTTAAGAAACGCCGGTGCAACTTATCAACTCCTAATTGACAAAGCATTTGCTAGTCAAATTGGAAAAAAACATGGAAGCCTACGTCGATGATTTAGTGATAAAAAGCAAAAACGAGTATCAAATGCTCGACGACGTTCAAGAGACCTTCCAAAATCTGAGAAAAATCAACATGAAGCTCAACCCGGTAAAATGTTCATTCGGGTTTAAAGAAGGAAATTTCTGGGGCATATTGTGGGGAAACAGAGTATAAAAGCCAATCCAAACAAGGTCAGAGCTGCTTTGGAAACAAAATCCCCACAAAGAAAAAAAGAAGTTGAGAGTCTAAATGGAAGGCTTGCAGCCTTGAAGCGTTCTACCTCCAAGCTCGCTGAGAAGTCTCTCCCCTTTTTTAAAACACTCAAAGGGTGTACAAACAAAAAATATTTCAGATGGACGGAAGAGGCAGAAAAGCCTTTAACCAGATGAAGCAACACTTAGTTCACTCCCGACCATAACAGCCCCAGAAATGGGAGAAACGATCTCTGTCTACCTCTCAGCTGCTGAAGAAGCCATAAGCGCGGTCTTAACTATTGAACGAGACAAAGTTCAGGTACCCGTTTATTTCTTCAGTAAAACTGGCAGAGATCAAATATCCTCCTTTGGAAAAACTTGCTTTAGCCCTAGTCCAAACGGCTAGAAGGCTTAGAAGGTACTTTCAAGCACACCCAATACAGGTGGTCACTGACCAACCCATCTAAAGTGTGCTTGAAAAACCAGAAAATTCAGGACGATTAGCCAAATGGGCTGTGGAACTAGGTGAACATAACATCACCTATGTCCCTAGAAAAGCTATCAAAGCCCAAGTCCTGGCAGATTTTTCGTTGAAATACCAAAGCAAGATACCACTAAAGTTAATGTAACAGTCACTGAACCCTTTGACCCTGAAGCCTGGAAGCTTTTTACCGATGGGGCTTCCAGCATTGAAGGGTCAGGGATTGGGCTCATTTTAATCAACCCTGAAGGGTTAGAGTTTACATACGCTCTTCGACTTGAATTTCAGACCACTAACAACGAAGCTGAATACGAGGCGCTAATCGTTGGTCTAAAGGTAGCCAAAGAAATGAAGGTTCAAAGGCTTCAAGTCTTCACGACTCGTTGCTCGTTTCAAGTCAAGTCAATGATAGCTATGTAGCAAAAGAACCCAACATGAAAAAGTATCGGAGAAGTCAAAGAATTGATGAACACATTTCAAGCATGTACCATCAAGCAAGTACCCAGATCCCAAAACAAAAGAGCCGACGCTTTAAGCAAACTTGCATCCCTCACGTTTGCTCACCTTACCAAAAAAGTGTTGGTGGAAGTATTGAAAACCCCCTCCATCAAAGAATTTGAGGTTCAAGATGTGATCACTGAAGAAGGCCCTAATTGGATGACTCCTATTGAAATTTTCTCAAAAATGGTGAATTACCCATTGATCCGATAGAGGCCGAAAGAGTTGGAGTAAAATCCAGACAATACGTGTTGCAAGGGGAAACCTTTTTCAAGAAAGGATACTTGCACCGTTGCTGAGATGTGTTGCTCCTGAGCAAAGCCAATATCTAGTCAAAGAGGTTCACGAGGGAATATGTGGAGCTCATTTTGGACCAAGATCAGTGGTTTCTAAATTGATGAATATCAGGTATTTTTGGCCCTCTATGCATCGAGATGCCACCGAGCAACTAAGAAAATGTGAAGCTTGTCAAATACATGCACCGATTCCCAAAAGCCCCAAACACGATCCGTTCCCATTACTTCAGCCTAGCCATTTCACAAATGGGGAATGGATATCGTTGGACCATTCCCACAGGCCAAGGGTGGAGTGAAGTTTTTATTAGTAGCCGTGGACTACTTCACCAAGTGGCCTGAAGTTAAGCCACTTGCAAAGATAACAAGGAAACAAGTTATCGACTTTGTTTGGGAAAACATCATATGCCGCTTTGGGTTGCCAGGAGTTCTGGTCACGGATAACGGGAAACAATTTGCTGAAAAGCCTTTTCAGCACATGGTGCAAGGAATTCAGAATAACCCAAGTCTTCAGCTCGGTTGCATACCCACAATCTAATGGTCAAGTCAAAGAACAAATCCCAGTATAGTAGAAGGTATCAAGAACCGATTGGGAAAGCATGAAAACAACTGGCTCGAAGAACTCCAAATGTTTTGTGGACGATAAGAACAACGGAAAAACAAGCCACAAAAGAACACCATACAACTTAGTATTTGGCTTAGAAGCTGTAATTCTAGCAGAGATTGGAGTTGTGACTCAAAGAACACTCAACATGGACCTCGAAACAAACAACAAAGAGACCATGTTGAACTTACAACTCCTCGAAGAAATTCGTGATCAAGCCGCCATTCAGGAAGCCAAATACAAACAAAAAATGGAAGCCTATTATAATGCAAGGGTAAAACACGAACGTTTCAAACCAGGGAATCTCGTGCTTCGAACAACGAAGCTAGCAAAATGGAAAACCAAGGAAAACATGGCCCGAAATGGGAAGGGCCATACACAATCCTTGAAGCCCACAAAGGAGGATCCTACAAGTTGGCCGACGCTGAAGGCAAGAAGCTTCCCAGGCACTGGAACGGCCAAACCCTTAAAAGGTTCCATGTCTAGACAAGAAATTTAGAATGTATTTCAAGAGTTGTATAATCTCCCCCTTTTTGTAAACGAAGAACCTCTTGAATGAATGATGAAGCTTTTATCATAACTTGTCTTTAACAATCCTATAATCAGGTTGAGAACCTTGCAAAAAACTCCATGGCAAGGGCCATGTAAGGGGATGAGCTCCCAGGCCACATCGCTCAATAGGTTCAAGGGTTAAATGAACCTATATAAGGGGTGAGCTCCTAAATCAATACAACTCCATGAGACTTAGAAATTTTTCAATAAACTTGTCTCACAGATGGGTTTGAACAGCCCACACCAATTGTTCCTTAAACTTTGATAAAGTTTACGAAATAAAAACACACTAGGTAACGATATAAAGGATAGACAACATGTGCCATTTACCTAATGAAGCCTTGAAGCCAAAGTGACTGCAGCACTAAAACTTCTTAAGGAAAATTAGGCAAACAGACACATAAAACAAACAAGACAAAAAATCATCAACACATGTCCAACAAAAACGTAAAAACATAAGGATACATAGACATAGAAGGCCTTAAGGCATAAGGCATACTGATCATAACAGCCATAAAGGCTAATAAGGAAATCACAAGGATTTCCTCCAAATTGTTCAAACGGCCACCAAGGCCAACCACAACCACAAAGCAGAAACCTTAAAGGTTTCTGCAAAACCTAAAATTGTTCAACAGACATAGCAAAATAATATTGTTTAACAGGATGCTAAGAAAGCTACGAATGAGTTTGTAAAAGGTCTACATTTCGCATCACCAACCATAGGCCCCGATGCACCGGCTTCATCATCCTTTGCTTTCTTGGCCTTCTTCTTTTTCTTCCTACCTTCCTCAACCGCCGTCCCAGAAACTTCAAGGCTTGGATCCTTCAAGCCTTCATCGGCGCCAGAGTAAGTCTCCTCGCTATCACCAGAACAAGAGCGTTTCTTTGAAGCTTTGTATACCTCTTTGCACGCAGCCTCATCAAGCCCACGTGGCTTCAAACCCTACAAAACGGATATAGGCTTGCCAAAGCACTTTGAGACTTCACCCACATAGGGATAGGACAAACGCTCCATCTCTCTGTCGGAATCCTGGAAAAACTTGCGGGCTCCGGGTTGATAAAGAAAGACTTGTCTTGAGGTTCACCAGCCTGGCAAGCCTTATATCCAGCAACAAAGCCTTGATGCCTCCCGTGCTCCAAGAGTTTACCATAGACATCACCCAAGAACACTATTAAACTCAGTCGAATGAAGAAGGTAAGTAACAACTTGTTGAAACCCATGCTCTTCCAACCACTTGTTGTCATCAGCAAGTTGAACCTTTGAAGCCTCCAAGGCTCCCACCTGTTCCTTCAGCCCATTTACCTTCATCTCGTGCTTCTTGGTAATCTCCTTAACCCGTTTTGCTAAAATTTCCTCCTTTTTCACCAAATTTGTGTTTCCTTCTTCAAAGCTTCACTATAAGCCTTCATTTTATCCTTCTTCTTGGAAAATTCTTTATACTCATGCATCAACTTACGAAAGCGAGCCACTCCTTAAGGAAGCATGGCAGAAAAATTGAAGGCACTCAACATCAAACGAGACAGCATAGAATCATCATCCATCTCAGAAATAGTGCCACGAACCAGAGGAGGAGCAATATGGTTTAGCACATCCTCACAAACAGCGGGATCTTTAAAACTATCACCAACCTTAACACCCCAGTCCGGCACATACACAGCATTTACATCAAGACCTTCAGAACCGCTAACACTTTTAGCAGAAGAACCCCTACAACAATAACCTTTTTAGCCCCAGACTCTTTCTTGCCAATCACCACGGACAACTCCTTCTTCTCACCTACAACTTCCAAGTTATGTGAAGTTTCTATGTCATCAACAGGACCAGAATCAAAGGGCTGATCAACATTCTTTATCAAACGATGGCCAGAACGACGAGTTGTAGGTTTCACAATAGGGGTCTTAGCAAACCCTTTCACATTTGGCACATTAACATAGCCTTTACCCTCAAATTGACCCCCTGAACCACGAACAACTGCATCCTCACCAATAATGGCTTCTGCATCTGTAAATGCAACATCTGATGTACCGTCGCTCTTGATAAAATCCAACGCCGACATAACTACAAGATTCACATACAAACAAGATATGAGTAAACAAAAATAAAAGAGTGCAATAAAATGCCAAATCTAAAGGCATACCCTGTCAATCCCTCATAAGAACTTGATCTCGATTAGATTTATCCCATAATTTACTTATACCCAACAGCACCAGCAAGTGCTCATGAAAAGGACGAACCCTCGAAGGACAAGCCCTAAGAGCATCAAGGAAACAACTGTTAACCTCAGATTCTAAGGGTTCTGGCTCATTGAGAACAGCATCCGGATGCCTCCACACCATTTTAAAAGGAACCATAGTCTCAGATACCCAAAAGAAATGATTTTTCCAAACACCAAGACTGGTAACCATAGATGAAACCAAACAAGTATCAACCTTAGTGGTTTAAAACGTACACCAGTCACCATTTTTTGCAAGACGAAAGAACCGCCGAAAGGCCAAAAGAGTGGGCTCATACCCATTAGCGCGACACAAAAGTTCAAAATGCAAAACCCTAGGGATCCCCTGTGGATGAATCTCCAAATGAGACACAATAATACTCCAGAATATTCAAGACAAACATTGAAAACGGATGACGAAGGTTAGAAAACTCGAAGTGGCGACAATACAAAGCAATCAACCCAGGAGGACATCGATCGGTCGAAACATCACAACCTGGTGCAACTGGTTTAAAATCTAAACCGATACCCCATTCGATACAAAAAGCCTCTACTTCTTCTTGGATCAAACAGGAATATGTACTCGACAAATCCTTTTTGGAACCCATGTGAAATAATCGACAAGAAGAAAATAGTAGAAAGAAAAATACTAACCTGAAAGGAAATAAGGAAGAAAACATGGGAGAAATCAGTGAAGATTATGATTATCTTTAAGGAAAAATGAAAATAAAAAAAAGTTATAAATGTTATAATTACCCAGCAGTTACTCGGGAACCGCTCTCCTGCAAAAACGTCCATCACGTCAACTTCTTGTCTAAGAAAACAGAAACGAAATTGATACCTTTAAAAGAATAAAAGTATAATGTTATAATACCCACAGTTACTCGGAACCCGCTTCTTGTCATCAAGGCAAGAAAACATGGAGAAATCAGTGAAGATTATGATTATCTTTAAGGAAAAATGAAAATAAAAAAGTTATAAATGTTATAATTACCCAGCAGTTACTCGGGAACCGCTCTCCTGCAAAAACTGCTCCGGTCACGTCAACTGTCTTGTCACAGAGTTCAAATTTTAATCTCAACCACTTTGAACCCTGCAAGCCTTGAAGCCTTTAAGCAAATAAAAAATAATATGTAAAAGTCAGAAGTCATTGAGTTTACTTCCCAAAAAATTGGGGGGCTGATGACGGGGGTAGCCCAAGACCAAATAAAATGATTTAAACATTTAATGCTAAAAAGGTTAAAGGTTAAAGGGTTCGTAACCCGCCAACTTGGGTGAACAACGTGTGAACAGCAAAAAGCACGTGAACAGTAAAGCATCAACTCACTGATTGCTTGTCAAAGTCTCTCACAGCCGAAAAGAGAACATGTGCACAGAGAGCATCCTTATATCCGCAGGTCAAAAGCCCTCAACCCTCAAAATGGGCAAGTCCCCTACTGCAGCTTAAGTTCATTCCCTTTTGGGAAGATCCTTTTCCTATATAAGAAAGCAGCTATCTTCCATACAACACATCTCAAATCAGTGGAGCCAAGATACTCTCTGATCTTCTCTTCTCCCTTGAGAACTTGTTCTATGCATGTTCTTTCTTTACACTCCAAAATACATTGCTTCACTAAGTACCTACATCCCAGACTGAAATCCTTTTGGTCTCGGATTCTTAGTGAACAACAACAAAACCATTGAACCTCTCTCTACATCTTGCAAACGTAGGGGGACCCCACGACCTGCGTTAGGCTGACCTGAACCCTTGAAGTCTTTCAGCCTAACCAGATCTCCCACTATCCTTGGTCTCATATCTGTTGTAACAACAATACTATAGATCATTGTAAATTAAATACCTTAACGTTCTTGGGAAGATCCTTAGATAAAAGTGGGAGATTAAGGCGAGCGATTCGACAATATAGAAGAAGATTTGAGAGATAAAAGTGGGAGAATCTAGAGAAAAGGAGAGTTGTAGGGCTTGAAAGGAGTATTAGAGGGCTTCAAGTTGAAAAGTTATATGAATGAAAACTGTGTTTTTTAGATAGCTATATAGGGTCCGAATGACCGGGTAAACGGGATTCACGAATGGAAAAAAGATCCACAAGTTTTCCCGCCAAAAGGAGCATCAGGAGGCTCTAATATAATGCCACCTCAGCCCAAATCTTCTCATTTATTATATATAATAGATAATAGATTTCTAACATGCCAATGAACAGTGATGTTTTTTTGTCTTTTATTGGTTTATTTCTTTTTGGTTTTTTTTTTTTTTTTTTTGATATAGTAACTTTATGGTCTTTTAAATTTGTAATAAAATTTTAACTTTTTATAATTTTATCACAAAAGTTAAACGGGCTTATTTTTTATTAGTTTATATTTTACATTTGTTTTTTTTTCAGGATATGTTGTCGTTCGGTTGTTACTACGGTATTTTGTGGTCACATTTGTTCCATCAAGTTTTTATACCCGATAGACTTTCTAATATGTGTCGGTATAACTTTGATTTCGTCTATTTATTACGTTACGTGAGTCACTTGGTGTCATAAATTCGTGTTTTTGTTTGTTTTTTCCCGGTTTTGGTCTTTATTTGGTTGCTACTTAGCATGATTTTACACCTCACAACCCCGCAACACTGGTTGCACGCTTTTTGACGCTCCCCGCCCCGCAACACGGGGACTTAAGTTATTATTATTGTTACAGTTTATTATTATTATTATTAGTAGTAGTAGTAGTAGTAGTAGTAGTATAGTAGTAGTACTCTCAATTTATGTTAATGGTTATATTATAACCTTTACCAATTTAGTCTTAATCGAAACCATCTACGAATTAGTTAGCGTGTAATTAGAACGTATCCCTATATTTTAGCTCGAATGATTTATAAAAAGATACATATCAAAATAAATCAATATATATAAATAACGAATTCGCTAATTACGTCTAGGTTAAACGCTCTCGTTCGATTCTTGATCTTTACTCGTGCGTTATTTCAAGGTAGTACTCTTACGCAACCAAATATGAGTATACTTGATCCCATTTTGTTATAACACTTTTGGGTGCAACATGTATTCTTTATCCAACTTTTTGTTGATTTTATTTTAATACATGTTGCAGGTTGATAGACAAGATGGTGAAGGAATCAAGTTAGGATGGATTTAGAAACTCGCTTGAATAATAACATATTAATTTATGTTATGTTGCAAGTTGTTTATTTGAGACGATGTATTGAATTTTTAGTCATTTTATGGAATTGAATTTAATTTATATTGTCACAATTAATGTTATGATGCTTTGAACGATTTGTTCGTCTCATCCTAATGTTTCCGCCATCGGTTGGGGTGTGACAGATTGGTATCAGAGCCACTCCTGAGCCGTTCGGGATAGTGCGACAAACCTCATCGAGGACGATGAGTCCCTAAGGGGGGTGATTGTAATGACACCGATACTAATACCGACTACTGAAAGACTAACATGGACCATTGTAACACCCTAGGCAAATCCCACATCAGCTGTGGCCAGGAGAGATCCTCGGTTCATAAGGAATGTCATGCCCTCTTAAATTACCAACGCGTTTTGGGCTTAATGCTAGTGGATGAGAGGAGAACTCCACACTTAAGCCTGCTCAGGTGGGAGTAGCACTGGGATGGGTGACCTCCTGGGAAGTCTCCACCGGGGCTGACAAAAAACAAAGCCGTGAGTTCCTGGATGGGCAACCCATCAGGGGCAAAGCGGACAATATTGGTGGTGAGAGGGGCCGGATGTTACAATATTCTTCAAATTTAGCGGTGATATCTCTTGGATCGTCGTTTGATGAACCGGCGGTTTTTCCTTTTTTCTCCCTCCTCTTTTGTCTTCTTTGGTGAGGGATCTACGTTCATGTCTGGAATTCCACTCGTGAACTCGGCACTCGTGTATCGCTCGACAATTACCCGAATCCTACGACTTTCTTTTTTGACTCAAGCCGGAGCCGGAGCTATCTTCACCCAACAACGGTACTTAGCTATATTTTTCTTGAGTTCGAACAACCTCCCACGCTTCCATATAAGCAAAGTCATGTTTTTATTTTCTTTTTTTGTAATCCTTACACGCTTGCTTCATTACCCAAACATCGTCGCATCGGCTAGGACGTAAACATTCCTAAAATAATAAATCACGGGAAAAAATAACACTTTTTGGGGTAAAAAATAAACGTATAAATATTAAATAGTTTAGCGCTTGATGATAAAAACCGTTGAATGTTTTCAACTGTCAATGCATGGTAAGCATCTTGGATCGTACTTGATGATGGTTTCGGTTGCTTCCTCCAGTCGTTTGATTGAAGTGCTTAAAAACTTTGTTCCAACAACCATCCAACTTTTGTTGATTGCCTCTTCTTTTGTCTAAGGTGCAATGAACCCAAGCCTTTGCCAATGCCTCTTCTTGTTTAGGAGTCCAATTTTCACGTTTGGCTTTACCCCTCTTCCCTCTCGAATCGTTTGCGGGTTCATTTGTTGATTGTCTTCTTCTCCGACATCTTCATCATTATGTTGCTCTTGAGTATCCGGCATCTATTCTTCTTCGAAGTCATCTTTTACATCCCTCGGCGACTGTGACGGTGGGGTTGGAAAACCAAACGGGTCAAAAGAGTTTTGGTCGTCGATGGGATAATTATAAACACCGGGTGCAACCAAGGTCGGAACGTGTGGATAATAGTTTTGGGGCGGAAAATTTGGATGAGGTTGGGTTTGAAACCAATAGTCGGTTGCATGATTTGGTTAAAAAATGAAGGTTGCTTTGTGAGGCGAAGCCTAGTTGCGGATGAAACGGGTAGTTGAACCACTCGAGCCTCCCAGTTTACTTGGCGCCCTCCCTTCGAACCGGACCCTTAATATTTCTTCTTTCCATCGCCTTTGTTTGAGCCTCCCATTTACAAAGATTGTATGATAATATTAGGAGAGTGTAAAAAAATGGGGTTAAATGGTTGGTTTTATAAAGAAAAAAAACTTTTTTTTTAATTCAAATGGCTATATAGCCGATACACATTAAACTCGGTCCACTTTTCAACCTTTCCCGTGCGTAAACGTTCACCGATGTCACAAGGTTACCGATCGGAAAACTGGGTCGGCGGTGTTTACCGATCGGAAAACTGGGTCGGCTATGGTGTTAACCGCTCGGCAAACCCATTTGACCGATCTGGTTTGCCGCCCACTCCCTTCACCCTAAGTACTAAGATGAAAGGATCCAGGTGACCCCTACGGTGTGTTAGGTGTGCAAGTGCACAAGGCCAAAACTTTTTTTTAACATTTATAACGTTTTTAATTATTATGGGGAATTGGGCGTTTGCGGGGAGAGAAAGTGCAAGTAGTTGCCGCATGGGGAGGAGGTATCGTCGTGAAGTTTTGTCGTGTCGGGAAGGGCTTGAGCGGTGAATATGTGCCGCATGTAGGGAAGATGGGGAGAATGATTAGTGGTGGGCCCAACCAGCTTTCAGTCAATATACCCTTTAAAAAAGAATTGGTTTGGAGAAACCACCCCTTGTGTTTTTGTGCAAGATGGAGAATGAGAGAGGAAATGACATGGGAAATTCCCCCCCCCCCCTCCCAAAAAAAAAAAAAAAAAACTCATGAGGGTTGTCACCCCCTTCACCCTTATATCCAATAATGTTTTTTTTAATTATTAGAGTAAATTACAAAAATCGTCATTTATGTTGACATCGTGTCCTTTGTCTCTAAAAAGTACAAAAAACGTACTAGATGTTTGCAAACTTTGCACGTTATGTCCTTTAGCCTAGGTAGATTTGTCAGGTTCAATATTCGATATTTAAAACCCCATTAATCCATCCATATTCATTTTACGACCCATTAATCACATCCAACTATCCGACCCACCATCAAACAACACTCCAATCTTTTTCCCCTTTTATCTCTGACTATCAAAATCCCTGACCCAAGAAACCGCCACCCATTCTCCTCACAGCAACACACACCGCAACCATCACTCTCAACCATATCCAATTCTCCCCAAACCACCATCCAATCCGAATGTCCACCCCCACCACACCAGTATCCATCTACCATTCGCGTGAGAGTCGGAAACATCCAGCAAGCTACAGCGTGGATCATAAAGATGATAGAGGCGGTGATTCAGTGGACCACATGTGACACAACTGTCATCTTTAAATATTCTTATATTACAAACACTCCCTTTCTTCACATTCCCTTTCAATTTTCTAACACAAATCCAGACCAGCATACATCAACCCCACCACCATCTATGACTACCCTTGCAACATCGAGAAACCATTGTTACCTTTGACCAGATCTTGGATGGTGAGTTCAGAATTGATAGTCAAATGGTGGGGGCATTACCTATACGACCAGATCTGGCTCGGATCTTGTTATTTTTGTTCCTTGTTGTTAGCCCTAATTTTCTACACACTATAATTGCTTTAAACACCAAATCTGGTCCCTTTCAAAATACCTTGTTGTTTTTGTTCCTTATTGTTTTATGTATTGTATTTTTGTGTTTATTCAGGATAAAATGACCAAAATACCCTCATATGGTGATCTAACTGATCAGATTTAAACCATGAAAACTAAATGATCAGAGATACAGGACGTAACGTGCAATAGGTTGCAACATCGAGTACTATTTAACTTTGAAGTGCAAAGTAATCGGTATATTTTATACTTTTTGAAGAGAAAGGACACGAATTGCAATCTTTTGTCAATATCGAGGACATTTTTTGTAATTTCCTCTAATTATTATATCCAAGATTTAAGCACCAAGTAGTATTGATAGGAGCTCCACTCTGATTTGACTTAATGACTCCTCCCCTTTGCTGGGCGTATTTAGAAAAAAAAAACAAAAAAAAACCTTTAGATACATATCTCTTGGGTTTTAAGTAATCTATTTGGTTCAAGGTTCGACTTGGTTAGACTTCTGAGCTAGTGAATTTGTTTGTACAATTTTCTATTTCAATGGCTCATTTTTACTAGTACAGGGGGTCCGTAATCTTGCAAACGGCTCTGAAACGATCGCTTCGTGTTCATTTGTAATTCGGTTTGCTGAACCTGGAGATGGTGACTTTTGTCAACCCAACAAAGATTAAAATTATGTATCTCTATTTAAATGAGACGCTGACATCTAGCTTTTTACTCAACCTTTATTATTATTAATTTATTATTATCATGGACATCTAATTTTAACTCATCATTTATTTATTATTATCATTACTACTACTATAACTGCTGTTATTTTTGTTAATTATTATTATCATTATCATTATCGCTACTATTATTACGATAACCAAATGTAATAAAAAGTTGAGAGTTAAAAACAAAAAAAGTATATAACTCTTACTAGAAATTTTATTTTATCATTTATTCATCAAATTCAGACCAAGAACAGCCATTCGATCATGACAAAACTAGTGAATCGTTGCCCTTATAGCTGCAAAATGATGATGAGGATCAGGGCCTCCTGGTACAACCCTACCAGGTTTCACACCAAGTGACCTTCTTGTATAGTTTTTCAGATCAGCCACTTTTAACCCTAGCTTACGCATCAGAAGTTGACTTGATTCATTGTTTTGCATGACTTGCTTAGCATCAGATGTGATGAAGAAGATGATGAAAATGAGTAGCAACTCTTTTGATCTAATGTTAATTGCCATTGGGATTTGGCTTGTTTTTCGGTTCTTTCTTGTTTTGGAGATTGTGATTGTGTATTGCATGGATGTAGATAGTATTAATAGAAGTTCTCTATGATAAGGCTACCTATATATATATTACATATAAGATGCTTAAGATACAACTTATCAACACATAAAATATTTATCCTTTCCATTAACCCATACTTGCTCTTTAATGCACTCAATTAAACCTAATCATGCTTTGCGTCCATTGAAAATCCAAGAAGTAGTTGTGTTGCTTTTAATGCAATAATAAATATTAGACTACTATAGTGGGGCGCTGTAGGCCCAAAAAGCCACCTATAGCGCCCAAAAACGCCTACAACACCGCGACGAGTGGCTTTATGAGTTCAAAAAAATAAGTGGGCGTCATGCATATAGCGGCGCTATGTGTGTTTGGTTTTCAAACTTTGACCAATCAAAAATAGATAAGGGTTTTTATAATCAATTAATTAATAAAATTGAAAATTAATAATCAGGTAATCATGGGTAGGGGCTTTATGACTACGGGTTCTAGTGATTTAACGCCCCATAAAACCCATGTGTGACGTGGCACGACACGTATCACATAACGCCCACAAAGAGGTTTTATGTATTAATATTATAAACATTTTAATATAAAATAATATTATGTCACACTATATTCTATATATAAAATAATCAAAAGAAACTGAGCGGACGCGTGGCCAGCCACCGAATAACCAAACCACGTGTCTCACAACAAACATGTATATACAACCAAAGATATGGTAAAACTAAAAATAGCATAAAACACAATTAAAGCCACACTTACAACACCACATTGCACTTACATAAATGATGCAATTTTTTTTCAACGGCCAACTAAGTCACCGGAAGTATCTTGGGATGCCCTCAATCGAGCAAATTCATTCCCTTTCATAACAATCAGAGTTGGATGCATACCCAAGTTATCAGTTTCGGGGAAAACTCACTGCCCAAAGGCCCACTGCGGTAAAACCCGGTTCGGCTTGGTTCGAACTGTTGACCTCCAGAGAGGCCTAGCTCTAAACTTCATTGCCACCACCAGTGTCCTTTAAAGTGATGCTAGTGGGAGTTGAACTTGGGACCTCAAGTAGAAAAACCAAATGACTAACCACTAGACCAACTTGTGAGGACAAATGATGCAATTAAATTAGAAAAATACAAAGGTGAAATTTGCGAAATTTGTATTAAATCGAACACATATCGCCAAAGGCTTGTTGAGTCCCCGCCGCAATGCTCGGGTTGGACCCAAGGGAGTATGCATAGACGTCATAAATATGTTTTTTAACTATATCTTATAACTCTTTAATTTTATACCATCTAAAATCTACCTAAATACTCACAATGAGGTTTGAACCCTCACGTTAAGGAGAATTCACCAATCTCATTAGAGCCTAAATCTATACTATATAATAAAAGAAATCAATTAATAGACACTTGTCATTATTCTAGACTATCCTTAATTGTAGAGGTGTGCATGGATCGGTTTGGGTCGGTTTTGGCTTAAAACATAACCATAACCATAACCACGATGTCGGTTAATGGATAACCATAACCATAACCGATCGGTTATGACGGTTATGGTTAATCGGTTTTGATGGTTATAGCGGGTTGGTTATGAACCGTGTTTTTAGCCTAGCTAAAAATAGCTTAAGCTTAATTTTTTATCATGAATAAATTGTTATTGCATATTTGTATGTATTAGTATATTACATAGTATCAAAAAAATACATATAATCTATAATATTAATACCGATTATTACCAAATATTCAAATAAAGTGATGTGATATATTCCATAAATTCAAATAAACATTCAACCAAAACCATAAAATTATATGAAATAACCTATAAATACTAAAAAATTAATCAAAAACATCAAATGTTTAAAAAATGGTGAGAAGTCCTAAATCCTACGAAGAGTTACTACATGTCGGTTTGGTTATGGTGGGTATGGAAACATGGATAACCATAACCGACCCGCTACTTTCGGTTTTAAAAAAAAAACCATTAACCGACCCACCGGTTTTTTATTTGGTTCAGTTTTTTCGGTTCGATTTTTTCGGTTAATTCGGTTATGGTTCGGTTAATTCGGTTTTTTGCACACCCCTACTTAATTGTAGATAAGTATTATTTAATTTAAATCATTATATATTAGTTAAATTAATATAAATCTTATCAACTCTAAATTATTGGCATAAACTTAACTTCAAATTTTAAAGTCTTATCTAAACTAACTATTTGATTTACAAAAATAAACTATTGGCATAAACTTAACTTTAAATTGTAAAGTCTTATCTAAATTAACTATTTGATATACAAAGATTTTCTACAAAACATAGATTTTATATAATAAATATTTATATTTCGTATATGCAAAACAGGTAAACTAAATCAAATTGTATGCTTATCCTTTAAGAAGTATTAAAATCATGCATTTTGAAAAATATAGATCATTTAACTATTTTTTATTATAATAAATATAGGTACTAGTTAATTAATAATATTATTAGTGACTTTTATTATAATCAAACAAATGTTTATATAATAATTAAATTTATTGGGGGATGAGGCGACGTAAATATATAAATATTTATATTTGCTATATGCAAAACAAGTAAACTAAATCAGATTGTATGCTTATCCTTTAAGAAGTATTAAAATCATACATTTTGAAAATTATAGATCATTTATCTATTTTCTTATTATAATAAATATAGATAATAATTAATTAATAATATTATTAGTGAATTTTTGGATAGAATGTCATGTGACATTACTTGGAGTCTTTTATTACAATTAGATATGAAATTACATTTCCTCCACCCGAGAAGACACAGGGTTTTTTTAAAATATAATTTTTTATTGTTTGGTGTATAAAATACATATTCAACCCGCACAATACACGAAGTTCTTAAAGATATAATTTTTTTATTTTTTAATATCTAAAATTATATTTACTTAACACATGTAATAAAAGTGGTTTCTAAAATATATTGTTTTTTATTTAGTATATAAAATTACATTTATTTTACTCGTATAATACACGGAGTTCTAACCTAGTACTTATATCAAAGTATACTATTAAATATCTTATTTAGGAAATGTACTATTAATTATTGATTTTACATTATTGTAGAAAGGTACTATTAATTATTGATTTTATATTTTTATAATGTGTTTCCTTACATTTATGGGTTTTTTATAGAAAGGTACTATTAATTATTGATTTTATATTTTTATAATGTATTTTCTTACATTTATGGGTTATTTATAGTGGAGTAAAATTTCAGATTGTTTCTCTGTCGGTAAATTTGATTAATTAGTATTTATTCGGTTTAGTTATTTTTGTGCCAATGGTATGTTAATCATAGTTTTTTTTTTAACTTGTATTTATTTAACGAAAGTTTGTGCTTGTTATTGTTATTAAATTCATATTGACACTAAATACCTTTCAATTAATAATAATTTTATACACTTACAACTTTTATATGATTATTACATTACAATTACAATATTACATTACATTACAATTACATTACAGTTACATTACATTACATTATCTTACAATATATTAAATTACAAAGCTAATGAATAGTAGTTTAACCATCAAGAAATTGCCATTTGGCAATTTTTGGTTTATTGTTTTTTATTTTATATTATATAATTTTCTCTAATAACTCGCGTTTGTTAACTTTAAAAAAAACTAAATTCACAACCGCGTTTAATTTTTTTAGGCCTTTCATTGTAAAGTTTGTTGAGAGCAGAGTTGCTAATTATTTTCGTTATTATTTTTCTTAACTTTAATGATTTTTTTTTATCACGGGTTGGGATAAATGCTACCCCGTACCATTTGTTCATCCCTGATCACGGATACCATACGAACAATAACGGTATCGCACAATTTCTTTTGTTGATTTTCTTCATCTTTTAATGATTTTTTTTAGTTTCAGGGGTAGGGATGAGCTCGGGGTCAAACAATATTGAATCGGTACTGGTACTCAAAATACCGGTTATGGTACCGGTAAATTTTTCTATTTCAATGTGAATTTGATTTTAATATTTAACTAGGTTTATTAATTTTTGTTTTTAAATACTATAGCCACAAATTACGTTGTCGTTAATTTATTTTTGTACATATCTATATCTATACATATAATAAAGTAAATCATATGTGAGACACATGTCGTTCTATGGAGTGATCTTAATTATGTTTTCCCGTCTAAATAAATAGATAGAGATAATATTTGTTAATAAGATTCAATTAAAAAATATTTTTTAATCCATGCATTTTATTTTTTACCTTTTACCCTAAATAAATAGATATAGATAATATTTGTTAATTAATAAGATTCAAATAAAAATATATTATTCTAATCCATGATTTTTATCTTTTTATCTTTTACCATTTTGTTGATTAAAATATATTATTTTAATCCATGATTTTTATCTATTTTATGCTTTACTAATTTGTTTTCATTTATATTAATCCTGATTTTTCTTTATTACAAGAAAATAATAACCTATAACAAAATAGTTTATGTTGAAATAATACAAAACTTTCAGAACTCTTAAGAAATAACTAATTTTTTAACATTCCGTCTCTTTCTTATATTAAATATTTAATGTCACATGTCAAATTCTAATAAAGTATAGATTTTAAGAACTATATGACATGTTATTTAAATTAATATTTAAAAAACATTTAATTAACCTATGTAATACACATGTTCCTAATCTAATGTTTTAATATTTTAATTATAACATCAAATTAATGAAATATGACTCCAATCATTTTTATTTTATAAACACTATAATTTTCGGGATTTGATTTTCCCTCTCTCATCTCCATATATTACTCATTCAGTTTTTAAATAAACATCATAATAACGGTTGTTGTAACTGCTGAAAGTTGTGACAAAGTTGATACAATTTCTCTAATTGATGATCAATCATGTGTTTTCATATTTATTATATTGGTAAAGAGCACACGTTTTGATCATCCATGATAGTATTCAGACATTTGAAGAACATCCAAAATATTATTTTATAGTTAAAAAATTTATACCAACTATTTGATTTTATTTTATTTATCGTGTAATACACAGGTTGATAATCTACTTTGTGTATGTGTGTGTATAGATAGATATATATATTACACCAATATATTACAAAGTTATAAACATTAAAAAAAGAGGGAAAGTATACTTTTACCCTTGAGAATAAAAAAAAGATAATTAGTTGAAGGTCTTACTAAAAGCAAAATATTTATTCTTTGAGATAGAGGTAAGGTTTGTTTACATCATACTCCTCAGATCTCACAAATAACTTAATTATGGATAGGATCCTACTGGGTATGGTTATTGTTGTAATAATAATAAAAAAAAAAGAATTATGTGACCATTGGTGGATTTTAAGGGTATTCACAAGTGTGGTGGGGTTATGTTTGATACACACACATACATATGCATTAGGTGTCCACGCAATGTGAGATGAAACATGCACCGGTAGTTAACATGTTAATTCAAATGTCACACACTTAGTTCATGGAAGGCCCAAATTAAGGTAAATAATGTGACCGTTTGATAATTATTAGCACAACGGAAGATATTCAATAATTGATATTTTTCTATCTAAAATTTCAACTTATATTCTAATTATATTTCATGAATGCCTTTCTGCTAAGTTTACCTCCGGCTTCAGCTCAGGGATCGTGTGAGATATATGCTTAAAAATACGTCAACTTTCACAGGTAAATACATTTAACATATAAATTTGAATTTTAGCAGTAATACTAGATCATATAGCCTCAGTTGTTTGTTTATATTTGATCTGTAAGCTGTATCTTAGTTAGTATTCTATTAATAATGCACATCACAATTTTGTGACTATAGTTATGTATGACCAAATCCGACATATTGTATGAATCAAGTGTCACTTTAAGATAGCTTATGTGCATCTTTTAATTATCGTGAGGCTCACGATTAGATGACTTGTAATTCATATCCCAGTCTATGTTTATCATTAAATTTGTATTTATCAGAAAATGATTTCAAGATTGTTATATTAGCATGTCGTTAGCGGTGATAGATTTTGGAGAGAACATAAGATTATATCACGATCGTAGGTTTTATAATTACTATATCAGGAATAATACAAGGTTCGTTGATCTTAAAAAATCAATCGGTTTTCAGATTCGGGGTTTAATTTTTAAACAATCATAATTCGTTGCTTATAAGACTTAACTAGCCCAAAATCTTTGCTAATTACGTAAAAAATCCTTAATCTTAATTAAACGTTTATAAAGTCAAACAGGCACCCTAATAGACAAGGGTTATGGTTTGTAACCAAATTATTTAAAGTTTAGTTGATTTGAGTTCGTTAAGCACCGTAACTAGACCTGCAATAAAAACCCATTTGAGTATTTTGGGTCATTTTAAAAATGAGGATGAGCAAATGTGTTGAAAAATAATTAAGGATAAGTCAGAATAGGTTGTAAGATATCTATTAAAAATAATTTGTAGGTTAGGATGGGCATTAAGTTGGGTAAATAGATAACCCTAAAAGTAGAATCGTCAAATTCTTAATTTATTCAACTGTTTGTAGATGTAAACAAAAATAAAAAACATTCAAAATATAAGAAAATCTAAAAAATTCAAAGAAAAATCCAAAAACTAAAAATAAAAAATCAAAAAACATTCAAAATTTTAAAAAATAAAGAAATTAAAGAAATAAAAATAAAAAAATAATAAAAAAATTCTAAAAATAAAAAAATATAAAAACCAAAAAAACCTAAAAATTTCAAAAAAAAATCCAAAAAATTCAAAAACAAATCTAAAAAGCAAAAAAATTATTAAAAAATAAAAAAAAAAATTCAAAAAAATCAAAAAATCAAAAATCACAAAAAATAAAAAAATAGAAAAAAAAAAAATTAAAAAAATTCTAAAATAAAAAAAAATTATTAAAAATAAAAAAAATTCAAAAAAAACCTTAAAAACATTCAAAAAATCCAAAAAATGAAAAAAGCAAAAAAAAATTATAAAAACTAGAAAATTCAAAAAAATCAAAAAAAAAATAAAAAAAGTACAAAAAATCCAAATTTAAAAAAAAATTTTATTTTTTTGGATTTTTTTTTTATTTTTTATTTTTTCAAATTTTTAAATTTTTTTATAATGTTTAGATATTTTTAGGATTTTTTATTTTTTAATTTTTTGACTTTTTAAATTTTTTTTGGATTTTTAAATTTTTATTTTTTTGGATTTTGAATTTTTTATTTTTTTGATTTTTTTTTTAATAGTTTTTTTTAAAAATTTTTATTTTTATTATTATTTTTTGGAATTTTTTTATTTTTTAAATTTTTTTTGAGTTTTTATTTTTTTATTTTTTTATTTTTTTTGAATTTTTTGGATTTTTACATTTTTAAAAATATTTTGGATTTTTTGAATTTTTATTTTTTGATTTTTATATTTTTTATTTTTAGACTTTTTGAAGAAATTTTTAGAATTTTTGGATTTTTTTTTTTTGAATTTTTTGAATTTTTGGAAATTTTATTTTTTTGATTTTTTTATTTTTTAGAATTTTTTTTTTTTTTGAATATTTACCCAAACTCATCTTAAACCTTTAATAAACTCATTTTTACCCAAACATATCCTAACTCATACCCATCCTAACCCATACCCATTATAACCTCTTTCATAAAAAAAACTCATCCTAACCTATACCCATTCTAACCCATGACCCAAACCTACCTAACGCGTCACTTTTGTCACCCCTAACCGTAACATTTATGTGTAACGCCTTGTAAGGGTTTAAAAACCCTAATTTTGACCCGTTTAGTTGTCTCATCAAATTAACAAAGTTTAAAGCGATTAAAGATCAAATCGATGATTTACAAAACTTCATATTACCTCAAAACACAAGAAGGAAGGTTGGGTTGGTCTTAAAACACCTCAAGCTCATCAAATATTAGGCTAGAACTTTAGGAAAGTTGAGAACTTTAAATTCGATCGGTTGGATGTGATTATAGACGAGGGAAAGGCGGTATTTTGCTTAACTAAGTGTTAATACATCATATAATTGATCATGGATAAGATCAATCAAGCATTTAACATGTTACGAGCCTAAACCGGTTCATTAGGGATCGTAGTGGGTGGTATTACGCCTCGTAATCTATCAAGGTGGCTGAAAATTCATGTTTTGACTAGGTTTGACATGCGTGCATTCCGCTCCTTAATGGGTAGACGTTACACCCCGTAACACCATTTTTTTCAGATTTTCAATTTTTACTCCTTTCACTTTAACTGTGTACTATTGGCAAAGTTAGTCCCTGGAGTTGTGAAGGTCAAAGTTTGGCAAATCTCTTTAAATCTTGACACATTTTTCGAGGAAGTTTATTATTATTGTATACTTAAACGCAAAAATATTCGGGGTGTTACAAATAAAATGTTCATTTTTATAGTGTGGTTTTTTTAAACAATAACGTATGCAAAACATTATGGTCGTACAAAAATCATGGGGTAGTTAGTTTAAAGTCGACAATATGTTTAAAAGGATTGTACCATACGATTTTAAAAGTTGTATTACTTAAATCCTTAATATTATATAAAATTACCCTTTTATCCTTCTTATATGTATTACAATCAATGTTGTAAAACAAAGTCTAGGAGGCGGGTACTCGTTGGATAATCGCTACAAGGTAGGTTGTTGAGGCGATTTTCTTCAACCCCGCCTAATTACTCAAATCGATTAAACGCAGTCAACCTCAGCCAAAATCGGATCTAATTGGTTAACTTGGGTCAAGTTTGACTTAAAAATATATATAACACAATTTCTATGTCTATCACATTAAAGAATATTAAAGAATGAATCAAGAAATGAATGTCAATTTTTGAAATACTTTACCATTTGAACATGTATTTTTTTTATTTATATTAATATTCACGTATTTTGTTATAAATATTAGTAAACTTATGATGCTTGACATATATATAGTTTCCCAAAATTAATTTCTTTGTAATTTAACATGTCCGAGTACTCCCCGGGCCAAGTACTTGCAACTACCGAGTCGACTGACATAGGAGCGTCTAGCACCCGCTGCAACAATGATTATAATATACTAGAGTGGTGCCCAACGATGGAGCTAGAAACACAGACACTGATAATCACATAATTTGTTATTTTTTCTTAAATTGAAAAACTATAGCAATATGATACTAAAATTAAAGAAAATAAAATATTCGTTATGGTGTAACTCTATTTAAAACTAGTAACATATGAAAACTTTATGGACAACTCATGCATGACAACTGCAAAAAAAAAAGGGATGGCCTCAACACTGACGTTTGGTTGAGTCCTATCTCTATAGAGAAGGAATCTGTATCCCCTACAAGCACACAGACACTAGTTTCACTCCGATCACACTTATCCTTAATTATGTCTATATAATTCCCAGGATTCTTTCTATCCTTCAAACTATCTGAAATCAGTCTACATGGTATACAGTCACATATCTTTTCAAGGTCAATGAAGACCATAGGTAGATGCCGCTTTTCTGCCTATACCTTTTCATTAATCTCCTTAGAATGTGTATCGCTTCGATAGTCGATCACCCAGTCACGAAACCAAATTGGTTTACCATAACCCAAGTTTCTCTTCTAATTCTAGTCTCAATCACCCCTCTCACAATTTCATAATATAACCTCACAGCTTAATACCTCTATAATTCCCACAATATTGGACGCCTACTTTGTTCTTATACAGAGGTACTAACGACACTACTACTTAAATGAGAAAAAAAAATTTGTTCAACCAGCAGCTATGAAGATATGTTGTTCAACTTTCTAGTCATAAAAACACGAATAAGTGATCTTCCATGTTTTCCCAAAACCGGCTCACTTGTGTCTAAAATCATTAGCTCTTAACCAAACATATGATATCAACAGTTTCTGGTTTAACTAGAGGATTTCTTCGGTTTTTTAATGCAAAGAAACCATTCTTAAAGACCGTACTAATTCGTTGGGTTATAGTAACCAATAACTTTTATTCAAAAGTAATACCGACTTTTTAAGCAATTCCAGTCAAAAAAATTGGTTTAGGTATAAGTTTTAAGAAATATAAAAAAAATTAAGCCCAAAAAAACAGACTAGCTCACTAGCCCATTAAACTACAATCACTGTTAAACGACAAATAACCGATTTCAACCGGACAAATAGACCTGAACCGGTTTCAAACCCAGCTACCTCGTCATATTTTCCTCTTCAACCTGACCCGGTTTGGCTAGAACCCGGTTTTGTTGTTTATGGTTCCATCACGACCCGGTTTCAACCAGAAACCGGTTTAGGCACTGAAAAAAAACTGTATATTTGTTCTATCACGACCCGGTTTTGTTGTTTATTGTTCCATCATAATACGTGCACCTCTAACCGGTAGTCAATGACAAGGCACTGACAAAAACCGTATATTTGTATCGACACAACATACAAGCGTAAAAAACTAACCTCATTTTAGGCGTCAAGGGTTCTTAAATTCTTTAGAGAGGTTACTCTGAAAATGTCTAAACCAACTTGTAGTCACTTTCTTCCTATTGCATGCAACATTTCTTAAAAGAATTAAAATGTAAACAGTAAAGATAAATAACATATTGGCCCTTCAGTTTCTTTTAAACAATCTTTTCATTTTTCTATCTTTTGAATACTAAAAAAAGAAAGCCTTGTTCCAACAACCTTGTTCTAGTCAAATTCTAGTCACCCTTTAAGCCATTGATTCGATGCAAACCTTTTCGCAGGTGCTTCCGTCATCGTTCATAGCCATTAATTTATTTGCAGTCGCGAAGGACCATGAATCTATAGCGAACTATGACATGAGAGCAGAATAACGGTTCATGTTCAACTTCATATACCAAAAGCTTTCTTCCCTTTACGACACATTTTATCCCATCCATAGCTTCAGAACTCTATCCCTACCACCCGATGCTACCTTCTCACCATCGGGACTCCAATCCACAGAAAAAACCTTAACAAAAGATCCATAGTTACCTTCTTGTCCAAATGGCCTTTGTTCTTGCTATTTACATCTATCTTCTAGTAAAAAAAACAAACAAACCTCGTCTTCGTGACCAGGAAGGTCTTGTTTCAATTTCTGCATCCGCACGTCCCATACCTAGAAAACGAATAATCCGATTGAGATCATAATAAGGGAATTTTTTTGCAAAGTAGAATGTTTGTAAAACTAGTAGGTACTTTTTCTTTTTTTCAAATTAGTATTAACATATCATTTTGATTTTTTTTTCAAATTACTTTATAACAATGACAACCGTACCTAGTAAATCCTACTCATAGTAAAGTTATCCATAGTTAATACATATATATATATATATATACACACAGTGTTGTTCCGTTTTATTTTTTAGTCTACATCTTAAATATTAATTTTTAGCAAGTGAGTTGCATTCAAAGTAAAGTATTTCTTTTTAGCTCTCAAAATAATTGAAATCAAAATGTAGAAAAAATAAAACCAAACAATACTCCATATTAGATTTTATTAAATATTACAAACTATTGGAGAAAAACTAAATTATATGTTAAATAAATATTATTAAAAAAAAGAAAAAATAAATAAAACTTATCACTGAATTTAGCAATTTGCAGTCTCCAACGGTTATGGAACAGCGAATCCACTGATTCAATCAGTTTATCAACTTCAAGACATGAATTTGCAAGGTGAACTCAACCGTATTAGTGTTTTACAAAACAAAACAAAAACAACTACTTTTACAAAACCTACAAACAAAAATGATGTTACCTTTAATGTAGAGTCCTTGCTACCACTCAGGAGAAGCCTACTATCGGCAGACCAGCTGCACAAAACCACAGCTCGTGAGAAACTAAACAATCTTTATATTAACTATGCATAAATGCAAGAAAAAGAAGGGAATCAAACCTTATCTGATAAACAGGCCCCACGTGACCGCGAAAGGCGGCAACAAACTTCCCAGTAATTCCATTCCATAACTTGACAGATTTATCAAATGAAGCACTCGCGATCCATTGCCCATCAGGTGAAAAGTAAACATGATTTACCAGCTGTAAAAAACAAGAATTTTTCAAGACACTATGTAGAGTTAAATTAGTTTTATTGTCGATTTTCACATATAAGTAGAAGTGAAAACGAGTCAAGCCACTTGTGAGCTACTCGAGATCTGCTAGTTAAATGCTCGAAACAAGCCGAGCTTAAACAAGCACGAGCTTCATATACCCATCTTGACGAGGTCCGTGAGCCTAAACAAGCCTATATTTATACAAAAATAATAACTTCTATTTTCTATAATTATATATACACTACAAATATGCTATCTTGTCAAATCAACTAACTTTGGCCCCTTAACTTTGGCATTAGCCAACTTTAGCCCCTCAACTTCAATAATGTCATGTTTAACCTCTCAACTTTGGTAATGACATGTTTAACCCCTAAACTAAAACAACTATAGCCCCTCAACTTTAATAATAAACAACTATAGCCCCTCAACTTTAATAATAAACAACTTTAGCCCCTCAACTTTAATAATGACATGTTTAGTCCCTCAACTTTAATAATGACATGTTTAGCCTCTCAACTAATAGTGACATGTTTAGCCCCTTAACTAAAACAACTTTAGCCCCTCAACTTTAATAATGACATGTTTAGCCCCTTAACTTAAACATCAAACAACTTGTTCCACTGAAGGAAAAAACTTTGGATCTTTATTTAAATCCGTCACCCGGGCAAATCAACCCTCCTCCAAGAACTCTCACGGTTTGCTTATTTTAATCTACATTTCGAACCCACTGCGGAGCACTGGTGGTAAATATTTAATAAATAATAAACAAGCAGAGCTCAAGCTTTAAACATGGAACTCGGAACGAGCCAAGCTCGGACTCGGCTCGGCTCGGCTACACCCCTACATGAAAGTTGTACCTGTTGATGACCTGTCATTCGGGTTTTAGGGTGCTTGCTGACAGATGGTTCCCAGAGAAACATGGTGAAATCATCACTACCTGAAACCAATCTTTCAGGAGCATTACCCTTCATTTTGTTGTATCTTTCTAAAGCTGCCTGTTGTAATAACAAAATAAATCTTTATTCATGCTTCTCAAAAGAAAAACCGATATTTACAAGATGAAAAGTTACCTTCTTCATTTCTTCCGGAGATGAATATTGTTTACGTGTATGATCAAAAGTGCCAGTCCTAAGAACATGCTCTGTGCTTAATGCCAATGAATTCACCCAATGTCCATGACCCTGTGTTTCAACCAGCAAAAATATTATATTATTACCAAAAAATATTGATTATTATAATCATATTACAAGTCACTTATTATTAAAACAAAAGGGCATAATTCCGTATACCCCTCTCAAAAACTTGGTATAGTATCATATTAAGCCAACAAAAAAATCATAATATCAATTATACCCATTTTCAAATTCATACCCTTCCCTGAAAACTTAAATTAGGATATAAAAGTTTGGAGTGTAACGAAAAAGAGAAGGGTATAATGATCATATAATAAATTGCATTTATGAAATGGGTAAAATTATAAAAATATCAAATTGAAAGATAATAATAATTTTAGTTATACCTTTAATTCACGAATCAACTTCCCTTGAGTAGTTTCCCACACCTTGATTGTACAGTCTTGAGATCTGTACCAAGAATAAAGTTTAAATAAATGTTGTTCTTAGTCATAAATTGCACTTATTGGTGTTTATATAATGGTGAGTTAATTTATCTATGGGAAAAAAACACAAGAGAGTAACGAACAATATATATTATTAATTTATTATAGTTTGGAATAGTATATACCCTGTATATATGAATCCATCTCCACCCCATTTTACACAAGTTACAGCAAGAGTGTGACCACTAAGACATATAACACTTCTCCTTAATGTAACATCCCATATTCTTGCATCACCGTCTTTGCTAGAACTCACAAAGCGGCGACATGGCGAGCTGAGGTGTAATGGTTCCCAAGATATACCAGTAATCCATTTCTTGTGGCCCTGAAACGTTGTAATTTAATCAATCAGTCCCCAGAAAAAAACATATTCATGCATCTTCATATTAAAACATAACAAATTTTAAATGATCCTGCAAGTTAAAGTTATAAATGATCTCTTTTTTAGTTTACACTAAGGCGTATCCCTATATAAAATAATGAGTAAAATGCCATTTTCGTTCCTTAGGTTTGGCCAGTTTTGCGACTTTTGTCCAAAGGTTTTTTCTTCGCATTTGGATCCAAAAGGTTTGAAATCCTGCCATTTTCATCCGGCTCGTTAACTCCAACTATTTTTCTCTGTTAAGTCGGGTATTTTCGTCTTTTTTGTTAACTTAAAGGGCAATTCAGTCTTTTTCACTTAATGTACAAGCATTTAAAATACCCTTGTCCGAATTCGTTAGACCGAATTTCCCTTTAAGTTAACAGAAAAGACAGAAATACCCCTGACTTAACGAAAAAAATGGATGGAGTTAACGGGCCGGATGAAAATGGCGGGATTTCAAACCTATTGGATCCAGATGCGACAAAACAAACCTTTGGACAAGAGTTGCGAAACTGGCCAAACCTCATGGACAAAAATGGCATTTTACTCTAAAATAAATCATAACAAAAAAAAATCACTTTCACCAATAAATAACATAATTCAAAATTAATTTGAATTCTTTTAAGATTAAGTGAACATAGTTAAAGAGCTCTTAGCATCTTACAGTGAGCAGATTGCCAGACGGTTTCCCGGTTAGTGGGTCCCAGCATTGTAGTTCTCCGGACTTGCTTCCACTAACAAGATGCTTACCATCTGGTGACCAAGCGATACAAAGAACCCAATTCTTGTGCCCTAAATGAACGGCAACACTTAATTAAAGATCTCGCGTTATTAGTATTTGACTATTCGGTACAACTTTACATACAAGTTCTCCTACATTAAAGAAATCCAGGTGAGCTATAACACACTTGTTATACCGAAGTTTTTTAATACAGAAATCAATGTCAAATATCTGTTCATTGCGTCTCTTTAAGCAAAGTAAAAAAATTATGCTAGTATCTAACCTGTACAAGTGAACAGGGGTGTTTGGGTATTTAAGTCCCACAGGCGGACGGTTGTGTCACCGGAACCGCTAGCCAACTGTTGTCCATCAGGACTAAAAGCAACTGAAAGTACAGCTTCCGTGTGACCTGAAACAACGATATTACAAAAAAAAATATATATATTTATTACTTGAAGACAACAAATACTAAAAATTCCACAAAATATAATAAATATTACCAGCAATTGTAGAAGAACAACGACTAACTGGACGAATGCGAAAAACAGCCTGAGGTTGATACACTATTGTGACTGCCTTCTCCACAGAAACTGAAAAACAGTAGGTGTTTAATGATTTGGCAACCAAATAATACAACAAAAAAAGATTTGTGACTATATATTATATATTATATATAATTAAATTCCCACTGTTTATGTTTACCTTTATGCTTCTGCAAATATTCTCCCAGTTGTACGACAAGCTCTTTGTCAGATATATAAAAGGCATAAGGCAGCTTCTCCTCCTGAAAGAACCAAACATTTACAGTTTCTATTGATCGTTTTGGAAGCCGGAAAGAATATAATATTTTGGAAAGTACAAACTGTACAATAACTGCCCTTAAACTCTAGAAGTGTTCACGATCAGGTTCGGATGGTTCTGACAAATACTATTGACCGAACAGACCAGGTTGGGCGGGTCAACCACACCAGCCGGTTTGGCGGTTCTGTTTTAATGGTATGAACCAAGTTTTTATTTTTTTTCAAAATCATTAGTTTGTATTAAAAGTTTAAAAAAAAATAATGTAGCTCATGGTTGACTGGTTGTAATGCATTAACATAACTACATATTAAAAGTTTTAAAATGATAATGTAGCTCATGTTAAATGGTTTCAAGTTTTAAACAGCACCGAAGCGTTAAGCTGTCAAAGTGAAGCGTTTATATCTCAAACTGGGCAACTTGCTTATGTTTGGGCGGTTCTGTCGATTTCAACAATTTTCTTAACACCCTGGTTAAATTCTATCTTTCATTACTACAATGAAGTGCTTGCAAACAAATACATTCCCATCAATCATATAAAACACTACCAATTGTACTACTACATCTTTCCTAAGTACTACCCTTATTTCACACAATTTCAGAACTAGGTAACTCTTTCACTTTGACATAAAAAGGATCACTATACTATTATAGCTACATGATTTAAACATCAAAAATCATCAAAAGGAGTTTGTAATTTTCCTCATTATCCTACTAGCTATAGCCTACTACTTTCGTTAGATTCTAATTCAAATGGACTACATGATTTCAACCAAAAAAAAGAATCATAATTCATTGTATGCCCTCAGTCCATCATTTACAATCCTATGACTTGCTATCCAAATTCATCTGGCTGTTTTTTTCTCTCTAAAATGTTCTCTCAGCTGCTAAGGGTGTTAGACGGGCTATTTTACCCAAATGATCTGATTAAAAAAATAATAATAACAAATAAACTAAAAAAAAAACTGGCAAGTGTAAACTGCATTTGAAACAATTTGATACTAAAAATCTTACCTTGATAGAAACAAGTTTTTATTTTCTCAAGTTCAGATCAAAAATGCGTATGACGGGCATCCTATAAAACTGCCCGTGGTAACGCGTTAGCAAAAAGCATGCCAGTTTTTTTATCAGTTAACGAATCCCGAACCAAATTAAGTAGGGTGTTCAGAATAAACCGTAACCAAATAAAAACTGTAAACCGAACCGTAACCGTAACCAAATAAACCGATCCGAATAACGAATTCGGTTTTTGGTTTGGTTTCTAACCGAAACCGAATTGTGAATATGGTTTTTGGTTCGGTTTATGGATCCACATTTTATTTTATTTGGTTTATTCGGTTTATTTGGATAACCGAATAAACCGTTTAACTTAATTAATTATTAAATAAAAAAATAATGTTTTATAAATCATATGCAATTTATTAGCCCATTAAATTTAAGAAGTATTGGGGTGATGCCAAGAAATTTAATTTATTGGTGTTTATTGCTTCTCTTTTCTATCCAAGGACAAAACTAGAGTATCTTAAAATCAGTCTTTGTGTTATATATGGAATTGATACCGGGGACAAGGTTTGTAAAATGTGTGAAGCTGCATTGGCTAAAATATTCAATGATTATAAAAGAATTTGCTCGGGCATGCATGCACCCAAGGCTTCGTCGTCGTCTTCGCAATGAAACTTTCTTGTATTCATATATTGTTAGGTGTAAATTAGTTGCGATCTTCGAAAGTTGGAACACAAACATAAATATAAATTAGGAAACAGAAGTACGTAGGTACAGTTTGGTTAGATTTGGTTTATTTGGTTTATCTGGTTTCTAACCGAAACCAAACCGAATTGAATTTGGTTTGGTTTGGATCGGTTTGCATATTCCTTATTTGGTTTGGTTTTTGGTTTGGGGTACAATTTTTGAAAACCGAATAAACCAAATAATCCATAAACCGAACCGATGAACACCTCTAAAATTAAGTTTATTTCTATGCAGTCAATATTCCCAATCTCCCTACGAAACCATAAAGCTGGGACGACATTTATCTACACTGCTTAGTGCAATAGGCAATCTTCCTATCTATTCAAACATTACACATCTGATTATAAAGTGTTGCAGAGGCAGTAACATTATAAATACTTACAAAATATAGAGTTATTATTATACGCTGTCTTTGCTAATCTAACAAAATGTTTTCATCATAACTCATCACAACTCATAAGCCTGTAAGCATCTTCGATTACAATATCAGAAACAAACAAACAATAATAAAAAAATGAATTACAGAATTGAGATATATGAAAGATGATTAAAGTTTACATTTTTAAGCAGCTGGTTAACCATCTGGTGAAGCTCCTTAGGGCCAACGCTTTGAGGAAGATACATGGAAGCACCCAGTGGGTTTCCTTCAGGATCCGCTAACTGACACATGACATTGTTATTCATATTCACCTCCTTTGATTCTTCTCTTGCTTCCATCTTCCTTTTTTTTAGGTTTTTCAAGCTGATTCAAACTCTGTTAAGAGGGAAACAGACGAAAGGTTTGCTTCTAGGGTTTTGCCTGGGGTTAATAACTTATAAATCATTGGCAACTTTCAAAGTTGAGTCAGGTCCGAGTGTTAGATCAAGGGTTTTATCACATAGAGCTTTTTGGACAAAGTTTTCTTTAAAATGGTGGTGGGCTGAGTCATGTGCGTCATCTATGTTCGTGACTTTTTGCCATAGGTTTACCGAGGTGATTAGGTCTTTGTTAGTCATTAAAAAAATCATTTCTCATGTCGTTTGTGTGTGATCTAATTAGTGATTCTTATTTAAAACAATTTAATATACACATTCACATCAGGCTGTCACTTATAGGTTCGAGATTTCGTTTGAAACGGCCACGTCGATCCCGTCTGAGAGTTGATTGACTTGCTTCTAGCGTTGGAGATCGTATCAAATTTCGGTGGGGGCTAGATGTCACACCCCAACCGATGGCGGAAACATTGGGGCGGGACAAACGAGATTGCACGAGACATCATAACGCTAACAGTGACAAGTAATTTAAAACAATAGTATTTCATTTCTAAGTCAAATACATCGTTTGGAAACAAGATACAACATCATAATCAAGAATCACGATACAACATAAGTCTAAATTAAAATGGGTTTCTAGTTCATCCTACTAGATTTCATGCGTCATCATCGTCATCAATTCCCTGCAACACGTATTAAAGTATAGTTTAACAGACAAAGCATTGGCGAGTATACAGTTTCAATACTAGATAATGTATAAGTTTAAACGAATCCACATGCATAACAGTCAACTCAAATTAACATACAACACGAGCATGCAACTATACATGCCAACCCAAAGTTTACTGCTAGGTAATCTAATCATAGCAATGACTATACCGTTTTATTTACTTAACATGACATCACGAATACGGGAGGTGTTTTACTCTATAGCACTATACATGTTAAGGGAGGCTTGAATCAAGTAATGACGAGTACAAAGCATAAGTATAGTCTAGTATTCATGAATTTATGTCTAACAAGTTAAGCACGGATCATGGATTGTTTGTTGTGTGATTTGCAAGCATAAAGTATGTGTTGTTTGATAGCGTATGCGTGTTGTACCCAAAAGTGTTAAAGATTAAAACGAGATTCGAGTATACTCACAATTTTGCAAAGCTTTCCTTAGCGAACCCGTGAGTTGTACGTTAAAGAGTGGAACACCGAAGTTACCCTACACGAGGGAAACAGAGGTGTATGAGCATACTGAGTTGGTGCAAGATTCGGTTTCGTAACAGAAAGTATACAGAAAGTACGCATACGAAAGTACAAGAGACTGCTCACTTCGTGCGAAGTGATGTCTGTTCTGATGTTGTAGCTCGTCTAATACTCGTTTCGACACTGGGTTTCGTGAACGAGGAATTTAGGGACGAGACAGGTAACCTAAGCTCAGAATACTTGATCGTTTACTGGTTAGCATCAGGAACTCGGTTTAGAAGAATTTACAAACTATATATATATATATATATATATATATTATTATAATATATAAATTATGTTATCAGTCCTTTAGTTACGTTATAGAGGTCAAGCATGGAGGTACGAACACCATATGATTCACCAAAGCACAAAGTTTATCAACATAGTTGATAAACTCGGTTGGTCATGAATGAACGGAAATAAAATACATTAAAAGGCACAAGCAAGGTGGAACTTAATTCAGAAAGCCAAGGCTCCCATCGTTCTCATTTGCTAGAACACAAGTTCATTAGAACTTGGTTACCTTTCACACTTGGTACAAAAGAAAAAATAAAAGAAGGATTGCAAGATCAATGAGATAGGAGTGAGCAAAAACTCACTTAAGATGCAAGAGGGTATTCTTCCAAAGTCAGGAAATCTCAGAGTGAAAGTGTAAGGATTCGGAAAGTTTGAAAGGGGTGAAGTGAGCTCTTATTTATAGAGGAGGTTGCTGTCAGGTTCCATTCATGCGGATGGTAACTTTGTGCGAAGTGAGTGCCTACTCCGTGTGAAGTTGTCCGGTTCGCATAAGGACGTTAGATTGGGTCATTTTCGCTTATTTTAGCCGTTTTTGAAGTATTTCAAGTAGAGTATGAGTATTGTATGTATAACAGGTGTTAGTTTGCATGAAAACATGTATTTAAATGATTGATTGCATGCAAACGGGTATGTATAAGATATGAATTTCATTATGGTTAACGCCTCGATTTGTGATAACGGAGGTGGGTACGATTGTAAGGTTCAAAAAATGGAACGTGAATATGAACTTTCTAAAAATAGGAACACCAAATGTTAACGGGGATGTTATTGATCCAAATAAGGACTGGAATTGTCAAAATTGATAAATAGGGTATGTATGTGAGAACGGATGTATACCAGAGGGACTGAAATTGTACTTTACTCATTTTATAATTGAAATCCAACATTAATAAAAAAAATTATCTCAAATGAATTCATCTCTCCTTTCAAAATCACTCTAATTTTTTATACACGTGTAAATAAAAAATATTATACATGTGTAATTTTTTTTTCTTTATGAATACATGTAAAATTAACTTTTACTATTGTATAATGATAATAAAGGTAAGTGCAATTTTTTTTTTTTTGAAATTGATTAGTTATTGACCAAGTTCTCACGGTTCTCACGAAATATATAAGTTCTCATTTTAACCTCACTATATATATATACACATATATAGAGTGGGGTTCGGCTACAAAGTCCGATTTTCCTACAAAGTGTACAAAGTCATAAAACACCACATTTTCAGCCATAAAAACACATCAAAACCCACAAATAATATAGTGAAGATCACTAAAACACAATATCCAAACCCTAACAGTCCATAAAAATTTCAAACATACCAGGTAGAACTATGAATATGAAACAAACATGATAATCAACATAAAACACATTAATGTTAGTCATTCGAAAATCAAAGCCTTATCATCCAAAACACAACACAAAACCCCAAATGTGGTGTTTTAATAATCTTCACTATGTTATTTGTGGGTTTTGAGTGTGTTTTATGGTTGACTTATGGTGTTTTATGACTTTTTAATTTTTGTAGGAAAAATGGACTTTGTAGCCAACTTCCACCCTATATATATAATATATATATATATATAGGGATATTGGATCTAAATAACCCCACTTTCATCAATTGGCCGGTAACACTCCCACTTTCGATTTGTACACCAGCACTCCTAACTTTCAACTTATTGGCCGCTAACACTCCCCAACTAACTGAACCCTAACCCAGTTAGTTTTTGCTGATGTAGCATCTGATGTAGCCCCTTCTACTGACGTTGCAGTTGATGTGCCATTTTTGATGATGTGGCAGCCTACATGGCATTTTTCGATGACGTAGCAGCTGATTGGCAGGTGACGTGGCATTTTTGATGATGTGGCAGTGACATCAGCTAACTGAGTTAGGGTGAAGTTAGTTAGGGAGTGTTATCAGCCAATAAGTTGAAAGTTTGGGAGTGCTGGTGTACAAATTAAATTTGGAGTGTTATCGGCCAATTGCTGAAAGTTGAGATTATTTAAATCCAATATCTAATATATATATAATATATATATATATATAAAGGGTAGGGTAGGGTAGGCAGACCTTATTGCGAGAACCACCAGAGTCAATGTGCACACAACAAAATAAACTCACCCCAACCAAAAACTAAACACCCCCCTTAGAAAATAAAAAAACTATATCTCACCAAAAACCTAAACCCTCCACCCCCCCCCCGCCATAAAACCTACCCCCCCCCCCCCCCCCCCCCGCGGGAAAAGCCTAACCCCTCCCACTCAAGCTAAATGCTAAAATTAAACCCTAAAGTTAAACCCCACAATTAAATGCTAAAAATGTTTTTTTAAGTTAAATCTGCACTTTAGCAAAAAAAAACTGCAATTTTTAACGGAAAAAAATTTAAAAATGTGTTTTAAGTAGTTTTGGTAGTGTTCACAGTGGTTCTCAGTGTTTCTCGCAATAAAGGATGGTTTTAACGGATCCTTGCCCTATATATATAGGCCTAGATCCTGTAAAAAAGATGAAATTTGTGAAAAGATAAGAAAAAACATGATGAGGACACATGTCATTATTTAGGACAAGGAAAATTAAATAATTTAATAAAAAAAACTTAATTAAAGATAGTTTTTAAGTAGTTTTGGTAGTGTTCACAGTGATTTTCGTGTTTCTCGTAATAAAGGGTGGTTTCTAACGGATCCTAGCCCTATATATATAGGCTTAGGATCCTGTAAAAAAAGATGAAATTTGTGAGAAGGATAAGAAAAAACATGATGAGGACACATGTCATTATTTAGGACAAGGAAAATTAAATAATTTAATAAAAAAACTTAATTAAAGATAGAATTCAAAAACCCATATGCAATTTTCCCCCCGTCTTTTTTAAGCGTCAATAACTTTTTATACGTAACATTTTAAAAAACATATACCATAATAACGAGTGTTTTTTATCTTTAATATGAGTACCATATTGCGATACTTATATAGAGAAAAAATTACATTTCGATCGGATGTTTAAGTCCATGGTGCTTTGTCTATGTTGTTTTAAATTGTATAATAAATTCAAGGCGTTGTGTTTTACAGTAAAAACACATACCATTAAACAAAATGTTTATATAGGGTGAGTTATTCTATTCAATCTCTTAAATAGAGCAAAGTTACAAAGATAGGTTTGAGTTATTCTATTCAATCTCTTAAATAGAGCAAAGTTACAAAGATACAATAGATCATCACAAAATATATAACATAATACAATGCTGAGCAAAATAACATCATGCAAAGAAAAAAGGCACAATGAATCGCAAATAAGACACACTTGCGAAAAATATAGAAAACACAAAGTCAAATATAAAGACACAGTGACCTGAAGCAAAAATTCTAAAATCTACAAGCTGAAAATCCAAAAGCGAAACCTAAAATCTAAGATTGTAGAGTTCGATGAGATGGTTCCAGTGCCGCTTGAATGAATTCAATCGGAATCCGTTTGATACTCTTCATACGACTTCCTAGTTTTAGGAGACTATGTATATGAACCCAACCTATTTTATATATTCGATTTTTGTTACAAGACTCTATCATATAACGCATTGTGTAATATTATAGTATACAATATCTATAATTAAGTACCAATAGGCTTGTAAATGAACCGAATGAACATGAACAAACCCATGTTTGTGTTTCTTCATTTAACTTTAACGAACACGAACATATAATTATATATATTTTTGTTCATGTTCGTTCCTTACGAAAGTAGGCATGTTCATGTTCGTTTCGTTAATGTTAATTTAAAACCTAAATAAACAATTCACGAACGTAAACAAACGAACTTAAATAAACATATTCTAGCAAACAATAAACAATACAAATGAGCATAACTTAACAAACATAAACAAAATCAAATGAACATAATTGACAAAACATAAACGAACATAGAGTCATTTTTTTATATAAGTTCCATTGATAACCCCAAACTTTTGTCTCCAAAAGGCTCAATACCAATTGGTTATATTTATACTAGATTAGGGATCTGTGTATTAGACATGTTTGAATAATTTTTAGATGTTAATTTAAATAAAATGTCATATATATCTTAAAATCGACAGTTGATTAGAATTTGACACGTGACATCGAATATTTAATATGAGAAAGAGATGATCAAACCAAATTTTAGATGGCTTACATAGCTGACACGTGATAATAAAATGAACATATGTTGAACTTACCTCCTTGAAAATTTAATTATAACGATAATAAGTATTTGTACATAAATGTTGAAAAATTGAATGCATACTATATAATTTTGAATACGTATAATTTACATACTAAGTAAATAAAAAAGTTATATCTTTAAAAAAACACGTGTATTGCATGGGTTAAATATAATGTAATCGGTTAACAATACAGTTCGTCAAGATATGTATATTTAAAAAATGAACTTTGATGTACTATTTACTTATTATAACACTGGTTAATGCCCTGTCTGCGTTGCGGGGCACCAAGCCGAATATTTATGTCACAGCCCCCGATCCCTACCCTGGGAACGGTTGCCGCGAGACAGCCAAGTGGTACCGGTGTTTATTAATTTGGCATTGGAAAAATCATCAGGATCGATGTTAGGAAAATAAATTCAGTGTTTATCAAACACCAAAGTTTTAATATTAAACAAATGGGATAAACCCATATTCCATTAAAGTATTTATAGGGATAAACCCAAATTAACCAAAAACATAAGTTCTTCATTTATTCAGGTAATCATAGCCACTTTATTTAAGCCTTCAATGCTTCATAGCTGGCTTCTATGACTTTCACAGTAAGTTACCTGAAACGCGTTTAAAAACATTTTGGTCAGTTAAAAATGCCGGTGAGTTCATTCAAATTTTGTAAAAAGACACATGTTTATATTTCACAGTATCAAGGGCAATTACATTGCTTTTATCTAACAAAAACTCAATCAGTATTTGTCACGTTGGCAGTTACAATGACTATGGTCATACCACTATTGGCTAACTTTCGTCCAATAGCGACGCTGGACTAAGCAATGTATACAAAACCCCACATACCGGCAGTAATTGCAGATTAGCAAAAACTTAATCACTGTAAATACAACTTTGCAAAAAAGTTTAGGGTTTTGTAAAAGCATTTGAGAAAAGTAGAATGACGCACTTTGTAGATTTAGGGTTGTTATCTTAGAGCTTCCTGGTGCTATTTTTGGGTTCCTAATAAAATTATAATGCAACACGTGTTAGTGCAATAACCCATTTTAAACTTTAACGATACCTTGCGAGACAAAACCCCAACGTAGTTAACAAACTATAGACCTTATAAACAGGCAGCACTTTGGCATCCGTTGCTGGGTTTTAGATCAATCGAACAGGGTATCGAATCAGTGATTAGGGTTAAAACACTTACAACGGGTAATGCTATGCAAGTTTAGGGGTTTAGGGGGTGTATGCAGAGAAAACGAAGGTTACAGAGAGTATATGGATGCGTTTTTCGTTCGAAAGTGAGCAACAACTTCAGTCCCATGCCACTGCATTTATAGGTCAAATGGACTTCCCCCGCGCGTCGCACTTGGATCTGGGGACTCCCACGCGACGCGCCTGGGCAGCCTATTTGGCCTAGACAGGCTAGGTTGCATGTATAGACCCGCCAGACGTCGCGATCTGAAGCCACGTGTCCTGGTACTCTCCCGCGCGTCGCGGGAGATCTAGGGATTCTGGCGCATGGCGCCTGGGACGCCCAGATCAGTTTTCTTCGTTTTTCGTGCTGGTTAGCGCCGTACGAGTCCGGGGATACGATCGGGGGTCCTTATAAGGTGTTTTTGGGTATTGTTACATCCTCCCTACCTTGTTTTGAATCTCGTCCTCGAGATTCACTGAAACAAATAAGGATGCTTTCGCTTCATCTCTGATTCCAGTTCCCATGTATATTTGGGTCCTCTTCTTGAATCCCATTTTACTTTGACTAGTATTAGCCTTTTATGCTTGAGGTTGTTAATCTTTCTATCTTCAATTTGTATAGGCTTTTCAACAAATTTCAGTTTCTCATTTACCTCTACATCTTGAAGTGGTACTATCAATGATTCGTCGGCTAAACATTTCTTTAGGTTACATACATGAAATACATCATGTACTCCTGCCATTCTTTAGGAGTTGTAGTGATAAGCTACTGGTCCAATGCGTTTGATGATTTTGAAGGGTCTAACATACCTTGGGCTTTACTTTCCTCGTTTACCAAATCTGATAATTCCTTTCCAAGGTGAAATTTTTAGCAATACTTTATCTCCCACCTGAAATTCCAATGGCTTTCGACGATGGTCTGCATAACTCTTTTGGCGATCTCGGGTTGTTTTCAGTCTTTCCTTGACTTGAATTATCTTGTCAGTTGTTTCTTGTACCATCTCCGGTCCTTGACAATTGTTTTTCTCCTATTTCCACCCAACATACAGGTGTTCGGCATTTTAGTCCATAGAGTGTTTCAAATGGTGCAGCATTAATGTATGATAACTGTTGTTGTAAGAAAATTCAATAATGGTAAGTGATCGTCCCAACTTCCTCCAAAGTCTATCACACAGGCTCTAAGCATGTCTTCCAGTGTCTGAATCGTCATTTCACTTTGTCCATCTGTTTGAGGATGATAAGTTGTACTTAAATTTAATCGAGTTCCCATAGTTTTTTGAAAACTTGTCCAAAAATGAGAAGTAAATCGACTATCTCTGTCGGACACAATAGATAAAGGGATTCCATGTAGTGAAACTATTTCATCTACATACAGCTTAGCTAATCGTTCCATACTGAAGGTTTCTTTCATGGGTAAGAAATGTGCAGATTTCGTTAGTCTGTCCACAATCACCCAGATTGTGTCGTTACATTTTCGTGTCTTGGGTAGTTTGGTATCAAATCCATTGTTATCAATTCCATTTCCAAACTGACATTTCTAATTGCTGGAGTAAGCCTGAAGGTTTCTGATGTTCAGCTTTAACCTGTGAGCAAGTTAAACACTTAGAAACATAACTTACAATGTCCCTTTTCATTCCTATCCACCAATAACTTTTCTTTAAATCTTGATACATCTTGTTGCTTCCAGGATGCATCGTATATGTGGATTTATGAGCTTCTTCTAAAATTTTGTCTCTTAAATTTCCTTGGATAGGTCCCAAATTCTTTTCTTATGGAATCTCCATATTCCATCTGTTCCTTTTTCTAATTCTTTTATCATTCCCTTCATTCCTTCAGAATCATCCGTGATAGCTGTCTCTTGGGTCTTCTTTAATTGTTCCATTAATCTATCTGCAGATTTAATCTGAGAGCACGTACTCTTTTTGGCTTCTCATGATACTTTCGCCTTAGTGCATCAGCTACTTCATTAGCCTTTCCTTCGTGGTATTGAATATCACATTCGTAATCACTGAGGATTTCCATCCAGCGTCTTTGCCTCATGTTTAATTCTTTTTGCCCAAAAATATATCTTAAACTTTTATGATCGGTAAAGATAGTAAACTTACTACCGTAAAGATAATGTCTCTAAATCTTAAGGGCAAATATTATCGCTTCCAACTCCAGGTCATGTGTTGTATAGTTTTCTCCATGTTTCTTGAGTTGTCTTGAGGCATAAGCAATCACTTTCTAACGTTGCATCAGTACACATCCAAATCCTAATTTTGATGCGTCACAATATACTATAAAATCTTCAGTTCCTTCTAGCAAGGAAAGGATTGGTGCATTAGTTAATCTTTGCTTTAGGATCTTGAAAGCTTCCTCCTGTTTTGGTCCCCGTTCAAACTTAACTGATTTGCAGGTTAACTTGGTTAATGGAATGGCTATCCTAGAAAAATCTTGAATAAAGCGTCTATAATATCCTGCCAGTCCAAGAAAACTTCTTACTTCTGTTGGTGAATTAGGGACTTTCCATTTGGTAATAGCCTTGATCTTTGTGGGATCTACATGAATTCCTTCATGATTAACTACGTGTCCAAGAAATTGTACCTCTTGCAACCAGAATTCACATTTTGAAAATTTAGCGTAAAGCTTTTCCTTTCTCAGTAGTGTCAGAAGTGTCTCTAAATGTTCAACATGCTCTTCCTTACTCTTGGAATAAATGAGTATATCATATATGAAGACAATTACAAATTTATCCAGGTATGTTTTACATATTCTATTCATCATGTCCATAAATGCAGCTGGAGCATTTGTTTGACCAAATGGCATGACTGTAAACTCATAATGACCATATCTAGTTCTAAAAGCGATCTTAGGAATGTCTTCCTCTTGTACCTTCAATTGATGATATCCTGAACGTAAATCAATCTTGGAAAAGAATCGAGCTCCTTGAAGTTGATCGAATAGATCATCAATTCTCGGTAGTGGGTACCGATTTTTAATTGTAACCTTATTCAATTCTCTGTAGTCAATACACATGCGCATCGATCCATCTTTCTTTTTGACGAATAACACATGCGCTCCCCAAGGCGATGAGCTAGGTTGTATTAACCCTTTTTCCAGTAGTTCGTCTAGTTGCTTCTTCAATTCCATCATCTCCGTTGGTGCTAGTCGATAGGGTGCTTTGGCAATCGGTGCAGTTCCTGGTATTAGGTGAATTCTAAATTCAACCTCGCGATCGGGTGGTAATCCTGGTAGTTCTTCTGGAAAAACTTTTGAGAACTCCGATACTACAGAAATATCTTTTAATTCTTTTCCTTTAGTACTGATGATCGCAGAGATTATATATACTATTCCTCCTTTTCGTGCATAGCTTGCAGCTTTCATCACAGAGATAAATTTTGCAGATGTCGTTGGCTTGTCACCCTGGATCGTGATTGTTTCTCCTGGTGGCGTACGAATCTCAACAGAATTTTGATCACACAAGATTCGTGCATGACTGGCTACCCACCAATCCATTCCTAATACAACATCGAATCTGGCTAGATTCATTGGTAATAGGTTAGTTGTGAATTTATGACCTAAAAATTCTATCCTTCATCCCGGAAGGATTTCTCTTGTATTGACAGAATCTTCGTTTGTTGTTTCCACCGTGTACACTTGGCGAAGTTTGGTTATAGGTTGATTGATAAATTTACAGAAAGTAGTATTTATGAAACTTTGGTTTGCGCCAGAGTCAAATAATACTTTAGCATAGACATCATGAACTAAGAACGTACCAGTAATCACATCGGGAATCAACTCGGCTTCTTTGTCTGTCAGTACGAAGGCTCTAGCGGTCTTCTTTGGTCCTTCAGTTGTCTTTGCCTTGTTGTTGGTTGCTGGGCTAGTTTAGAGCAGTTTGGTCGAATATGACCTACCTCTCCGCAATTGAAGCATAATTTAGTGTTCATTTTCCTTCTACATTCTTCTTCCCTATGTCCCGGTATCTTACAGAAATTGCAGTACCTAGTACATTTTCCTGCATGCCTTTTTTTACAAAACTTACATAGAGGTGAAGAAGATGAACCTGCTCCTTTCTTACGATAAGAATTACCAGAACGTAGTTCCTGGGTAATCTTTTGGGCTAAATCCTTTTTTCTGATTTTCTTCCCTTGTGCGTATCAGTCCATATGTCAGAGTGTTAGCAAGCTCTACTGCCTCTTCAATTGTTTGTGGTCTAGCTACTTTGACTATGTCTCGGATTTCGCTAATTAATCCCCATATGTAACGAGAAATTAATACCGGTTCTGGCGATGCTAGTGTAGGTACTATTCTTGCATATTCAAAGAATTTGGTAGTAAATTCACGACAATTTACCCCAATCATTTTATGGTTTAGGGATTTGTTAGCTATCTGTTCCTTTTCATGAGGAGGACATAATTTCCTTTCAACTATATCCTTAAAATTATTCCATTCCATATTATAGACCTTGTTACTCCTTTTTGATTGAAGGATGGTATTCCACCACTCCAATGCTTCGTCTTTGAAAAGATTGGAAGCATACATTATCTTATCTTCTTCAGCACCTTTACTAATAGTTAATACGACTTCAGTCTTTTCTAGCCAGCGTAAAGCTGCAATGGCTCCTTCATTACCAGAGAATTCAATTGGTTTACAAGACAAGAATTCTTTATAAGAACAACCATAAACGATGGTTTTCTTTCGTTTAGGAGATGGAGCTTTGACAAGAATGTCGTTATCACCATCGACGCTGTGACTAGGTTCAGGGGGAGTACGCTTACTGCCTATAGTATAACTGTTGTTTTCAAGCGCATGATTCTTAATAACATTAATAACAAATGGTATGGCATCAATTATTCCTTGAGCTACTATATGTTCTATAACACTTTTATCCACGTGATTTCCGTTATCATTATTATTCTGGACTTCCTGATTTACTTCATTCGACATCTGAATTGCAACATTATCAAATATTAATATCACAAAAAGAAAATAAAGATAGACAGATATTCAAACACATTTGATCAAAATCGTCGAACATTGCGACTTTATACTCTTTTTATATATATGCATCAGTACAAACTATTACAATGCATCGTTATATATATATATGTGTGTGTGTGATATTTATATTATGCTTTATACGTGTTACATATCAGTTTTTTTTCTTCAAAATAAGATATATATATATATATATATATAGTATTATATTAAGTTTGTTGTTTTTAGAAATGCCCATCCCTCTCGTCGTACTTCCAGACGAGGTTCTCTCCTATGGTACGTATTCGGGTTTCTTCGTTTATAAGTTCTTCGCCATAGTGACGAAGTTCTGCTACGCGGTCAGGGTTCATTAGTGGGTACATCTCGAGTTTGGGTTCTATTGGTGGAAAATATGGATCATTTATTAAATTTTGGAATGCCCAATCATTTGACATCCACTGTTCCAGGGCATTTGATGCTGGTGCAAGAAACCTAGGGATTTCCTCCAGGTTGAATGCGAGTATTGGCTGTTGGTTTACTAGGTTAGGTTCCGGGTACATTGGTATGGGTGCCATTGGCTGCTCTGGTTGAAATAGTGGAAATGGTGGTTCAGGGTTTGCTAGTAAGTTCAGGTTTAGCTGGTCTCCTGCTGGTTGGAAAAGATCACAATTTGCCAGTCTCCGATCTAATTCTTCCCACAGTGGTGTGGTAACATTTATCTAAGCTGGTCCTTCTGGTAGGGTTATAGTTGCTTCTTGGTTTTTCTTTTTCCTTTGGTTTTCCCTTTTTTATTTATTAAACCATCCATGATTCTTTGGTGGAAAAGTTTCAGCTGATTTGGCTCGGAAAACAAAAGATCCTTCTGTTTCGGCTTCGTATCCTGAGGTGGCTCCAGATGGCCCTTCCTCCATTTCCGAATCAGCCATGTGGAGAAAAGCATTTGATACACTTTTATCACTCATGCTGCGAACTTATAAATTGTTAAAATAACAAAGAAATTTAAATTATATATCTTGAAGTTTATTTTCACAGATATCACCCATTAGTTAATTACACAAAATTCCTAACATTAATGTTTAAGTTTAGGTATTAGAGGAACACCTAAATAGCTTAAACCAGTGGCTCTGATACCACCTTCTGTCACAGCCCCGACCCCTACCCTGGGAGCGGTTGCCGCGAGACAGCTAAGTGATACCGGTGTTTATTAATTTGGCAGCGGAAAATATCATCAGGATCGATGTTAGGAAAATAAATTCAGAGTTTATTAAACACCAAAGTTTTAATATTAAACAAACGGGATAAACCCATATTCCATTAAAGTGTTTTATAGGGATAAACCTAAATTAACCAAAAACATAAGTTCTTCATTTATTCAGGTAATCATAGCCACTTTATTTAAGCCTTCAGTGCTCCATAGCTGGCTTCTATGACTTTCGCAGTAAGTTACCTGAAACGTGTTTAAAAACATTTTGGTTAGTTAAAAATACTGGTGTGTTCATTCAAATTTTGTAAAAAGACACATGGTTATATTTCACAGTATCAAGGGCAATTACATTGCTTTTATCTAACAAAAACTCAATCAGTATTTGTCACGTTGGCAGTTACAATGACTATGGTCATACCACTATTGGCTAACTTTCGTCCAATAGCGACGCTGGACTAAGCAATGTATACAAAACCCCACATACCGGCAGTAATTACAGATTAGCAAAAACTTAATCACTGTAAATACAACTTTGCAAAAAAGTTTAGGGTTTTGTAAAAGCATTTGAGAAAAGTAGAATGACGCACTTTGTAGATTTAGGGTTGTTATCTTTGAGCTTCCTGGTGCTATTTCTGGGTTCCTAATAAAATTATAATGCAACACGTGTTAGTGCAATAACCCATTTTAAACTTTAACGATACCTTGCAAGACAAAACCCCAACGTAGTTAACAAAGTATAGCCTTATAAACAGGCAGCACTTTGGCATCCGTTGCTGGGTTTTAGATCAATCGGACAGGGTATCGAATCGGTGATTAGGGTTAAAACACTTACAATGGGGTAATGTTATGCAGGTTTAGGGGTTTAGGGGGTGTATGCAGAGAAAACGAAGGTTACAGAAAGTATACGAATGCGTTTTTCGTTCGAAAGTGAGCAACAACTTCAGTCTCACTCCACTGCATTTATAGGTCAAATGGGCTTCTCCCGCGCGTCGCGCTAGGATCTGAGGACTCCCACGCGACGCGCCTGGGCAGCCTATTTGGCCTAGACAGGCTACGCTGCATGTATAGACCCGCCAGACGTCGCGATCTGAAGCCACGTGTCCTGGTACTCTCCCGCACGTCGCGGGAGATGCCAGGGATTCTGGCGCATGGTGCCTGGGACGCCCAGATCAGTTTTCTTCATTTTTCGTGCTATTTCGGGCCGTACGAGTCCGGAGATACGATCAGGGGTCCTTATAAGGTGTTTTTGGGTATTGTTACAATTTATCTCTCATAACATGTACGTCTTTGTTTTGGTTACTTTTATCTACTACTCATAACACGTTCTTAAAAAAAATTACATCGAGTCAATCAATTAAAACAAACCACTGTCATACTTTTGCAAAAGAAAAAATACTAAAATGATGGAAAAACTATAATTTTATATCACATTACAAGGTATTTTTATTGGATTTTTTATTACTAAAAGTAAATGAAATAAGTTATTAAGAGCCGTTAGAGGTTATATAAAGTTAATTACCGAAATCCCTTGAGTTCTCTTATTATTTTTTTAACAGCAAGTTCTCCTATTAATATTGATAAGAAATTATTATTGGGGTTGTCACGCGATACACCAAATTAAAAAATTTATGTAGTATTAATTGTATATTTGCTCATGTTGTAATGAGAGTTGAGTTCACTAAATAGCTAAATACGTCAAAAGTGGCGAAAGAGTAAAATATTATGATTATTTGGGGTTTTTTATTGTTAATATAAATTTTACTCTAGTTTTTATATGTTATGCACTTGATCAAAGTTGATATGTTATCAGGTCTTGTTCAGAACTCTAATGATATATATTGATGTAACAACATAAGGTTTATTAAAATATACTAACTTTTGTAATATAGTTAATTATAAAATATATATATTTATTAAGAATATATATAAATAGCTTTTAAGTCATTTGTTTATTAGTTTGCATTCCAATTCATCATTAATATTTTATTAGTTTTGTTAGAATACAATATATTTAACAAAATGTTTATTTCTTAGATACCTCTTGACTTCCTTTGAATTAAATAGAGTGTTTTAAATATTTAATTAAATATTTAATTAATAAATATATATTCATGATATTATTTGTAAACTTAATAAATCAATTGAATTGTATTATTTTATCAATGTAATTGCGTTTAAGAATACCTATAATTATTAATTTATATTTATCAATTATTTGACTTTTGTGTGAGGATGGACACTTTAGAAAATAATTGAAGGCAAAGAAGAATTTGTGAATGCAACCTTTCACATGCCATCTTAAAGATGTGTGAAAATTACTTTTGTGCCCATCCTTCCTCCTTAATAATGTATATAGATTTTACTTGATTTTTTTATTTATTATTGTGTTAAATTGTTAAATAAAATTTTCAAACCAAACTATTGTTCTTTGTTCATTCAACATCATTACAATGACAAACATTTATACGTCTGCTTTATAAATGTCAAATATATTACTAATCATCATATGAAACGCCAGTTAACTAAGAACGTCTAACTCTAGTTTTATTGGTTTGTTTTCATTTCAAAACTCTAAATAATTGCAAGAATTTTAAAATTTCTAATAAACAATCATTTTATTTTATATTTTTATATATAACATTATTTAAAGGTACTTATATTATTTATTATATGTATTATTCATTGTGTATATGTAAGAGCAGCTTTATCATTTTTATATGTACTTTATAATACATATATGTAAATAAGTTTTTTACACAATATCGAGTAAAATACAACATAATGCCAAAAATATATATATAACTCAATGTTGAAGAAAAAAAGACACAATAAGTCAAAAAAAAAGACACAATGACGTAAATATAGAAAAAACACAATGATAAATAAAAAGATACAATGTTGTAAACAAAAAAAATTAAAATCTACAAACCAAACATCTAAAAACAAAAACCTAAAATCTCACATCATAGAGTTCGATTAGACGCTCTCAATGCCGCTTGAATGAGGTCAATCGGAGTCCGTTTGATACTTTTCTTACGACTTCTTACTTTTAGGAGACTTTATATTTGATCCTAACCCTTTACAAATATATATAATTTGGTTATTACAAATATGTAAACTTGTGGTTACATATAATTAATCATAAAAATACATTTTACAAATGATAAAAATACTCTTAAATAATCTTTAATGTATAAATAATAATTATTAAGAGTTCTGGAAGTTTTGTAATTATTTAAAGTTTTGAAATGAACTCAACCCTTTATTATAAAAAATATAGATTTTTAGAGTATTAACATAAACTATTCTGTTGTAGGTTATTATTTATGTATTTTAATATTACTTGTATTTTCACTTATGTTTTTACATTAAAAAGATTATTTATGTTTATTATATTTTCACCTTAATAGTTGCGATTTGCATATCAATTTTAGTTTAATTTAATAAATCCATCTTATAAGTTAATACAGGATAAATATATATAAAATACAAAAGCATAAAAGACAAAAAGATAAAATTCATGGGATTAAAATAATTTATATACATTTATTATCTCCAACATTAATTTAATTAATCCATCTTATAAAGTAAATACATTGTAAATATATATGAAAAACCAAAGGGTAAAAGATAAAAAGATAAAATTCACTGGATTAATTAATACATTTATAATTATTATCTCTAATTTTTCTTAATTGAGTCTTATTAATAAATATAATCTACATCTATTTATTTAAGTGGAAAAAGACAATTGATTTCACCTCATAAAGCACGCCCCATGTGTCCCCCAAATGATTTCGTTCATTATATACTATCGATAAGTCGTTAGAAATCCTCTTTTATATTTATATTTGTATAAGTATATAACTACTTATGTATATATATCAAAATTTAAACGAACAAACATAAACAAATATAAATAAATGAATATAAATGAAAGAAATAAACGGACATTCACGAATATAAATGAACGAACAAAACGTGTGTTCATATTCGTTCGCTTAACGAAATAAACAAAAAAATTGTTCATATTCGTTTGTTTATTAAATTAATGATTTTTTCGCCAAACATGTTTACGAACAATTTATTAATGTTTGGTTTTTATAAACGTTTGGTTTCATTGTGTGCATAAATACCAAAAGGTGTGTGTTTTAAAGGTTCTAAGATGTGCAAAAAGATATCACATTAAGTTTAATGGGTTTATAGCAGACACAAATGTAGAGTCAAGAGTTGAATTCGATTGTGTATCATTTACGGCGAAAGAAAAAAAAAGTAAAGGAGTTGTAACAAATATTAAATGATTTACGGCAAGAAAAAGTAAAGGAGTTGCAACAAATATTAAATGATTTACGACAAACAAATAACATATTTAACTTTTTAATTTAATATTCACTAATATCATTAAACTATGGTATAAATACAATAATCAAAATTTATGTCTAGTGAAAATAGATATGATCAGATGGTTTTGTTGATGACACGTTGATATTGTTAATCAGTAATCCAATTGTTAAAAAAAAAAACAAAATGAAGTAAAATATGATTAATTGATATAAACTAGTGGAAACGTATATATCATACGTTTCAAAAAGCGACGGTTGCTTCATCATCACCCAATCATCTTTTTTCTAATATCATCTTCTTATTCCACAACCTTCTTTTTCTCTACCTCATATCCACCACCATCACCACCACTTCTCCTTCACATCACCACCACCAGAAAATCAATCAAATGAAGCATAACATGATCACTGAACCGGCCACCGCCGCCACGGCCACCCGTAAAATCGCTAAACCGGCGGCTTATTTTCTCATCCTCCTCGTCTTATTACCTAGGCTATTTATCAGCCCTTGTTAAAAATCCATCATATGACCACCAGCCCACCACCACCAAAGTCAACCCACCACCACAAGCCGCCGATGTTGACCACTACCAATTCCAAACTCACTGTGCTGAACCGATTCCACCCGAACTCGTTCGCCAAACAATCCTAACCCGAATCTTCAACGGGTCATCCCCGTACAACGGTTTCCCTCAACCGCATATCGAATCATTCTTACGAGAAAAAAGAATCAAGGGTTGAGGGTCAACCGGGATCGTGTTCAAGAACCTTATACAAAAAGTTAAACCCAAAATCATAATAGAAATAGGCACCATTTTAGGTGCCTCGGCCATCCACATCGCTAAGTTGACTAGTCAACTCGGTATACAGACGCAGATTCTATGTCTTGACGATTTTCGAGGCTGGCCTGGGTTACCGGGCCAGTTTCGTGACATTAAAATGATAAATGGTGACACAATGTTGTTGTACCAATTTATGCAAAATGTGGTTCATGTCAATGCAACGGAACATATTATATTTTTACCATTTTCGACCGGGTCAACTCTTGAGAGGTTATGCGAGTGGGGCGTATTGGCGGACTTGATTGAAGTTGACGCGGGCCATGATTTTCACTCGGCTTGGTCGGATATTAATCGGGCTTAAAAGTTATTGCGGCCCGGAGGGGTTATTTTCGGGCACGATTATTTTTCGGTAGCCGATAATAGAGGTGTTAGAAGAGCTGTGAATATGTTTGCAAGAGTCAACGGTCTTCGAGTCAAGGCTGATGGTCAACATTGGGTACTTGACTCGTTCTAAGAGGACCACTTCATCTATTTACCTTTTGTGTAAATGTATTGAGGGGTGATTCTTGTAGATCAAGGTTTTGTAATCAACTATTTCCTTTCAAAGTAAAAGTTGTTGTCCATAAGAGTATCCGTATAGGGTAATAGTGTTTTTTTCACTTAATAAAAAAAATAAAACAAATAATGAAAATCACCAAAATCAACATCTTGATCGGTAAAAAAGAACACTGACCTTTAGTTCTTATATTATAACTAAAGTGTGTGTCGGTTAAGATGGCTAAAATTTTGTCTATAGTATGCATGTGGTATATAATTTTGTCCGCGCTATACACGTGGTATATTTCATTTGTCTTTAAAAAAGCTTTGCTATGGTTGAAATTTCTCTCTCGGACATTCTCTAAAACGTGCTATTTCAGTTCAAAAACTAACCCAATTAAAAACTTATAACTGAGTTAGCTCAGGGACGAAAAAGACAATTTACTTCATATTTTTTGAACTTATTATTTTTATTATAATATACACAGAGTCTCTTTCACTTCATCCACACTCTCTACACCACCACCACCAAACAACCACCACCTGTAACAATCAATACCCATCGTCTGTTAAATATGTTTTGAAACATCAGGGTCGACTATATACCTTGTAAAACCCTTAATAGCCGTCTAAACAACCACCACCGCTATAGAAATAGATAAATCCATGCTTAAAGCCCAATAGATCGTAAAGATTTATGTTTTTCCAATACCATTAGAGCGTGCAACAAATCTGATATGTAGTTTTCATGCGGCAAATGGTGGTGTTCGGTGTTGGTGTTAGACCCAACAGAGGACGGCGGCGCAAGAGTTCGAGTGGTGAGCGGTTAAGGCGACGACACAAGGGTTCCGTGGTTGTGCAGGTCTTCGGCTGTGGGAGCGGCAAGCGATGATGGGGGTGGTTGTCGAAGGTATGTGTTGTGGTGATGATGCAGTGTTAGAGCAAGAGGTAGGGAGAGAAAGAGAGGGAGAGGGGGTGGAGGGGGGTGGAGGGACTGCGTCTAGTAGTAGTAGTTGTAATAATAATTAATAATAATAATAATAAAGAAGTTAAAAAAATAAAAAAATATAGTAAAATGTCATTTTTGTCCCTAAGCTAACTAAGTTTTTTAAACTATGGTTAATTTTTTTGATTGAAATGACACATTTCGAGAATGTAAGGGAGAAAAATATTACAATTTTAAAATTTGATCTAAAATGCCAAAAGTAGACAAATCATATAAACGTAAATGACACTTAACTCAGGTAAAAATTAACGAGCCTTTTTAATTACTCATTACTCACAAAACATTGATAACGCGTAACTAATAAAGTCAAAGTTGAGGATAATATCGGTTTAAGGAGGAATCACTACCAGCTGCGAGAACAATGAGAACCCATCTCTTCTAATAGGATTTTAACACATCATATTTAATTAATTTAATTCAAAAGAGTATTTTAGTATTTTTCTCTCAATGTCACATCACCTCTCTCTTATCTCTAAAACACATTATTTATATGTCTAACAAAATAATATCTCTCTTCTTTCATCTATTTTATACTATTTATATTTAAAATTGGGAAACATATCTTAGCTTTTAAATTCAATCACCAAAAGTATTACGTAATTTAGAAAATACAAAAATATAAAAAATGATATCTATTTATTTTTGCACTATTTTCCCTAATCATGACATAATGTTATTTATAAATTGCAAGCTATATTTGTCTTATATGTTTATTAGAAAATAACAAACTTATCGAAAATGATATTTATTTCTTTTGCTCTATTTTTCCTAATTTCGACATAATGGTTTTTTTAATAGAAAATGCAACCTATATTTGTCTTATATATTTATTGAGCATTTCTATTTTATTCGTTAACTTTTAATGACTTTGCACTACAACTTAAAAAAAACAGTCGACAACGTGCGTAAAAAAAGTTTGACAACGTGCGTAGACATCTGCACGAACTGAGTATGAGAACACCACTTTGTAAAAAAAAATAATTTTTTTGACAACGTGCGTAAAAATAGTTTTTTTTACGCCCTTGATCACCGACCCGAGCACCTCTAAACGTCACGCGTAAATCTAATTTTCAAACGTATGTAAAAACGGAGGGCGTAAAATAGATTTTACGTACGTTTGAAAATTTTTTTTTTTCATAAGTTCTCGAATGTAAAATATTTTTTTGCGCACGGTGCCGGATGAAAAAATGTTTTTATGCACCCCTGATCGTCTGTTCGAGCCCCTCTAAATGTCACGCGTAAATCTATTTTTTTCAAACGTATGTAAAAACGGCATGCCCTAAATGTTTAGTTTTTATATACTTTTGAAAAATTATATCTCGTACGTTGTTGAATGTAAAAAAAATTCGCGCACGGTGTCGAATGTAAAAAAATGTTTTTTTATTACACACGATAAAAAATGTTTTTTATGCCTCTGCTCACCGGCCCGAGCTCCTCTAAACGTTTGTGGAATATAAACGCTCTATTTTTTCTTTGATTTTCATAGGTGTTGAGTCTTTTACGTTCAAATGATGAGGTTAACGAACAAAAAATGAAGATCAAGATAAAAATTGAAGACGTTTTCTTTTTATACATGAGTGTAATTTTTTTGTATAAAAAATCATGTTTTATAATCAAATTTTTTTTAAATAAATAAACGTACTTAATGTTGACATGAATAGTGACGTAGTCTATGATGTTTGTTTGTAAGTTTGACAAGTTGACTTGAGTAGCACACAAGTCAAATTTACAAAATACTCATCTTGTACTATTTATTCTTTTTTAATCAATAAAATCACTTCAAAACAAATCAAACTTAAACAATTCAATCTCAACCACTCATACATAAAAGATCTAGGGTGAATAATGATTCCTACGATTCTCGCATCTAAAGGTGGTTTCTATTTTAACCCATCCCTATTACTCCGTCCGTACTTTTGATAAATGGATGCTATTAATAAAGAATAAAATAACTTATTTTGTGTTTAAGAAGAAACGAAATGTGACCCAGTTGCAAAGATTAGCCTACCCTACCCAAGATTTTCTTCACGATTACTTATTTGTCCTTTATATATAAAGCTTTTAGCTAAATTTATTTGTTATAGTTGTTATAGAAAATAACAAGTTTTTAAAATACTGAATTTGTTATAATATTATGAACATATCTTGTATTACAAGTAGGATATTGTAGTGAGCCTCTTGATCGATGGATTCTAGTTCAAAACGGAAAGATCTCACATCGGAATGACTATCATCATCGTTGAGATGAAGACCAAGTTAAATAGGGGTTGAAATCCGCAAACCCTAATTGGAAAAATCTTGAGCAGGCATCGATTTTCATTACGAAATTCCCTTTTCACTCATCGGTAAGAGATATTTGGAAGTGTTGTGAGGAATGGGTGTATGTTACAAATGTGTTCTTATCAAATTGTTTTACAAAACTTAGCAAACTATTTGAATTTGTTTGGTTCTTTTGGGTTTCCGATGTGAATGATCTTTTTGGGAATTTATGTACCATGTGGACCGATTCATATCATGTATTTGCTAACGCGACGAGATCCGTTCGTCAAGATCATCGGAAACCTGCGATAGTGCTTAAGGAGAAACCTGGCATCGTGAATGGTTCATATGTAGCTACTGTTGTTTTGACGGGAGATAAATCATATGTAGATATCCTTGTGGGCAACAACAAAATGTCTTGCGTGCCTTAAGGAGAGAACATAGCGTTCCAATTAACATACTAAAGATGAACTGTCGGAATGCAAGGCACATGCTACAGTTCACAATGTTATATTGGCTAACGTTGTGGATGTGCTGATAATTTCAAATCTTTTGAAGGTCTGTATGGCATAAGGTTTTTGTGACTTAGAGATTAGATGCGAAGGAGGTAAGTGGGTTCAAATCAAGTTTGTCTTATCCGCTACATGTGAAAATTTTAAAAATGTGTGCAACTCTTAATGGGTTTTTAATGAGATGAAGTCTATTAATCAATTGTTTGTACTAGATGAGAGGATGATATGGATTGAAATCAATGGGCTACCTTTAGTTGCATGGGATTCAGGTGGTGTGAAGAAGATCACATCTAAATAGGGTGATTATGTTTTCATAGATGATGATAAAGACGAATCGGTAGATTCAAGGATGACATGTATTCTTACTTCTCTTAAAACATCGATAATGGAATCGGTCTGTACAAGTAGATGTTGTTAGTTATGATGCTTGGATTAAAGAGTTTTCCTTTAGCGCTCCAACCATTTAAAGACTGCTAAAGGGATTCTATGACACGTCTAAAGTTATCGTTGATGACTAAAGTCAAGACCTAAGTCTTAACTGTGTGTAAAGTTAACACAATGGTCGGAATGCGTCTAATGTCTACACATGCGTCTAAAGTTAATGCCATTGCAAAAATAAGGGTGGTGCCTTTGTGGTTTGTAAGTTGTTGTACAACTAGGTAAAGTATAGTTATGCATGTTACAATTTATAGTGATACGTCGTGTTTGTTATGCAGGTTTATGTTATGTGGTGATATGCCATATGTATGTATCCTTGGTTTAATGCTTGCTAAAGTTTATAGTTGCTTATTGTACTAAAATTCACTTAGTATAGTTAACTTTTAGTATGCACATTAACTTAAAGTATATGTATACTTGTGAGCTTGTGGATGTTTGGGCATATGCTGAATGTTTCATTCCCCCAACTGGACTGTCATCCTAGTTATTTAAGTTTTGTTTTTCACAGAATTTATGATTTAGTTTTGGGCATGGACTATTGAATGATACTATTGGTTAATGACTATATTCCACTGCTTATGAATGAAATCCCAGTTTATGAACTATATGTCGAAGAGTAAATACCACAAGTGAGATTCCCCGAGTTTCGATCATTTCAGGCGTCCATATGCACATGAGGCAGGCTCAGTGTGGCGCATATGATGATGTGGGGTGCATAACAGGTCAAGACTGGTGCATTCTCAATAATGCACCTATTGAAATGGAAACCAATTGTTGACTACGGAATTAAAGACGTTTAATACATTCGTTGAAAATCAAGATCAAACGAATTAAATTGCATTAAAGACTAAGTCTTGGTGGGTGTGGGTTTAATTACACCACTCTCCACTCTCTAAAATCTCTAAAAACACTCAATTTCTCAATATGGCAACCTCTAGTGCTCATGATTCAGTTAATGTTGGTGATTCTTCAACCGACGTGGTGATTCGGGTTCTTCCCACGAAGCAGAACCCTGATGTTTGGTCACATTTTGATTTGTGTGAGATGGCGAGTGGTGCAAAAAAGGCTCATTGCAATTATTGTCAAAAATTTTACGGCGAAAGCGCAAACTCCACTTTGAAAAAAACCATATTGCAAGGTGTTGAAACAAGAACCCGCTGGGGTCAAGCTTCAACGGCAAGAGATGGTGGTATGTGGGCATACAATGTTGATATGGCTTATAAGGAAATGGCAAAATTTGTGATCCAAGAAAGCTTGCCAATCAACCATTTCGACAACCAACGTTATACGCGGATGATTCAAAAACTCTCCAACCACGCTACACCCATGTAAGTCATGCTACTCTTAGATGAGATTGTTTAAAAATGTGGAAAAAAGCTAAAAATGAATTAATATCTTATTTTGAAAAACTAGAAACCGGTGTGAACATAACTAGTGACGTTTGGTCGACACTGTACGGTTCACCCGACTCGTACATTTGTGTCACCACCCATTGGGTTGAACCGAAGTCGTGGCAATGATAAAACGTACGGTTATGTTTCAATTGTTTGATTATCCTCACACCAATTAAAATATATACCACTATCGACAAAGTTATTAGAACTTACAAATTGCAAGAGAAGGTTTTTTCAATATCTTTTGATAACGCCTCAAACAGTACGGTTGTGGTAATGCAATCAAAATTAAAATATAAACCGATTTGTGAGGATTTTTTTCCATAGTGGATGTGTTGCACGCATCATAATTTTGGCGGTTCAAGACAGTTTAAAAGTTATTGAAACACAAAAAGATGTTTTTAAAAGTATAACACAATATTAATAGTAACAATCAATGACATAGTAAATATATCAAGTTTTGTAAGGAGGCGAACCGCTTATGCTAAGGTCCTAATTGGGATTGTCCTACATGATGGAATTTAACTTGTAACATGTTTGACAAGGCCATTATGCCAAAAGAAATTTTAATATTATTTCATGACATTTTGGCAAGTCGTGGAAAGGTTTTGACTTACCACTCTTGGGGTTGGGTTATTATTAAAACGGTAACACAAATGCTTAAGTTTTCAAAACCTCAACAACGGCTGGGTTTACTATTCAACAAGTTCTTTGATACTTCATAAATTTTATCATGTGTTTAAAATTAAGCGAGTTGTCGTGTAGGGGTAGACCGTATAAGGATATGGTAGACCCAATGAAGGAAAAACTTAGAAAATATTTTAAAGAACTACCAGCGGTTTTCACTTGTGCCTTCACCCTAAACCCTTACTTTAGTTTAATGGGAATCTTTAACCGAAAAAAAGGCTAGATTTAAACACCCCTAAGACCCAAAATTTGGTCAAAGTGCAAGAGCTCGTTTTAAAGACCAGCTTTAAAAAATGTTTGATATTTATTTAACAAAATATAGTACAACGTCAACACACTTCCATGAGTGCCGCTTATGGTGAAGGTTCAAGTTCGGATCTAGATTTTTACATATGGGTTTTTTTTTGCATATTTCCCCTTAATAAAACTTTGAAATTGCATATATACCCGAGCCAAAAATTAAATTGCATATTTCCCTTCTATTAACTAATAAAATTGCAGATTTACCCATTTTGATTTAATTTATTAAAATTAAATTATAGAATACCTATTTTACCCTTCATTTTACCAAACTTTAGAAATATTGCATATTTACCATTTTTTACTACTTTTTTTAATTTTTTTTCACTACTTGCATTTTTTCATTAAGTTATTTTTTTTCATTACTTTTCCTCACAAACTAGAGTAACAATCATAAAAAATACAATTGACAATCATCTAAATAAAAAACAAAATGCCAAAAACGTTAATCCATTACGGTACCGAAAAACCACCCCCAAAACAACCACAAAAATTCCATATAACAATATCCAAAAATGAAGAAGACAAATGCCAAAGTTTTGACCATATGGTACCAAAAAAGTAAATTGCTCGACTTTGATTAGTTATTTTCACATGCTTTTGTTCTTTTTTCCTCGTTTACTTGTTGATGGTTGATCTTGCGATGCCGATTTTTTGCAATTTTTTTGTTGGTGTCCATACCCACCACACCGGTGACACTTATATTTTCTTTCTTTGCTCATCATTTGCTCTAATTCTATTCTTTCTTGGTCTTTCGGGAGGCCATTTGATAATAGGTGGGTATATCTTCTCTTCAGCATCTATATGCACCCATTGATCATTTGTAGGCATCGGAGCAACTTCCAGAGCATAAGCCGCTTTAATTTCTCAATAGTGAAGTAAGAATCAACAAACTTCTCCCAATTTACATCCCTTGTGAAAGCAATAAAAGCAGCTGCATGTAGACATGGAATACCTTTAACTTTCCAAACCCGACAAGTGCATGTTCGCTCATCAAGTACGACCTCCCAACGCTTTTCGCCGCTTTTCACTTCATCTCGATTGTCACTACTTCTACAAACTTCGTACTTGCCCAAATTCTACATATAACATAGAAAAATATCAACAAGTTCATACAAATTTTAATCTAAAATATATAAGTAATAAAACACCATTACACTAACCTTCGAGATTCGATTAAGACAACTCTTAGTTTTAGGTACTAATGTACCCTTCCATTTCTTTAGGATACACCTTTTTTTTGTCAAATCGTACCATAATCTTCTCCCTCATGGAATCTCAAAGTTCAAGAACCGGCTTATAGCGTAATTCACCAATCCAAGCATTAAACGCCTCTGATATGTTGTTAGTGATATAATCACACTTGGATGTTGTACCAAACTTGGATCGACACCATATTTTATTGTGATTCTCATTGATATAAGTAAGTGCATCTTTATTCGCTTCACCTATTTCTGTTAAGCATGTTTCAAACTTGGTAGCATTAAAAGTCCTTGCGGCTCGTCATAAATTTCTAGTGAAAAAGTCTCCGCGAAAGTGTTTCTTGAAATTGCTGTACAAGTGTCTGATGCATTCTTTATGCTCAACACTAGGATAAACCTATGTAATTGCAATTTCCAAACCTTTTTGCATGTCAGACGATATAACAAGACCATTTGGTGTACCAATTGCTTTCTTAAGTAACTCAAGAAACCATATCCATGAGTTTTTGTTTTCTGATTCAAGTACACCATAGGCCACCGGAAAAATGGAATTGTTACCATCAACACTGTTGGCAACGACTAGTACCCCATTAAACTTTCCTTTCAAATGGCAGGCATCAAGAGAAATGTAGGGACGACAACCATTAAGGAACCCTTTCGAGCAAGCAGCTAGTGATATAAAAAAAACGTAAAAATAATTTTTTATTACCATTTTTCTCAAAGTCGATGTCAACAATACTTCCCGGGTTTCGCCATAGTAGTTCCCCTTTGAAATCATTCATCATCATGAACGAGTCTTCCCACTTGTCATACATATTAGTGTAAGCTTGTTCTTTCCCTCTATAGACTTTATAGTATGACACATCAACATTGTAAATCTTCATAACCCACTTCTTTAGTTCTGTAGCAGAGACGTCCCCATCAGATTTTAGCTTATCTTTAATGAAACTGGCAATCCATCCTTGAGTTGCAACCTTGTTACCACCCTTGTTACTTCGAGTGCAAGAATGTGCTTCAACAAATTTCTTAACCTTCATGTCATTATATAAACTATAGTTTATTAACAATATGGAAAAAAAAATTAATTAATTCATAAATCCTACCTGGAATGTAATTCCATCTTGCTTGACAGAGGCATGTATTCTCCATTTACATTCTATGTCTACACACCTTGCTGTGACTCTTGTCGGTTCACTTTTCTCAATGAAGTATTCAAATTCATTTACAAGTGCATAATGGATTAATGTTCGTCTAAATGTGGCAACATTTTCAAATGTTGAGTTCAACTTGATGGGTTGACTTTTCTTGGTATAAGTTTCCTCTTGGGAGTTATGTTGCTCAACTTCATCATCACTACTATAATAACTATGATAGCTTTCATCACTTAATAAATACTCTGATTCATCTTCACTGTGTTGTTCGTCACCCACTTCATCTTGACCTCTGAAAAAGATTTACAATTCTAATGATTTAGTAGATATTGATGCACATGATATTAAACTCACTTTAAAACAAACTTTTACCTTTGATAACTGAAGATGTCTCATGATTACTACTCGTTGTCACATAAACAACAAGTTCTTTTTCCACTTCATACATTCTAAGTATCAACTCAAATTTCTCATGAGAATCAAGCTTGATAATAGATTGATCTTTGGCATACTTGTCAACAAAATAAATAGAGAAAACGAGATCCCTATTTGATGGAAATGATTTGTAACCTCTTCAACTAAATCATCAAAGTTGTATGTGTATGTATCAATGTATATACATTTTTGATAACCAAAACAATACCGTTTCCTAGATGAGTTCTTAGCCAATCGAAAGTAGCCTCCATATTTTAATTTTATCTTATACTTGGACATTATTTGGAAAACATTTGGCTCAAGTGTTGGTGATTGAGCCATGTTCTCCCATGTTGGTGCATCTATATTATCGTCTTCCATCTTGAATCAATCCAATCTAACAAAAAAATATACAAGAATTATAAGAAACAATAACAAAAACAAACTTACTGTGGTAAATTACTATTACTATTCTTTTAATATGCATCCAATATGCAAATTAGTATTGTTTTACTATGCATCAATTAAATATCTTCCATAATAATTATCATTCACGACAAAGTACTGTTATTTTAATATACATCCATTAAATATGAATCCAATTAATATGTATGTGGTTTCGTATTGTTATTTTAATATACATCCATTAAATATGAATCCAGTAAATATGTATGTGGTTTCGTATGCTGATGTTTGATAACAATAAATATCAATCCATTAAATATGAATGGTTTCGTGTCTTTCATATTACACCGAATCAATAAATATTTCAGGTTTCTTTACAAATACAACAACAACTAACCTTAAATCTTGAGAGACGCCAGTTGTGAGAAGGAGCAGCGTCAAGAAACGCCGTAGAAGAAACTGAAGATGCTACTGCAATTGTCTCAAGATATGCCGTCGTGTTAATCTAGAATGATGACTATGAACCTGATTTTTCTCTAAGCAGGATCTTTTAATTTTGAGAAGGGTAGTTTTGTCATTTTAGTAGAGAAGGGGAAATATGCAATTTTTATTTAGGCTTGGGTAAATATGCAATTAAGGGTGTTTTTAGGGGGAAATATGCACCAATTATGGGATGAGTCGAGTCAACTGCAATGGCAAGACTACTACTAGCGAACTTGGAAGATATAATGGGTTGAACTTTTTATAAATGATGACTCCACAAGAATTTAAAATTTTTGATTTGTTTGCTTAATGGAAAAGTAGGGAAGACCAATTTCTGATCTTAGCCATTATGGTCTGAGATTTACTAACGGTCCAAGCTTCCACGGTAGCTTCGGAAAGTGCTTTTTCTATAAGTGTAGGGTCCCATCGGTAAAGGAGAACTCGACTAACACCACCGACGGTAATGATGTCAATTTGCTTGAAAAATTACTTAAATGTGGTAGAGAGAGTTCAAGATAAAGACTTGCTTGAGAGAGAATTGGAATACGTAGAGCAATTGCACCAGGACGAGGTAGCGACGAATTGACGACCACAATGACAGACAAGGAAGCCCGCATTAGATGAATACCTTCGAAATAGCTCCAGTTTGGGCGAAAATTCGCTGACGCTTATCAAGATTTAGTAATTTAGTTCTACTAAAAATAAAATATACATTTGTGGATCAGGCCTTTTGTAACGCTCCGTATTTTCGCGTTATTTATTTATTATTCTTTATTTGTTTAATCATTTACTTAGTTATTTATATCTATTTAATCATTTGTTCATTATTTGTTTATTTAATTATTCAATATTCAGTTCCTTTAATCAATTATTTAATTAATAATCATTTCTTTATTTATATGTTTATTTAAAATAAATAATCATTTATTCATTATTTATTTATCATCTTTAAATAAATAAGGATTATAATTTAAAAGTTTAACTTTGTTAAGTTTCATTTAAGATTAACAAGTTTATAAATTAACTTAGTTTGTTTATAAGTTAAGAAATACAAGGACTTAATGTGCATTTATGGAAAGTAAAACACAGGGACTGATTGTGTATTTTTCAAACTTATTAAACTTAAAAAAAATAAAAAGGATGCGGCCGGGACTCGAACCCGCGTCACCTGTTTAACACATGTGCATATTAACCAGCGAACTGTTAGCCCTCAATTGTTTATTATCTCAACGAAATGGTACTTAACAACGCTTTACACTGAAATCCATTTTTGAGTTTTGCCGCCGAACCGTAATAGCAATCATCTCTCTGTCATTTCCTTTTCGGGTTCTCGCTAACTCGTCGGAAATTATCCATAAACGACTTTCCTTTTCGTTCATCAATCATGTACCTAGTCTAAAACCCGAATCGATTCATTGATACGAAACTCCTATAAATACCGAAACCCTTATCCCATTTCACCCACACAACTCATTTCTCACACCACACACAAACCATCCTCTGTTTATCTCGGCTCAACGGAACCTGCAAGCCTCTCCGGAGATTTGAGTTTCACCGGAGAAAACGAAGTCTCGCCGGAAGCCGACGAGTCACCAATTTAACCCGGTATACCTACACATCTCTAAACTCCTACTTTCAGCGTTTTTTTAGCACTCTATGCACATATATACGTACGTAATCATATATACATACCTGCGTTTTTTTCCCTTCTGTTAATATGAAAAAGAAGACGAAGTGAAAGATATTATAAAACCTTTTAAAACTCAAAAATAACACCAACTGAGCTGTAGCCCAGTGGTGTGATGCGCGTTAGTCATCTGCGGTTACCAGAGTTCGATTGTCTTTCGGTCCGATTAATTCGCTGTTGTCAGTTGTGGCTTATGTTGTTTGGGCCGCTGCTACTAGGCCTGCCTGATTGGGCCAAAACCATTTTTTTAATTTATTTTTTCTTTGGGCCAGTGATCACAAATATGAATTTGTTTAGAAGAGTTAAAATTTATTGTTTATTTACTTTCTTTATATAAATCAGTAACTTTTAGGATTAATGTTATTAACTTATAATATCATCAAAATTATTATTATTATGACTAAATATTTAAGATCAGTATTTAATTATTAAATTTTTAAAGATTATTATTCATTATTATTATTAATAATATTATTAACCTCATTATACTATTACTTATTTTAAACCTTTGAAAGTTTAATCGTAAACATAAAGCGAACACATCCCTAAACTCTAAATCATCCAAGTCGAAACAATAATCAATAGCGAATTTATATTCCTATTCTAGGTCAATCGTTTTCATCGATCTTCATCTTTACTCGTGCGATTCCAAGAAATCAAATTCGCAACCAAAGGTGAGTATACTCGATCCCCCTTTTGTTTTATCACTTTTGGGGTGCAATATGTATTCTATATCAAACCCAAGCAACATTTAAAACTTGTTACAATCACACTATATCCACATTCAACATGAAACCATTTGATGCTTGTGATTCTTGTATGCTATGTAAATATTTATGCCTATATGAGCCCACCTTAACAATTGTAGTACTATGCATAGGCTGTAGGAGTAACGCACCACCCTTACAATCAAATAGGGTATTGTTAAGTCAATCATGTGAACCTCCCATCAATCTTTGGGACAGGCAAAATCGGCGTTGCAATCTAGGGTTTTATCATACAGTGACATCGTTTCAGCATATTTAGGAACTTGTATAAGTTATTTCATGGTGGATATGAGTATTTAAACTTGTTATTCTATTATGCTATGTATCAAACTTGTATACTTGCTCAGCATTTTTGTTGATCATATTTTAATACATGTTGCAGGTTGATAGACAAGATAATGTGAAGAAATCAAGTTAGGACAAGCCTTAGAAACACATTTTAATAAATAGTTTTTATGTTTTTATTCTATTTGACACTTTGTATTGAATCTTTAGTATTTATGAAATTTGATTTAAATATATTGTCACAATTAGTGTTATGATGCTTTTGAACGATTTGCTCGTCTCATCCCGATGTTTCCGCCATCGGTTGTTGTGTGACACCTTTGTATTTTGTTTTTATCTTTGTTTCATGTTTATGTTTACGTTTCTAAGTATTCAATTAAAACGTATTTTTTTAATTCTTGTGTTTAAAAAAAATAAAAAAACTATCAAAAAAACAAGTTTGCATCAATTAAAAATAGTTTTTTTGGCTACTTTTTTCAGCAAAATAATAAAATAAATCAGACATGGACTGGTTATCTCGAATCCTTATGAGAAATCGAGTTAACTGATGATATCTCGAAAACTAATGAGATTTCGAGTTAACTTGAGATTTCGAGTTCTCTTTGATGATTTCCAACTCAGATAAGATTTCGAGTTCTAAGTGAGTTTTCGAGATCTCCAATGATTTCGAGTAGGCTGATGTTATTTCGAAAATAATAAGATTTCGAGTTAGTTTGAGATTTCAAGTTCTTGATGAAAATCTCTCGTGGTTCTTGAAAAATTTGTTCTCCAAGACTCGAAATCTACTGATTAATAGTTGTTAATTGTGATAAGGGTGAAATTCAAAAAGTTAAGAGATTATGGTAGCTCATTTTCCTGTTTAATTGGTGTTTTATGTTTATCTAAATGATTTCGAAGTATTATATCTATCAATATTAACAAATTTTCGAAATCTTAATAGATAATAACTAATCAAAACAAAGGAAATACTCTCTAATCCTCAATTCATTCCAAAATATATGGAATATATAGATTTAAACACCCCCAAGACCCAAACTTTGGTCAAAGTGCAAGAGCTCGTTTTAAAGACCAGCTTTAAAAATGTTTAATATTTATTTAGAAAAATATGGTACGTCTACACACTTCCATGAGTCCATGAGAAATGACGCTTATGGCGAAGGTTTAAGTTCGGATCCGGATTTGTACATATATAACCAATTATGGGATGAGTCGAGTCAATTGCAATGTGGTAAGACTACTACTAGCGAACTTGGGAGATATAATGGGTTGAACTTTTTACAAATGATGACTACACTAGAATTTAAAAATTTTCATTTGTTGGCTTAATGTAAAAGTAAGGAAGACAAGTTTCCGATCTTAGCCATTATGGTCAGAGATTTACTAATGGTCCAAGCTTCCACGGTAGCATCGGAAAGTGCTTTTTCTATAAGTGTAGGTCCTATCGGTAAAGGAGAACTTGATTAACACCACCGACGGTAGAGATGTCAATTTGCTTGAAAGATTACTTGGATGCGGCAGAGAGAGTTCAAGATAAAGACTTACTTGAGAGAGAATTGGAATACGAAGAGAAATTGTACCAGGAAGAGGTGGACGACGAATTGACGACCACAATGACAGACAAGGAAGCCGCGTTAGACGAATACCTTTGAAATAGTTCCAGTTTGGGCGAATATTAGCCGATGCTTATCAATATTTAGTATTTTAGTTCTACTAAAAATAAAATATATATTTATGGATCAGGCCTTTGTATTTTGTTTTTATGTTTGTTTCATGTTTATGTTTACGTTTCTAAGTATTCAATTAAAACGTATTTTTTTATTCTTGTGTTTAAAAAAATACAGTTTTTCATCAATTAAAAACAATTTTTTGGCTAGTTTTTTCAGCAAAAAAATAAAATAAAATAAAAGCAGACATGGACCGGTTATCTCGAATCCTTATGAGACTTCGAGTTTAATGATTTCGAGTTAACTGATGATATCTCGAAAACTAATGAGATTTCGAGTTAACTTGAGATTTCGAGTTCTCTTTGATGATTTCCAACTCAGATAAGATTTCGAGTTCTAAGTGAGTTTTCGAGATCTCCAATGATTTCGAGTAGGCTGATGTTATTTCGAAAATAATAAGATTTCGAGTTAGTTTGAGATTTCAAGTTCTTGATGAAAATCTCTCGTGGTTCTTGAAAAATTTGTTCTCCAAGACTCGAAATCTACTGATTAATAGCTGTTAGTTGTGATAAGGGTGAAATTCAAAAAGTTAAGAGATTATGGTAGCTCATTTTCCTGTTTAATTGGTGTTTTATGTTTATCTAAATGATTTCGAAGTATTATATCTATCAATATTAACAAATTTTCGAAATCTTAATAGATAATAACTAATCAAAACAAAGGAAATACTCTCTAATCCTCAATTCATTCCAAAATATAGGAATATATAGATTTAAACACCCCCAAGACCCAAACTTTGGTCAAAGTGCAAGAGCTCGTTTTAAAGACCAGCTTTAAAAATGTTTAATATTTATTTAGAAAAATATGGTACGTCTACACACTTCCATGAGTCCATGAGAAATGACGCTTATGGCGAAGGTTTAAGTTCGGATCCGGATTTGTACATATATAACCAATTATGGGATGAGTCGAGTCAATTGCAATGTGGTAAGACTACTACTAGCGAACTTGGGAGATATAATGGGTTGAACTTTTTACAAATGATGACTACACTAGAATTTAAAAATTTTCATTTGTTGGCTTAATGTAAAAGTAAGGAAGACAAGTTTCCGATCTTAGCCATTATGGTCAGAGATTTACTAATGGTCCAAGCTTCCACGGTAGCATCGGAAAGTGCTTTTTCTATAAGTGTAGGTCCTATCGGTAAAGGAGAACTTGACTAACACCACCGACGGTAGAGATGTCAATTTGCTTGAAAGATTACTTGGATGCGGCAGAGAGAGTTCAAGATAAAGACTTACTTGAGAGAGAATTGGAATACGAAGAGAAATTGTACCAGGAAGAGGTGGACGACGAATTGACGACCACAATGACAGACAAGGAAGCCGCGTTAGACGAATACCTTTGAAATAGTTCCAGTTTGGGCGAATATTAGCCGACGCTTATCAATATTTAGTATTTTAGTTCTACTAAAAATAAAATATATATTTATGGATCAGGCCTTTGTATTTTGTTTTTATGTTTGTTTCATGTTTATGTTTACGTTTCTAAGTATTCAATTAAAACGTATTTTTTTATTCTTGTGTTTAAAAAAATACAGTTTTTCATCAATTAAAAACAATTTTTTGGCTAGTTTTTTCAGCAAAAAAATAAAATAAAATAAAAGCAGACATGGACCGGTTATCTCGAATCCTTATGAGACTTCGAGTTTAATGATTTCGAGTTAACTGATGATATCTCGAAAACTAATGAGATTTCGAGTTAACTTGAGATTTCGAGTTCTCTTTGATGATTTCCAACTCAGATAAGATTTCGAGTTCTAAGTGAGTTTTCGAGATCTCCAATGATTTCGAGTAGGCTGATGTTATTTCGAAAATAATAAGATTTCGAGTTAGTTTGAGATTTCAAGTTCTTGATGAAAATCTCTCGTGGTTCTTGAAAAATTTGTTCTCCAAGACTCGAAATCTACTGATTAATAGCTGTTAGTTGTGATAAGGGTGAAATTCAAAAAGTTAAGAGATTATGGTAGCTCATTTTCCTGTTTAATTGGTGTTTTATGTTTATCTAAATGATTTCGAAGTATTATATCTATCAATATTAACAAATTTTCGAAATCTTAATAGATAATAACTAATCAAAACAAAGGAAATACTCTCTAATCCTCAATTCATTCCAAAATATAGGAATATATAGATTTAAACACCCCCCAAGACCCAAACTTTGGTCAAAGTGCAAGAGCTCGTTTTAAAGACCAGCTTTAAAAATGTTTAATATTTATTTAGAAAAATATGGTACGTCTACACACTTCCATGAGTCCATGAGAAATGACGCTTATGGCGAAGGTTTAAGTTCGGATCCGGATTTGTACATATATAACCAATTATGGGATGAGTCGAGTCAATTGCAATGTGGTAAGACTACTACTAGCGAACTTGGGAGATATAATGGGTTGAACTTTTTACAAATGATGACTACACTAGAATTTAAAAATTTTCATTTGTTGGCTTAATGTAAAAGTAAGGAAGACAAGTTTCCGATCTTAGCCATTATGGTCAGAGATTTACTAATGGTCCAAGCTTCCACGGTAGCATCGGAAAGTGCTTTTTCTATAAGTGTAGGTCCTATCGGTAAAGGAGAACTTGACTAACACCACCGACGGTAGAGATGTCAATTTGCTTGAAAGATTACTTGGATGCGGCAGAGAGAGTTCAAGATAAAGACTTACTTGAGAGAGAATTGGAATACGAAGAGAAATTGTACCAGGAAGAGGTGGACGACGAATTGACGACCACAATGACAGACAAGGAAGCCGCGTTAGACGAATACCTTTGAAATAGTTCCAGTTTGGGCGAATATTAGCCGACGCTTATCAATATTTAGTATTTTAGTTCTACTAAAAATAAAATATATATTTATGGATCAGGCCTTTGTATTTTGTTTTTATGTTTGTTTCATGTTTATGTTTACGTTTCTAAGTATTCAATTAAAACGTATTTTTTTATTCTTGTGTTTAAAAAAATACAGTTTTTCATCAATTAAAAACAATTTTTTGGCTAGTTTTTTCAGCAAAAAAATAAAATAAAATAAAAGCAGACATGGACCGGTTATCTCGAATCCTTATGAGACTTCGAGTTTAATGATTTCGAGTTAACTGATGATATCTCGAAAACTAATGAGATTTCGAGTTAACTTGAGATTTCGAGTTCTCTTTGATGATTTTGAACTCTGATAAGATTTTGAGTTCTAAGTGAGTTTTCGAGATCTCCAATGATTTCGAGTAGGCTGATGTTATTTCGAAAATAATAAGATTTCGAGTTAGTTTGAGATTTCGAGTTCTTGATGAAAATCTCTTATGGTTCTTGAAAAACTTGTTCTCTAAGACTTGAAATCTACTGATTAATAGCTGTTAGTTGTGATAAGGGTGAAATTCAAAAATTAAGAGATCATGGTAGATCATGTTTCCTGTTTAATTGGTGTTTTATGTTTATCTAAATGATTTCGAAATATTATATCTTTCAATATTAACAAATTTTCGAAATCTTAATATATAAAAACTAATCAAAACATAGGAAACATCCTCTAATCCTCAATCCGTTCCAAAATATAGGAATATATTTGAATATCAATCACTAAGAGCATGATGAACCCTAATTTTAATAAAAATGAATTATGGAACCGAAATCTGAAAATTAATATACTTATATAGGTTTCATGATTAGTTAGGATTTGATTAAACATCTATTTAGAACATAATAAATATGTGAATATAGAGTTTAGTCGAATTTCTTGTTCTTGATTTTTATCAGGTTTTCATAAGTTTGTTTTTCAAATTTTAATTCCAGATTTAGAGAAACAAATAGAACTGATTGAGCAACATATGCTCTGATACCACATGTTGATCAGTTCTGTTAAAACATAATGGAAAACATATTAATAATATTTGTTACAACATACAGGCCAGCAGATAGTCCAGATACAGATGAATGCATGGAGTTCGACATACTAGTCAACGTGATCTGGTTCCCTTTTAGAGTGTATGTTCTTGATGGTAGTACCAAGTTCTTTAGGGTTGAAGAACTTGTGAATGGAGAGAAAGGAAGAGACGTATTTGATGTTATTGTTATGAGACTCTAGCCCTAAACCCTCTCTAGTAGTCTCCTTAAATACACCTAAGGGGAAACTTAATTAGTTAATAAGGGTAAATTGGCCCATCAATAATTACCAACTAATATATTATAAAGTTTTAATATATTTAATCTATATTATATAAATGATAACGATGGCTACTAGATTAAATACATATTTAATGTTACAGTTAGTCCATAATACATAATAGCTTACGAAATTTTCATTGTTATATACTTTTATACTTACAGGCATACGGAACATCGGAGAAACAATTGATGATACGCGGATATGTAATCATAAGCAAGTACATATGCATACAATACATAATGAGTAAAACAATGGTGCCTATAGTAAAGTACATTGCAGTAAAAAACAATGTTATAAATCTTATGATTTTGAAGAATTAGTATGAGAAGCAAGCCATGTCTCCACAGTGACCATTAGTTCTTTTGGCTTGTAAAGCGCCACTGAATGACCCGCACCCTGCATTGCAACACATATATATCGTTTAGTCATGTTTAGTGCTATTATTTCATCTGATTTTTGTTGATACAGGGTTTATAATGATAATCATATGGTTCTTGTATCTTACCTTAATGGTCACATATTTCAAAGAGTATTTAGCCTTTGAGTATGTCTTCTCACATCTACACACAAACAAGAGCAATGTTCATAATCAAGACTCGATTTGTTGAAACGGAAAAAAAAAATGTTGCAAACTTCGCGTTGAGATACAAAACAATCTCTGCAGAAATCATTTCTAGAAAATAGTACGACGATGTCTAAAACATTAGAAACTTGAACTTACCGACAACTTGAGTTCGAATGAACCATGGTTTCCATGGGCTCTTGATCTAAGATTCAGACTGTTTTCCATTGCTTTGTGCCCACGTATGGAAATGTCATGTCATGATCACCACTGCAAAATAATTCAAGTATTTAACTTACTTTCAAATAGACTATGATAGATTGAGAGAAGGATCAATAAAACGATTACTTGATAATCAAGGCATGGCAGTTTTGGGTAACAAGTTGTTTATAGTAGGCCAAGCTACTGCTGATATCATGGGAGTAATATATGGTGTCTGGTTTCCCAGTGGAGGCACTAATAGTCAAGTTGCGGAATTGAAATTTGTCCACTGTCCCCTGCACACTCAATATACAAACATTTAAACGTTAATATGATTACTAATATATTAATATATTTTTTATTCTTTTAAGTATAAATTTATCTTTGATCACATTGTAGACATTTCATACATTTTATAGTGGTGATAATATGCATGTAATTTATCATGTTCGAATTTGTTGCAGTTGTTAAACATAAGATATTATATAAAAAATAGAATACCAAGAAAAAATGTATTTGAAAATCTCAACGAGAATCCTTTAACAAGATATATATAAAAATGTATTTGGAAATCTCAACGAGATTCCTTTAACAAGATATATATCTGACAAGTAATTACGTGATATATACCCTATGGGTATTGGATTGGATATGCAAATGCGATGTGATTATCAATACCCGTCTCATACCTAGCCCATTCCCATTCTGAAGCATTGTTATTTAACAGCCCATGCTAGATTAAAACCGATGATCAACATACCTCACGAATGTGCAGAGATTGTCGGACGGATTTCTTGTCTGCCCAAATATTAAAAAAATGGATAAATGGATTCCTAGAGATAAATCATTATAGAAGAAATTACTAATCTAAGATATAGGTAATACGAGGGTTAAAAATTTAGGGTCTAGAATTAAGTTTACTCGACAAATTAGTTTTGGATCTTGTGGATTGCAAACTGGCTCTAATATGTGATTTACGTTAACCCCAGCTATGCACTACAAATGAAAAGGTTTATAAGTAATTAGAAGCTATATAAGAGGTGATCAAATACTACAAGTAAGGTACAAAGACATTAATCGATTATCTTACTTCATTTATCGGTCGAAGATTATTCAAACAAAATGTATTATTAGGATCTACAAATACATATCTACCTCCGCAAGCTTCTTTCGCTGGCTGCATAATCAAGCAAATTACATCACTTAGAAAGTACTGCATTAATAATACATAATACCTTACAACCACTTGTAGACATATATATTGTACACATATATATGGTTGACTAATAATACATGACACTTTACAAGGTCTTCATTATTCCATAATAGTGAAATGAATTGTGTACCTCATAGATTTCTTCTTCTATAAGTCCAGCTCGATAAGCAAATTCGACTCTTGAATTAAGATCTATGAACCTATCTGTAAAAGGGTTCACAATCAAGATCCAAATATGTGAACTACAAATCGATTACAGGTAGTATTATTCAGGAAAAAATTTTTCAAAACGTATTGAGTTACCTTAAATTTTAACTTTGGTGTGACCCTTCGTTCATTGCCTAGAAAATCATAAACCAATTTAAACATGTCTTTAGAAGCCAGTTTTGTTTTTTAGGCATGTTGTAGATTTATGAACATGAAAGACAATTATTTTTACCTTCGTAGATTTTTGAAACAATTCTTGGAATGAGAAGTCCCATGTAAGAAATCCCCGTAATGTACAATGGGTTATTGAGATAGGTAGGATGTTCAATGAGCCACTGCATATTCATTCAAGATCAAATATTAACAACAAATTTATATACATATTGAATTGCAAAATCTTTTTTATCTGTATAATTACTGTAGCTATTTACTTTTGTTCAAATGCTGCCACGTTTTCTTTTACTTGACTCTTATCATCTGTACCTTTCATCCACATTTACACAGTTAAATACATTCACATTTACTAAATCCATGAATTACTTTCTCACACATCTTTTGAAGTTTTCTTTTCTTTGAACTGCTCTCTCTCTCCTCTTTCTCTTCTCACCTTCGGTCTCCGCCACATAATCTGGAGACTCTGTTGAGGAGATGAGGATGATAAGGTATTTAAAGCTATGATGACGAAACTATTTGCTCTGCGTTTTTTCACTCTCTCTACCTGGCATGGCAACCTTTGTTGCAGCTATGGCAGAGAGTCATGGTCATAATGATCGGAGTAAAGCTAACCTCTATTGCTGGAGATCTGAGCTTCAATGAATTTGTGTCCTTTGTATCTTTTCTGACTTTTGGTTTTGTGGTTATGAGTTTCTTTGTAAAAATGTTATTATTATTATCCTTCAAACCACCCTACTTTTCTTGAAACAAATGTGTAAAAGTTAAAAGCTTTATCCAAGAAAAGGGAAATCAAGAAAAAGGGGTATCTTGAACGTATTATATTAAAAAAAAAGTGGTTAAATCCATGTGCGTATGTCTTTAAGCCATTGAAGATAATGAGGGTTTATGGCTGAAAATTTAGCCGGTAATAAACCGTCGATGCTTGATTTGCAACTTGCAAGAAGATGAATTTGCGGATGTTAACTCGGTGGTTGAGATGCATCAGTACTGTTGTTAACGGTCAAGGAGATGAAACCGGTTATGTTAACGGTGGTGAAGGAATAAGCGAATCATAACTGACTGGTAGCATCTATATGAATTGTCGTTGTGGTTTTTTTTTTATTTCACACAGGATCATAGTGTAGATGAAGGCAGAGAAGGGGTGACGAGTTGGCGGTGGCTCGACAGTTGTGGCATGATGGTGGTGGTGGTTGTGTGGCGGCGTAAGTGGTGGTAGTGATGATGTTGGAAGAAAGAAATAGTAGTGTGTGTGTCTGTGTATTTGAGTGTAGCAATGGTAAGATGGACAGAAGAAGTTGTTAGCTTAATTTTGCTTGCAAGTTGTAACCATGGTTTTGGTTTCCAAGATGGATAACCAACACATAATTGTTTCTTTTTCTTGCTTTCAAACACAGCATCGCAACCGTCATTTAGCTAAACCAAGTTTAGAGATTGCATTAAACCGGGAAAGATTCTTATTTAACTTGATAATAAATAATATAATAAAAAATCGAAAAGCATTGTCTTATGAATACTTAAGAGGAGAGACATGCCCAATTGCTACGGACGGGAGACGTGCCCAATCATTTGCTTCCGGTTACTGATTCATATTTAACGTTTTCCGGTCACTTGATTAGATAGCTATTAACGGTTATTTGATTAGATAGTAATTAACTTACATTTTGTAGTATTAATAGATTACTTTAATGTGTGGCGCAACGCCTGGGTAACCGTATCAGTACCATCATAAATTGAATCGTTACTGACTGAATTTCCGTCGCAACACGTAGGTTAAATTTACCGCCGCAACGCACGGGTTAAATTTACTAGTTAATTTTAAGAAACAACTTTTCACTAGTAAATTATGTAAAAAAAATTCTACGTTCTTGTATAAGATTAAACTGATGGAATAGCGTAACTTTTTGTTACATGTATGCTAAGAAAAATCATGTTTTCAACATACGGTTAATCTTCTTAAAAAGGTCTTAATAGATATACCGTAAAAATCTTATGGTTTCTTAAAAACTAAAGTTTGGATTTTGATAATCTTAACTTTGACATATTAACTTTTAACCTATTTTTTCTCAACGAAGTCATACTAAGTAAAAGTTAACCCAGTTAGTTTTTGCTAACATAGACGGCCACGTAAGCAGTCTATGTCATCAAAACTTTGCCACATAAGCAGTCTACATCATCAAAACTTAGATTCATTTGACAAATGATTAGCATGGTTGTAAAAATCCCGACTAGGCGCCGATTAATCCTCGATTAATCGCCGATTAATTTTTGATTGATTACAATTAGTCGCGATTATATCCGATTAATCGCTACGCCGGCCGACTAACTACTAGCGATTTCTTCAACCGTGATAATTAGTCCACGTCAGCAAAAACTAACTATGCTAACTTTTAGTTAATATGAGATCGCTTATGGAAAATAGGTTAAAAGTTTGGGACTCTCATAAAACTTTTCCTTAGTTGGGGCTGTTGCCAGCCAATATATCATGTTGAGATTTTTAAAATCCAATTTTTCTTTAGGAAAAATATCATTTATATTATAAACTTATAATTCACCTTTTTTCCACTTCTCAAATAAATTGTCCATTAGATCGGAGTCAATCGATGTGTTAAAAAAAGTAAAAACATGTATCGAGTATAACACTTTAAAACATTAATTTATTGGTGTCACATGACACAAAAACCTCCTTATATATCATATCCACCTTCGGGGCCAGATTTACGTTTTCCATTATAAAATCCCCACTAGTTTATATAACAATTTACGAGTCTTGATCTGTTATGGGAAACATCTAAATTAGGTTCTTTGATTGTGTCTTACCTTTCTAATAAAATCATAGGCATGAGTGACTGCAAGGGAATCACTGTTTGTCGTCGAGGATTCCCATGACTTCGCATATGAAAAACCAGTGCCGACAGGTAGATCTATGAATATGACGTTTGCTGTCTACAACAAACCACAAACACTTATATTGATATATCATATGATCAAAGATGTGATGCTTATATGAAAAGTAGAGTCAAGAATGTGAACCTTGGTCCATGTAATATGGGTTGACTTCCAGTTTGACATCAGATCTTGATGCATTCGTATATTCAAAATTAAGTGGACCTACAACAAGTTGTTCAATGCATCTTGTTTTGTATACTGTAATTAAATGCTATATTATCGAATTGCAACTTGTTCAATATACACAATAATATATATTGTTTTTTGTACCACGGTTTAATCACGTGATTGTCACTAAATATTTAGGCTACTAGGTGTGAAGGAGGGTATTCCTCGAAGGATGCTCCGTCACGTAGGCTGGGCCGGAAGGAGATGGACATAGGAAAATGACGGATGGGCCTAAATATATATATATGTGTGTGTGAGAAGAAGGGGGAGCGGCAAGATCGTCTTCTGGCTGACAAAGAGGACAACGACAGACCGAGAGGGAGGGGGCATCTCCGGGATGGGACATCCCCATACCTAGTGGCCTTACAAATCATAAATATCATTGTCCATTGGGGCTACCCACACGCCATCATATTGAGTTATAGTCAACTTTAGAATTGATTAAATTTGAATTTTTAATCATATAAACATGATTAGATCTAAATTCCTAAAAATCATAAATGATAAATTATATACCCGTGATATTTTATATAGTGAATAAACTAATATTTAAGAAATATTTTTAATAACCACTTCCCTTCCATGATCCATCGAACCTTTGTGTTCCAATTTAAATCTATGTATGCGATTAAAGGGTGTTTGAACATATCATAGGTAAAATTGACCCAATTGTTATGTTCTATCCTCACGCGTCTACACTGATTAATAGATTTGAATTCAACGTTCCTCTACAACGACTTGGAAAACAATAAATAAAAAATGGAGCAAGTTGAAAGAAAACGATTTAAAAAATTGGACCAAAACCAAGTTAGATCACACGGTGTGGACGTTCTTTCTCGGCGTTGTTGCCAATCAACGCCCACACTCCCACACCGTCCCCCTATCATTCACGGCGTTGTTTAGTGGGCTTGGAATTCTTCAGCGGCGTGAGGTCAAACGTTGCACGATGTGGCTGCCATTTATTGGTTGTTTGACCTTAAAAAATAAAAAAAGCTATATATACTAACATATTTCACACCATTTTTTACAAAACCACACACTTCATCACTTCCCATTTCTCTCCCAATTTTTATATAATTGTAAAAAAATGGAAGGCTCCAATTTTTGTTCTTCTTTGTCGTCGACTGGGCTTGACGATTTATTTTATTCTCGTCAGACTATGAGGGACTGGCACTCATAATTTTAGTGGTTCAAAATATAACAGAAAACGAAGGTTGCTCCTCGGAACTCAAGGGGAGAAAATACATAGTACGTGACCGAATCACCGCACATGAATTATAGGTAAGTGATTATTTTTCACCTAACCCTGTGTATGATGATAGTACTTTTAGACATCGAATTCGTAGGAGTCGTGAATTATTTTTAAGAATATCGAGCGATTTATCAAGTAAATATGATTTTTTTCGACAAAGAAAGGATGCGCGTGGTCGTCTAGGATTTAGCACGTTGGAAAAAGTCACGGGCGCGCTTAAACAATTGGTTTATGGGACGGCTTCCGACATTATAGATGAATATATAAAAATGTTGGAACCTATGGCGAGGGAAAGTCTCCATTATTTTTGTGAGTGTTTATCGAACTATATTTAAAATATTTGAGAAAACCTTCATTTGGTGACGTACAACAAATTTTGGAGGCTCATGTAGAGCGACATTGTTTTCCTAGGATGATCAGTAGTTTAGATTGTATGAAATGGGAGTGACAAAATTGTCCAACATCGTGGGCAGGGCAACACAGTAGAGGATTTCATAAAAACCGGCTATGATGCTCGAAGCGGTTGCATCTCAAGATCTTTGGATTTGGCATACATTCTTTGGTATGCCTACTGGATATAACGATATAAATATTCTTAATCAACCACCAATTTTAAACGACCATATGAACGATGTTGGGCCGAAAGGATCTTTTTCTGTTAACGGTGCTGAGTATAAATATGGTTATTATCTAACGGATGGTATATACCCGGATTGGGCTGTGTTCGTAAAGTTATTTACCCGGGGAACGACTTTATAAGAAAAGCAACGTAAGTTTAACGGGGCTCAAATGGCAGCATGAAAGGACGTCAACGAGTGTTTGGTGTTTTGGAATCAAGATGGCACATTTTGAAAATGCCGTGTAGAATTATGGAAAACCTAGAATTCGAAATGTGATGTACGCTGCGCTATTTTGCATAACATGATTTTAGAGGATGATAGACACACAATTTGCTAATACTACGAGGGGACGAGTCAACCAAACACCGAAGAGTTAAGCAATGCAGAAAAAGAAGCGGACTTGAATGAAATTAAAAATAATACAACACGTCACAACATTCGAGCGGATTTGGTTGAACATATTTGAAGCATTCCATGAGATGACCCTGACGTAGACGAAGGCGAAAATTAAAGTTTATGTAGTTTTCTGAATTTATGTTCTTTATTTTTTAAATTTATGTAATTAAATTTAATTGATTTTATATAGTTTTTAAATAGAAAATAATAATATTAAATAGGTGCCACATGTCGAATAACGCCCTTTCTACACCCCTTTTTTTCCACCATGCCACTATTCTGGCGCACACTGACATGACGTTCACATGTCGAATAACACCCATTTTTAATGCCCATCCACACTATGTGGTCTTAGAAGGAAAAAAATGTAGTCCGAAATATTATTACAATAACTGATCTTTAAGAACACTCAATGTAGTTATTAAAGTTAAAGGTCGATAAGTGATAATAACCCAAACATAAAGGTCATAGTTTGTAATTTACCCATATATATTTCTATTAAATGTAACCATCAAATAAATATCCAATCCTGTCAAAATTTTAGAGTAAACTGCCATTTTGGTCCCTGAGGTTTGGACAGTTTTGCCACTTTAATCCAAATCTCAAACTTTTTACATCTGGGTCCCTGTGGTTTCAGTTTTATTGTCATTTTGGTCCAAAAGTGATTTTGTCTTCCAAAATCCTGCTATTTTGTCATTTTCCTCAGGGGCAAAATGGTCATTTTAAGCAGAGTTTGAGGTTTATTTTTATATATAATATATATTAATGCTTAAAATGACCATTTTGCCCCTGAGAAAAAGGATAAAATAGTAGGATTTTAGAAGACAAATATTACTTTTGGACCAAAATGACAATAAAATTGAAACCACAGGGACCCAAATGCAAAAAGTTTGAGATTTGGACTAAAGTGGCAAAACTGCCCAAACCTCAGGGACCAAAATGGCAGTTTACTCCAAAATTTTATTTAGATTTTTTCAGTTTTATATATTATTTATTCTAGTTGACAAAGATTATAATAAAAAAGAGAGATTAATTCATTACCTATCTGATAGAAGAATGAAAGAATTGCAGAGGTTCCAGGACCTCCAGCGAGATAAAGAAGCAATGGATCTGTGTGTGGGTTTCTTTCAGATTCAACAAAGTAGTAGAACAGTTGCACTTCTTCCGGTTTTCCCACTCCAACATATCTTTCAACCATATATATATATACACACAAAATATAAATAGCATCATCAAAAACACATGTATAACTCTCTAAAACCCTAAATGCAATAACACAACTTAACCAGATCTTTTAAACTGCAATCTAACATATTCATGGTGGGTACATAGTGTGCTTCACAACCAAAAGATTGAATTCAAATTATACCGTATGCTGATTGTGATTTATTTATTCTAGAAAATCCAGAAGTTGCTGTTTGAAAAAAAAAAAAAACAAAACAAAACAAAAAGAAAGTCTTTTTTGGTTGAAGGAGCTTGAAACTTTTAGGTTAGGAGCTTGAAGCTTTTAGATAACGCTCGTACTAGTAGGGTATGTTTGACAAAAGTAGCTGTTGTTAGTAGCTGGTGGCTGGAGGCTAGAAGCTGGTGGTTGGAGACTGGAAGCTGGTAGTTGTAGTTGTAGCTTTTTAGATATATTTAGGTGTTTGGCAGAGTGGCTGGAGCTTTTAATAAAATGTATAAAATGACCAAAATGGACATTAAAAAGTTGGTACATTAGAAAGTTTATTTTTAGAGGTTAAAATAGTCATTTTTTTTCCTAAAAGCTTGTAGCTCATTCTAAACGCTACTAGTAGGAGCGTTTAACCAAAAGCTTCTAGCTCCTTCAACCAAACAACGCTTTTTATTAAGTTGGAGTTTTTCTTATAAGCTTAAAGCTTGAAGCTCCTAAAAGCTTCTAAAAGCTCCAAGCCAAAAATACCCGTAGTGTTTAGAAGGAGCTACAAGCTTTTAAGGAAAAAATGACTATTTTAACCTCTAAAAATAATAAACTTTTTAGTTATGTCAATTTTGGTTATTTAATACATTTTATTAAAAGCTCCGGCTACTCTATTAAACACCTAAATATATTTAAAAAACTACAGCCACCGGCTAATAGCTACAGCTACCAGCTTCTAGCCAACATCCACCAACTACTTTTGCCAAACATACCCATACTCCTAATTTTACACCATTATCCACTATGTGTGACTCAAACCTTCGACCTCATAGGGAGAGACACCGTTTTACACACCTTGGTATTGGTAAACCAAACACACTTTGTAAGAATTTAAGTAGATACGTACCCGGTTTCAAGAGTGAAGGAAGATCGCCAGAAAAACCAGGGAGGCGAGTGACTATTGATCTGGATTCGGAGAAGGGTTGCATGTGCATCTGCAGTATGAACACAACGACGATGAGAGTTTCGCATTTTGCTTTTTGGCTTCATCATTCCTGCACATCAACCCACCTCGAGCTATTCTAATTATATATATATATATATACATGCAACACACATTGCGTACATAGTTGGAACTTCATATCTATAATAATTTATAATTTAAGTGGACCTTATAATTAAAAAAAAATAAATAATAAGAGCTGTCTTTTAACAAGTTTGACCAAGGAATATTAGCGACATATTTTTGAGTAATGTCCTCTTCCATTGGAATTCCTGGTTGTCATATATAAAAAGTAGCAAAGTTTGCCGTTTTTGACGGGGGTCGAAAATGTATATATCAAAAAAAATTTATCCTCGGTTCGATAACGTATATACCCAAAAAAGTTTATACGAAAACTACATATATAACACTATTGAGCGAAAAGTTCGGGGACGGACGCCGCCCCCGGCCCCTCTTAAGCTGCGCCCCTGTATATAATCATAAAATCTTCCTATGGCTTAAACATCGGGCCAAATGAACGACAATGACTCTTAGCGAGTGGTTAAAATTTAATGTAAACCTTTTCTAGTTTTTTTTGGTCGTATTAGTGTTTGCATGGCCTCAGCTAGCACCTAGCTGGTGTTTGTGCTTGGTTTTTAATGTTTTATATTAGTTGGTTCTGTTTGTTAAAAAAATATATATGGGGTGTTGGACGCAACCACTTATTTAATTAGGTCAACGGTATTTGTATATTTTCTTTAACCAAGCGGCGATATTCAAACCTCATTAATATGTTTGTTTATTAAATTAAAAATTCTGTGTAGATATTTTTGTGTGATTTACCTCATCCTCATCATGTTATTGAGTTTTGATTTTTAATTTAAGAAATTTAATCCCTGAGCCATTAGTGCATGTTTTTAACTTTTAAGAGTTCAAATATAGTTCTGAGTTTTAACGAAAATCGTAGACAAAACTATGGTGTATGTTTAGGATAGTGGATGTGGTTTAAAGTCCTAGGGACTTTATGACGTTATGTACGCGACATATAAACAGGGGGCTTTATCACTAACTTACACTGTGTGGAATAACGCCCCTTATAAAGCCCTCTTTAAGTATATTAAAAAAAGAAAAAAAATACTTTTAATTTTTTATTTTCACATTATTTATATTCTACCATTTTACCCAAACCATACCATTTCTATCATCAATTCTCCATAACTTTTATACAAACTATCAATTTCACACAATGTTTCCCAACAACCAAAATGTATGGAACTCCAACAATCCAGTTTTGGTAATTTTGCAAACAACGAGCAAGAAGAACAGTACCGAAGAGACCTGCGAATAGGTGAAATTAGGTATAAACCTCCCCTCATTGGACAACGCCACCACTGCTTACCCGTTTTTTTGATACTATACCGCACCAAATCAACCACCACTATTTTTTCCACAAACCCAAAACCTATACCAAAACCAATGGCCCATATCCCAAACCCAAAACATACCCGAAACCCAACCCACTTGCTCAAGAGGTGGACGCGTAATAAGGCACCGTCAGAAGAGCGAGAATGTTGAACATGCTCCTAAAACGATTGAGAGGTGGGCGCCTACCGAAGAACTAGCATTGGCACGAGCATGGTTTGACATATCGGAGGATCCGATTGTTTGTAATTTTTTTCTCCATTAACTTTTTATAAATATATTTTTTATAACTTGTTGCCTGTAATTTCAATTAATTTTTTTTTCAAATTATAGCAACCGACCAAGATATAGTCGTCTTTTGGAGGAGTATACGGGAGAAGTTTTTCGCCACTATGGGTCGTGTTGAATATCGTACGCCCGACTTGTTTTCGGGCAACTGGACCACAATGCGCACCAAGATTAACAACTTCAACAACATACACAATAGCCACGTCAACAATCACACAAGAAGAAGCGGTTCAAGCGACGTGGACATTATGATCGTCGCCCACAACCAATATAGATTGTATCATGGGCATTTGTTTATGATGATACCTTCCTGGTAGCTTCTTCGCAAATCTCCAAAGTGGCATCTTGTACCACCGTTTGACCCAACGACCGATAGGTCAAAAAGGTCCAAATCAACGACTAGCGAAGCATCAGAGTCCGATGCCCGTACTACTATTAACTTAAATGACGAGTTGGATGAATTGAATTTTGAGGAACCTCAAGAGCTGCAACGACCAAAGGGTAGGGATAGAAGTAAGGCATCAACACGAGCATGAGACACCTCCTCGTCAACGCCATCGGATGGCCCATCAAGGTTGGACGAGTTCGACGATAGACTCACTCGACTTCTCCCGATCAAGGAAAAGGAACATGAACTTAAAATGGAGAAATAAATCGAGAAAGATATGAAGTTTCTCGAGAAAGTCTTTTCCCACCTTCCGGAGGAGGATCGGGTCATTTTAAAGGCTCGTAAGGCAAAAATCCGAGCAAAATATGTGTAGTTTTTAGTAGGTTTTAATTTTTAAGTTGGTTGTTTTTTAAGTAACTTTGTAGTTTTTATTTTTAAGTAGTTTGTAATCTTTTATTGAAATTATGTTTTTTTATTTTGTTTTAAATAAAAATGGTATATAAATTTTAAAAAATACAAAATTAAAAAAAACAAATAACTAGGGAATCATAATAGGGACTTTAAACCATTGCATTGCATACAAGTTAAAGAGATGAGCTTTAAAGCCCTCAATATGGCATGGAGCCTATGTGGCGTGATAAGACCCCTATGAGCTTTATACCACACCACACAACCTAAGGGTGGCTAGGGCATCGTAACATCACTTACAAACCAACCCATCATAAAGTGCCACCTCATTCCACCCAAGTCTATCACATCATCACTAAATCACTTGTACCACTTATCACACCCATTAATAAATTATTCCCAACCAATCACAACAATGCCACCACATTCCCCCTTACACCATCAAACTCACAACTAATGTGATGGCGACTAGGAAAAATTCCATTACCAACGTGATGAGAGTGGTTGTGGCGGTGTTTCACGCCATCACACCCAACACTAAGCCTCTAACACGCCACGCCCCGACCACCCTTAGATGATCACTCCATCCATACATATAGTTGATTCATCCATACACACACCTTTTATGGAAAATGTATTAAGGGTGGGTGGTACACTCTTCACGTAGGATGGTACCAAAAAACAACCCCCGCCTCTAAGGGGGGACGGGGCACCAAGCTGGTAGTCTTGTCCGGGTTCCAACCGCTGCTAGCACACCGCTGCCACCCTAGTGGATTGGCTTGGCGGGTTGGCTTGGCCAACTGAGAAACCCGCGTGTCATTTGATGATTTCGAGACATTTGACTATTGTGCAACGGTCACTTCCTTAAAAAATTATTTAAGTAATATATATATACACACACATATCTTATACCCACATAATTTAAATACACGTACTGTCAGTATCCTTCATTACCAAAACCCTCAAAAGTCTCTACAATTGATTCACATAAAAAATTTAGAGGTGTCGGATCGAGCAAATAAGGAACCAGTTCAAGCAAAAGAGGTGTCGGTTCGAGTATACGAGGTGCCAGTTCAAGCAAAAGAGGTGCCGGTTCGAGCAAAGAGTTGCCGGTTCGAGTAAACGAGGTGCCATTTCGAGCCGAGGTGGTCCTTTTGGTGGTGACGACCGACGGGTATATGCCACAACCTCCTCTTACTCAACCCATTCCACCGACCTATATGTTTGGGCAACAACCAAACTATTTTTTTTTTCACAGGCTATGGTTTCATCGATTAGGCTCGATTTTTTGCCGGAAGCGATGCAAAATTTCAAACCGTTTGGGTCGTATAGAAACCCATGTCATTTTGTAGAAGAAAGTGAAGAACGAGAGCTACCACTACGTTAAGACATTGAAGAAGATGATGATGATGAGGAATACGTCCAAGAAACGCAATTTGATCCTAATCTGGAAGAAATGCAAGTTGGAAGTTAATTTGGAAGAAATGCAAGTTGGAAGTGAAGATCATGTACAGGAGATTGTGGTAAACACTAAAGGCAACAACAAAAGGGAAAATTCGCAAACTGGGTGAACCGAATGAAGTCCTGAGGAGGAAGAAAAGTTGGCTAAAATGGAATGGAACTGAACCAAACTGAGTTCTTGTTCGGTCATGGCTGTTGTGGTCCTGAATTTTTTTAGGCTCGTGCATGGATTGAGCTCGATTGATTTATTTATTTGTTAATCACTTAATTGTTTTTTAGTGTCTTTATAAGATTAAACTATTGTTTTGGTACTTGTGGTTTAATTAGAATTGCAACCTTGATAGTATTTTTTTTGCCGGAATGTATAGTCTGTTAACGTCATTTCTTATAACTTGAGACGCATTTAGTCCATTAATTTATGTACAAGTGTTTAAACCCAATGTGAATGCATGGCAAAAAAAAGGATCAAAGTTGCATTCTTTTCTTAAACCACAATGTCTTTTGGGATAAAGAGAAATGATAAGATGCATTTTTTACAACACGGACTAAAATAATAATTTACTCTATTTACAAAATACTTTTATGCTTTTTTGAATGGCAATTATACTTTTTATATATTATGTAAGTATTTTAATTATATTTAATAAGGATTATGTAAATAATAGCTTTTTTTTATAGGATTGTGAGCTTAGTCATGTATGAAGTTGAAACTTGAGCTCGTTTATTAAAAAAGCTTCAGTTAAGTTCGATTTAGTTTATGTTTTTAACAAGATGATCTTAAGTAGCTCATGGATAACTAGCTCGCTTACACCTAATTTATTTTCTTGAACAAGGAACAACAATCACTGGGCTAAGAAAAATAGAAATACCAACCCAAATGGTCTCCTATGGATTTGTTTCAAATTATTTTGGGTAAGACTACACTAATCGAGTGAGAGGAGAGGTCCCGCCCCTCCATGCTTGAGAGGGCGTTGCCCTTTTAGAGGTGGAGATCTTCACCGGCGTTGTCCCTTTATTTTTTGTGTTCATGTTCGTTCATTAGATAATGAAAATGTTTATCAACGGTTCACGAATACTTTCCGAACGAGATTTCTTTTTCGTGTTCGTTTATTAAAAAGTGAACATGTTTATAAGTTGTTCATGAACACTTACTGAACGTAAACGAATGCAAAGGAACACTTACAAATGTTCATGAACATAAATAAATACAAACGGACGTTATATATACATTTTAATATAAAATATGCATTTTTACTAGAAAGATTACAAAGACTCCACCAAAAATAAGTAAGTACTCAACATAACTATCCGAACATAGTTGACATAATTGATTATAAACATAATTAACACAAAATTTGAGAAATTTGTCAAGCTTTAACACAAACTGAAATTGAAACTGTCAAATGAGAGATGTTGGCGGAGGCGAATAATATAAGTGTATAACTATGGTTTCAAATTTTTAGAAACTAAAACCTAATAAAATAGAAATATAACATAAAAAACATTTAAATGAACGAGTACAAATAGACATAAACAAACATACATAAATGAACACATTACCGAACGTTCATACAAACTAAAACCAATAAAATAGAAATATAACATAAAAAGTTTAAATGAACGAGTACAAATAAACATAAACAAACAGATATAAATGAACACATTACCGAACGTTCACGAACATAAACAAACAAACGCAGCCTCTGTACATGTTCGTTTGTTAAACTTATTGAATGGAATTTCTTGGTTGTGTTTGTTCATTTATTTAACGAATGGACATAAACGAACCTTTCGCCGAACGGTCCACGAACCGCTTGCTCAACGTTCGGTTTATTTACAGACCTACATGTGGGTGGGTGTTGATATAGCCTTTTTTTCAATATTAATTTTTTTTAATTTACTGTTATATGATTTTGCTATTCTAATTACTTTTGAACATATTATGTTTTTCGCTTATAAGTTTTAAGTTAGAATGTTTTATAAAGTTCGAGTATCTTGTTTTATTCAAAACTGAGTTGTGAATAGTAATATATAAGTGATGGAACTTTATATGTCTCTATACAAACTTTATACTGTTTCGATGTGCTTATTTTTTATATGTCTCTATACAAACTTTATTTAAAATCAAGATGTGAATAGTAATGTACAAGAAATCGAAGCACAAAAATATATGTTACCAAAGCTACCTCATTGTATGCGGTACCAGAATCAGAATCATGAAGAACCAAATCTATACCGACCGAACATCTGTACTAATATTATTATTTTCGGAACCAGTGGTACCCTGATTCGTTTTTATTTTCAATTAATCAATGTATGATAACCTTTGGACATACTACGATTTTATTTTCTGGGTTACGCGAAATAACTTACGAGTGGGTTTCCCTATTTGTTACTATAAAAACAACAAAAGTATGGCAGGGAGGAAGGTCTAGGATCCACTCAGATCGATAGCTTCTTGATCAGAATCTACACATAAATAACACTGTTCGTCTTAACGCGAGGGAAACCTCCCGTGTTTGGACTACAGCATGAGAATAAGTAAAAGGATCTCTGAGAGTTAAGTAAGAGAGAATAATTTTATAGAGGGAGATAGAGAGTGAAATGATCATACCACTGAAGTTGAAGGAAACTCTCTTTTATAGGAAACTCCCTGGAAAGCCTCGTTGACACCTCATACCTTCTACTTGTGGTAAATGTAAATCTTATCCTCTAGTGATGGTTATGTTGCTTGTATGAATGGCCGTACCTCTTTGCTAAATGTCAGATTGTGTGTCTCGATGTCACTCTATTAACTTTTGGGCAAAGTCTCATCACGTTGACTTTGCGGGTTCAGGACCCGATGTGTGTACAGTAACATGAGCTTCCGGTTGCTGGCGATTAGTGAGACGGCTTATAGCTTCTGGCTTCTAGCTTTTGATCACTAATGTAATTGTGTCCGACTTATTGCTTCCAGCTTTACTTAACTGAGCGGGCGTTTCCGAACACCCACGTCATCAGTTACAATCTTCTCTCAAAGTGGTACCGTACTACAATGACTTGCTAACTTTATAATTTTAAATTTTTATTTAAATATATACTATTAGAAATGTTTTCTTTTTATGGTTTATATTTCTGAAATTCCTGCCGCATTAAATTATCGAATCGCACCCGCAACCCCTTATTCTCTAGTTGCATTTATATTCGTCACATGCAAATTACCTGAAAACATTTCTCAACATGCCATACCATTGGTTTTGTCTTTTTACCGCCGTTATTTACTCCTTTGATTATTCCGAGGTTGATGGGATTCCTCAAACCGAATACCGATACACATGCACGTATACGCGTCACGTCCCACTTTCATCCACGTGGTACCCCTAAGCCAACGACACACCACGTGTCATTAACCGCCACACAACGTCTGGTCAATAAAAGCCCGCCAAAACCTCAACTGTCATTTGAAGTAGAAAAAATGGAGAAGAAACCAAAAGGAAAGAAGAATGGCTGCAAAGAAGAGGATGACCTCCCCCGCATGCAACTTAACCATGTCTCCAGGCTCAGCAAGTCGGTGGAGGACTCCGTCGAGTTCTACAAAAAGGCGTTGGGGTTTGTGTCGATTGAGCGTCCGCAGGGGTTCGATTTCGATGGCGCCTGGTTGTTTAATTATGGAATCGGGATTCATTTGGTTCAGGCTAAGGATGAACAGAAGTTACCTGATAATGATGAATTGGATCCCATGGATAATCACATATCCTTCCAGGTAACTTCTTGCCTCTAGTTTTGTGTTTTTGTTGAGGTATAAAGTTTTTTTAAATGGATTATTAGTTATTATTAGATGGGTATTTATTAAGGTTGGTTGAAAAGATTATAAGTTATTTTTTTTTATAATTATGTTAGTTGTTACTTTTACTAGTTGGGAGAGTTCATTTCAGAACTAAGGGCTGGTTGTTTATCACTTAACGAGATTTTTAATAGTGCTTTTAATAGTTCATCTTTTACTGCTTTAACACTTAATGATTCAGATTGTTTGTTTTGCTAGCAGATGTCTAAATGGTTTAGAAATTTATCTCTGAATGGTTAAGCATTATACTGAGTTTGAATGGTTAAAACCTCTAATCTGAATTGGTTAAACATTTGCCTCAGAACGATTAAGCATTATATTGACTCTTAATGATTCAGATTTCTTTCTGGTTCAGTATTTACCATTCAGAAGTTGCCAAACAGCTCCAGGAGTATACATAGTAAAGAACTACGTAAACCGCATAATTTACTTGTATATTGACTCTTAATGATTCAGATATCTTCATCCTAGTTTAGAATTTATCTATTCTGATGTTGCCAAACAGCCCCAAAAGTAAACCGCATAATTTACTTGTACCTTGTGTTTTTAGTTAAAACTATGTGTTAAAGCACGCTTGAGAGAAGTATACTTGTAGGTTCTATAATAAAGGACTGTGTAAATCGCATAATTTACTTGTAACTTGTGTTTCTAGTCAGAACTAAATATGTGTTAAAGCACTACAAGAAAATAAATGAAATTTGTTGTCCTTGTGATCCACAAACATAAAATTAAATATACTAATGTCTCATGTGCATTTAGCTGTTTTTTATAATTCTTAACATGAAATTAAATTTTAAATAAGAAAATCTAAGCCCCTATGCTTCAATATCTGTCACTGTTCTATATGTTATCTACTTTCATTTGGGAATAAGGTTTGTAAAAGTCATTTTTGAAAACAAGAAAAACCATATTTAGGGTTTGTTTTTGTTCAGTGTGAGGACATGGCAGCATTGGAGCGAAAATTGAAGGAGTGGAACATAAAGAGAACAGTGGGCGGGAAAGAAGATGGGGTTATCGACCAGTTGTTTTTCAATGATCCAGATGGATTTATGCTCGAGATCTGCAACTGCGAGAATGTGAAGCTGAAGCCTGCGGGTTCCATTGGCCGGCTTAAACTGCCATATGACCGCCATAATCCGCCTGTGGAGCTCGACTCTAATGCTGTGAAAGCCAGCTGAATCACGGTTTCTATCTTTCCCAGTTTTGTCATTGTTATGATGAGTTATTTCTTTAATTTGTACGTGTGATTTGTATGTGTTATGTTTTTTCAACAACGCATTTCTTAACTTAGCATATGTAGATGGTAGTCACGTCCACATAACCATGTTCTGTTGATCCATGCAACCATGTTTGTTGTGAGTTGCGAGATGTTTGTTGTGAGTTGCGATAACCAGGTCATTCCAACGTTTTTGAAGGCCTTAACTAAACTACAAAGACGGGGCGTTTTGAATGGTTATAAAGAAAACAACTATTATACTTTTCCTTTCAAGTCTCAATAGCAAACAGAGTATCAAAATTCAAAGTTCCAATTAAGAATTTAGGGATCATAGCGATCAAGTCAATTGCAATCACTACTAGAAAAATTGAAATTTTTTACCCCGTTTTCAACGCATTTGTAACCGAAACTTAATTTTTGTAAACAAACACAAAAGAATTATGATATCCTTACAAATAGGTTGCACAATTTTAAACATTCCGTTACAAATGTGTTGCAATTTTAAACATTCCGTTACAAATGTGTTGTATTTTTTCCAAATATTTTATTGTAAATGCGTCACAAATTTACTAATAAAACAAGAAAAAAATAAGGAAATAATGTAGTAAATGCGTTGTAAATGGTTTTCAACGGGTTTTTTCCAACATCAAGTTTTGTTACAAATCCGTAACAAATCGGAATTTGTAACGCATTTGTAACGGAAAGGGCCGTTGAAAATTGCCTTTTTTCTAGTAGTGAATATATATAGAGATTACTATAACAAAAATAGCCGTTAATTTCCCCTTAAATTTTTCCCCAATCAACAACACTATTAACACGAATGGGGATGTGTAACATTACAATTAGTGAAAATAACGATGGTGATCTAAATTAAATTCGAGTTGCGCATTGCTTAGAGTTAAAATTAGACTCTTTTATTTAAAAGTTCGTTATTTAGTTGGGCCATGCAATAAAATAGTTTCTATTTTATTTATTTAGGCTTAATACAATAATATAAATAATACACTAATGTAAATGTAGAGGCCCTAATTTTTTAGGCCCTTAGATCATTGCCTAGATTGAATAGCCTCTAGGTAAGTTCCTCACGATCACAAAATTGAAGTGTTAGTCTGCTAGCCATGCATAAATTAGTTCTAAAACAATAACACTTACTTCATTCAAACCCACGCATTAATTTAAAAAACGTCCAAGCAATTTGTCAAACCTTAACCAACCGTATAAACTAGAAAAAAAGCCTAATCAAACCGGAAAATTTCTCTCTCAAACCACCTTTCCAATACAGGAAACTGAGAACTGAACTTTAAGAAAATCTATGAAAACCCGTTCTTTTTGTGACACGATAAACATGTATAAGGTAATTTCTGAGGTAAGTAAGGTCTTGTATAAGTATCGTAACCATATTTAGGGGATGTAAGGTATCGTATAAGTATCGTACCCATAAATTATATAGTTAGTTCGACTACACAAATTGTTTGATGACAAAGATAAAGCAAAAAACATGACATGTGTTTAAACGCCTAGTATAATTATCATTCAATTAGACAGAATTATAACTTGTTAACTCGATACTTTGACATAATATTCGAATGGTTACATAAAAATAATCTATATTGTTTGGTTAACTTTAGTCAGTAATCACATTAAATGGCTATATATTACGTGGTTAACTTTAGACGATAATCACATTAAATGGCACTAATGAGAAACTTGCTACACATCTAGAGTTTCTCTATGCGTCTAGGGTGACAATATTAATGCTCGCTAGTGTTGTGAGGCATGCATCACGTTTAATAGCAAAAGCAAACATCAACTCGACTATAGCTTAACATTTGAGAGTAACTAAATATCTAATTTCTTGTATCTTAGCGGTAAACAAAATTTACAATAAATTACACTTAGATTTCCTACATAACAACATAATTAATCTATACCATAAGAAGAAATCCAGTATTCAATTTCCCTTCCCGTTTCATAACACGTGTATGACACATCAATTGCAGACTGCAAATCCAATTGGGTTTCACGAATATTAACGAGCTTTTGTATAAAGCTCAGTTAATTTTTTTGTAATGCGTTGATGGTATGCGATGACCTTGTCTACCAATCTTTGTAGACATGCAAGAAGTTGGGTCTCATCTGCGCTTGTCATGTTGGACACTATAAACATGGCCAAAAAAGGTCTTAGAAAAATGTAACGAATAATAATTTTTCTTTTTCTAAAACATGCATGGCTCAGATAATATCATTGCCAACATGAAATGAATTTGAAATGTTACAAACAGGCCTAAACGGATCTCTTTCATAGTTGCAACAGATTGTCACGCCAGGTACTGCGCGTTATAGTTTCATTTGACCCTAACATGAGGCTCAATAAAAGTAGGTTATTGTGGCTGCGAATAAAACATTCCCCATGCCATAACAGTAACCACCAAACATCCTTCATCATCATTACCGTAAAACCTTTTGCTAACCAAACACTGCCTACATATATAATCCAGTAAGTGCTTTTATAGATGAGGGATCTGGTTAAACAAAACGCGTGACAACAGTGAAGCCCACATATGAACATGTGGAATTTGGGTTAAGAGTAGGTTGATAACTAATATTACACACACTTACGCAGGAAACTAACAGTGCAAAATATACATATAAATATCAATTATCAACATTTGTATATAGTTATAAGCATATGCTCATCATCAAGGAGGTGTGATTGCTTTTCGAAAGCCATTTCAGCTGCCTACCTAAAAACGGTCATCATTACCACCTAAACTTAGGTAAATGAAACAAAAAAGGCTTAGAAATACTTCTTAGCCGAACGTTCCAAACACATCGATAAACAGCTCAGTGTCACAGAGTAACTTTCTGATTCATGTGCGGCACTTAGAATATTTCTAAGTTAAGCCTTATGGTTGGGTTTGGTTATGTTTTGCAACGGAAGTCTTTGATCACAAGTACGATTTTGTAGTGTAATATTACAAGAAAGATGGTTATGTATTACTTGAATAAAGTTTACAAGTAGCAAGTGTTCCCAAGAAGTTGGGTTATGAATGAGTTATGAGGAGTAATGTAGGTGATTACAAATGATGCCTCATGTCCCTAATTATACTACTTGAAGTTTCTCTAGGTTATTCTATGTCTAGAGATTCTAGAGTATCATGGCTTATTTTCTAGAGTATCCTCTCAAAATAGCCAGCAATTCTAAATGTTTCTTGAGGATTTTAGAGTGCTCTTTGGCTGCATCTTTTGGGCAGAATTATGTAGCCCGTTCTAGACCATTCTGAGCTCCTTCAAGGTTGGTCTAGGACCTTCTAAGGGTGTCAAAATGTTCAAGTATTGTCTAGGTTGTTCCGGAGATATCCGGGCAGCCCTAGACGCTTCCTTAGTGTTCCAGAAACTTCTGGAATGCTGAAATTTTGAGCTGAATTTTTGCGAGGCGTGACATCCTCCCCTACCTAAATTTGCAACGTCCTCGTTGCGATTTTGGGTTATGCCTCGTTGTGATTGATGTGTGGTTGATCTTGTCTTTGAACCACCTCCATTTGTATTGATGTTATTGACATACCTTGACGGCAAGTGTCCATCTCTGTCTTCATTGTGTGAACTTGGTTTCCGTCTATGATGCAAAACATGTTTGCAAATGGAATGAAGAAGGCCGATTCCTTTGAGAAGAAATCTGTAACGCCTCGCTTTTCGCAGCTTTCCGTTTTTAGAAGATTGTATCATATTTCTATTTTCAGAAACTCTTTCCTTTGTAATCGTATCTCATCTTGAATCGTTGTAAATCCGAGACTTCGATCGTAATAAAATTAATCTTTATGTGGAATATACATTACTTATACATGTTTATACATCGATTCATACACACGTTTATTAAGATACTTCATATCATAAATGAACTCATAAACAATTATCGTGTAATCGTAATTCTTAAAGCATTTCATTCATACAAGATTCTTGGTTATTCAATCGCAGAAATTATAATATTTAATCGCGAGAGTTACACTTATTTGACACTTCGTTATATGTTACAAACTTGTTAAGTGTTAGTCTAGATTAATCTTTTCAAAACATGTTATTTTTGCTTATAAAACCTTAGGTTATAATAACCAAACATTAGGAATATCATGCCACACCTTATTACAAGTTCATAACCCATTAAAAGGTAACAAATTAACCAATTAATAACCTTTAATTAGCAAAAAAAATGGGCAGCCCACTTTTAATGGTGTGTCTGGCCTTATTCAAGCCTTAATGCCCACTAACCTTGTCCAAAGCCCAACCCATTGAAACCCCAATCTCTTCCCTATATAATAAACACTTCCCCACTCCTTATTCCACTTTTGCAAGCTCCAAACACTTCAAAAACCCTCCTAAACTCAGCTGAGTTTCAACCACGTTTTTTAGAGTTCCAGCCATAACACTTCCACTTCAATTTTCTTCTTGTTTCTTCTACAACACTTGGATAATCTCTAGTAAGGTTCTCACAAGTTTGCTTGGGCAAACTAAAGTGAAACCTCACCATTTTTGAGGTCCAAAATGCACCTAAATTATGCTCATTTTTATCTTCATGTTTTGGAAGAAAACTCATGTTTTTCTTCATACATTCCTATGCCTTATGCCACTAATCAAGACTATGATTATGTGTGCTTAAAACAAGGTTGTGAAATTCAAATCCAAAGGTTAAATCCTCACAAACTTTCTGTTTTACATGAGCTTTAAGCTCATAAGTGATGCCAAGTCTTGAACTTGATGATAGTGTGACTACAAGGTTAGCTTGGACTATCCTACATACAAGTCCACACATCACTTGATGATTTCTCATCACTATCCCAATGTAGTTTGTTAGTTGAAAGTAACACAACCTCATCTAGCATTCGACTTGTGTCGACGTCGGCTCACCCGGGTTGTAGATTACTTGGTATAATGATAACATGTAATTTCATTCCTTTATTATTCTTGTTCTTGACCCTCCTTGTTGTCTATGACAACTTGTGTAGTGGTGAACTTACATGAGGTTCCTAAATGGATGGTTATACCACCTACCTCCTACATGACTTCCATGATATTATTTTTAGTTAGACTTATAATAAATATATATGGACTATATAATATACTTAAAACCGAAACCTTGATAATGACTAAATAATCATATGTCAAGTTGCTATGTTTAATCACCAAAGTGTTTAGTTCCTCGTTACGATTCTAATAGGTGTTAACCTATGAAATCATATAAACCCTAAAGGGTTCCCATAGTGTCAAAACGAGTGCTAGACCTTAGTAAATATTTTCGTATACATAATTTTGTTATGCTTTGTTCCAAATTCCGAATCCTCCATTATCATCCAATACTCACATCTACGTTTTCCTCTTGTAGGATAACTCGGTGTTCCTCCCACAACCAAACAACTCTTCACGGAATCGTCAAGTTGGAAAGCTTGCAAAACCGTGAGTACACTCGACCCATTTTCTTTTATATCACTTTGGGTGTAACATGTTTACCTTATACAAACATCACTAAACTTATACTTTATGCAATGCATGAAACAATCCAATATACATGAACACTTTGATACATTACTTGATGCATATATTTGGACTATTCTTATGTAATACAATAGTCATTAGCTTTATACGAGCCTCCATTTGACATGTATAGCGCTATAGGAGTAACGCACCACCGGTGAACGAGAGGTCATGTTAAATTATCTTTATTGTGTGTAAGTAAGAGGGCTGACTAGAAATATTGCATGCCATGTATAATGCTCTTGTATAAACTTAGTTGCCATGTGGATTCGTTTTAAACCTTATTCTTATACGTATGCTTATACCTAAACTTTTGTACTCGCCTTTGCTTTTGCATTGAACTTTATTTTAAACATGTTACAGGTTGAGGAAGATGATGCTATGAAATTGAAGTAGCGTTGCTAGATACACATATAGACATCTTAGGTTTATTTATGTTGTATCAAATTTTGTCTTTTGCTTATTGTTATTTGAAATTCCTTGTATTGTAATGACGATTTATTTATGAAATGAAATTCGGATTCAATTAATTATTGTCACCATTAGTGTTGTGAGCAATGAGCAATCTTTTTCGTCCCGTCTCGATATTTCCGCCATCAGTTGGGGTGTGACAGATTGGTATCAGAGCCATAACTATAGGGAATTAGGTGGAATTTCCATGGACCTAGTCTATAGTTTAAGTGTCCCATTTTTAACCATTCCTATTTCATGCTTAAAACATTATTCTTCCTACATTGCTTCTTCCTTTCTTTTGGTCTTAATACCTACATAATGTCTTTCCTAAAACATTTTACACAATACACTTTGAAGACTTGAAGACACTCATAATGCAAATAAGGCAATTTGCACCATGATAGGCCCAATGGCCCACAATTTTTGGTGAAATCCCTCATTCCGCGTATTCGATTTTTCATGAAGTTATACCATCAAGTTAGGAGTGACATCCACACCTTGATGGAAAACTTCACATTCAAACTCTAGTGGACCCTCGTCAAAGTGTCAAAGTTTATTTTGACCCGACAAGTATCAACCACACTTAGGGTACGAAATCGTCAAGCTAGGGGTGAAACCCGCACCTTGTCGATTAAGTCCTGTTCCTCGATTTTCAGTCTTGCCAAAGTCCCGAATTTTCGATCGACTAGGGACATGTAGTAACTGGAAGGGTAAAATACCATTAATCGCTTCTCGACGAGAGTATTTTACCTATTAGGCACAAGCATGTTCCCTATCTCGAAAGATCTTACGAACCACTTTGGATAGTCGACGTTTCTCTACCCGAAACAATCCTATGTTTTATGGAGCCTATCTTTTATTGTTATCTCAATTTCTATGTAAATTTTATACTTGTTACCTCGTTCAATTCAAATCGCTACACAATTCGCACGTCAATCGCAATCACAAACAATAATAATCCTCATGAACAAACTAAATTTATATTCTTTATACGCATTCATACGTGATGATATACATACCAATACTTGATGAATACATGCAAACTATGTGAATCATACGTGAATCTACACATGCTTATACATGCAAAACTTATTTTTACATTATGATCAAGTCTCATCCTTTTCCTTTCTATTTCAACCCTAGATGTCTTCTCCAAGTTCATCAAAGAAGTCCAAGGGTTCCAAGAAGGGTTTCAACAACAAGGACTCCATCTCAAAGGAATACCTCGTGGGTCTAATCGCCGAGCAAATGGCCGAGCAAATGTGTGACATCCCACATCGATTGTGAAGGGGAACAAAGGCTTCTTTATAAGGGGCTGGATACCTTCACCATCATGATGCGTTTTAAAGCCGTGAGGGGCAGAAGACGCTGAGGGCGTGCTGGCGGCCAAAGCGGACAATATCATGGTGCGGTTACGCTGGGCTATTACAGATGGTATCAGAGCCAGGGCCGGACCGGTGGTGCTAGGTCCCGCGAGGACGCTGGACCCCTTAAGGGGGTGGATTGTGACATCCCACATCGGTTGTGAAGGGGAACAAAGGCTTCTTTATAAGGGGCTGGATACCTTCACCATCATGACGCGTTTTAAAGCCGTGAGGGGCAGACGCTGAGGGCGTGCTGGCTGCCAAAGCGGACAATATTATGGTGCGTTTACGCCGGGCTGTTACAAAATGGCCCGAGTTATACCCGACTTCGTAAGCAAGATCCAATCTCCACCTGCCAACGAATCCCCTAATGTCTCCATCGATTCTAAGGTGGAAAAACCTAAGACGACGTTCCTCTTTAAGCAGTTCATGGCCTGTAAACCCCTTGAGTACACTGGCATGGATGGAGCCACTACGATTATGAACTGGTTTGATGCGATCGAACTCACCTTCCTGCAAAATGATTGCCCCGACGAACTTCGAACCCTAAACGCCACGGGGGTCTTTCGTCAGAGAGCCCTCGAATGGTGGACCACTGAGAGAAACAAATGTGGTAATGAAGTAGCCCACGCTTTACCTTGGGACGAGCTTAAGCAGCTCATGAAGGACCATTTCTGCCCCCCACACGAGACCCAAAAGTTGGAGAACGAATTTTGGAATCTCACCTAAAAGGGGAGCGACGTAGAAGGACTGGTCACGCACTTCAAACAACTTAGTATCCTCTGTCCTGGACAGGTCGATACTGTTCCTGTTGGGATTGAACCTTTGGAAAGGAACAGATGATACAAAGTCAAAACACACCATCTGAGCTTTGGTCCAGCTATCAGAGGTTTCTATCCTCTGATAAGCTTTTACTGATTTCAATAAAGAACATTGTTACCTATCCTCTGACAGAAGAAACTCCCAACCGCTGATAGAAGAATACAAGATCAGAGGTTGGCTAGCAGTGTTTGGTCTAGTCTTAGTTAAATCAATGTAACAATTCTATACATTGATAGCTTTAGTCTAGCAGTGCTTATAGTTAGTTACGTTAGTTAGCTGTCACTATCAACCATGACGTCATTGTAAGACGATCAGTGGTTAGATAGTTAGTATAAATAGACGCTCATTGTAACAGTTTTACTTGTCTTCTTAAAAAGATCAATTTCGCATATCTTCTTCATTTCTTACTATCAAACGATCGTTATTGGGCTAAGGGGGAGTTTGTGAATCATCTGCAATAGTTTAATTAATGAAAAGCAAGATGGTGATGAAAACAAACGACCAATTGATTGTTGTAAAAGTTTTCCATTAATCCGCTGCACTTAGTCTCTGTTTTCAATCATTTTCCATTATTTGAAACAAAAACAGCAATCAATTCAAACTTAGATCCTGACAATTGGTATCAGAGCTTGGCCAATCGATTTTGATTTAAACGTCAAATTGATTTGAACAGATCAGCTCTTTGTTGCTAATTTCGTTTGATAAGTTTTGCTTGAATACAGAGTTTTATTGCTATAAAAGTTTTTAAAACACAAATATGTTGTAAACAAGAGAAATGGCACAAAACACACAAGATTCAAATATTGGATCCATGTTTAAACTACCTATGTTGAAACGAAATGAGTATTTTATCTGGCAACGTAGAATGGGTCATATTCTCGCTCAACATAACACCAGATGTTGGAGATCCGTTGTGTTTGGACCTCATGTTCCCATGGTTCCAAGCACAGGGGATCCCCACACTCAAGTCCCTAAAAAACTCGAAAATTACTCTGAAAAGGATTTCCTCAAAATCGAATTGGATGCTAAGGCTTTCAGCATAGTTGCTTCAGCTTTGCCCAATGAGATTTATGCGTGATTACTTCATTGTAATAGTGCTAAAGAGTTATGGGATGCTCTTAAAGAGCAATTCGGTGGTACTGAAGAGGTGATCGAGAATAATAGAGAAGTTTTGAATCAACAGTATGAAACATTTTGCCATGTAAAAGGTGAGTCACTAACCCAACAGTTTACGAGATTTAGCTGTCTCATAAGCGAATTAAAACTGGTAGATGTGAGCTTTCCTAATTCGACTATCAATAGTCGTTTCTTAAGATCACTACCAGAAAAATGGGAGAGAATAGCTTATGTCACTCGAACATCTGTTGGTTATAAGGAAATGACCCTCACACAGCTTCATGGTCGACTTCTCACTTATGAGAGAGAGTTGAACCAGAAAAAGAAGTTTCAAGAGTCTGGGAAAGTGACTGATGACTATACACTGGGAAACACTGCTCTCTATAGTCATGAAGAGGGGTCTGGTAGTGGAAAGGATCAGAGTTTTGATCATTACATTGACATAACTTCTGGATACAATTTCAACTCTGATCCTAGTACACCCAATTTTGCTTTTGCTGCAAATTGTGAATGCCAAACCTCTGACAATCTGAGTTTTGAGATGAATGACTTGCAACACTTTCCACGGATTTGGAAGAAATGGACATCCTACACCAGTTGGCACTTTTGAGTGTCAGGGCTAGTAAGTTTTACAAAAGAACTGGTAGGAGGCTTCCAGGATTGCATGGGGGGGGGTTAAAAGTTGGGTTAGATAAATCAAAGATAAAATGTTACAAGTGCAATAAGATGGGACATTTTGCCAGGGAATGCAGAACTCAAACTGCAGGACCAATTGTAACTCATCCTGGCACCAATCCTCAAAGCACTGTCCAATATTCCCAGTTTATGCCTGTACATCAAATGCAAAACACTGCTCATTTTGCAAGTCCTGTAACAATTGTCCCTATTCATTATGTCCAAACCCCTGCTCCACAAATTCCATATGTTCAAGCACCACCTCAAGTGCCTGTGCAACAAGCTCCACATGTCACTCAAACCACTGCTGCACCAGCAGATGTTACACAACAAAACTTCTTTACCCAAGGTTTTGTTGATTGGAGTAGTTTGCCTGAGGATTTTACTGATGAAAACTTTGCTCTCATAGCCAAAAGTGATTTTGAAAAGGAAAACTTCTGTTTTATGGCTTTTGAGACTATAGTTGAAGGTGATGAGTCTGTGGAACAGGAGTCAAAATCTGATGTGGTTGAATGTTGTGAAGTAGTGGTTACACCAGAAGTCACACCTGTGGTTGAAATGAATGCTGCCGAGGATGAAAAAGACAATCTATCTGACCCATGGGACACAGAGGTGTGTGAAGAAGAATGTGATTGTGCTCTTATGGCTGCTTCGAAGGTATCACCTCAGATCCTAAGAGATATATGTTCTGAAAAATGCATTATTGCTTTTGCAAACATAAAACAGGTGAATGAAAACCTAAGAAACAAAATTTTGGAGGTTGAACTTAAATTTGAAAAACTTGTTAAAGAGTTAAAAACAAAATGAAGTGAAAAAGATTCTGAAATGAGTAGCCTAAGGCATGAATGAAGCATAACCAAAGACCAGCTCCAAACCATGATAGAAAAATACCAGGTTTGCAAACAGGAGCTTGAATCTACCTAGATCACTTGTGAAAAATGGGTAGAGTCTTACAAAGGTTATGAGCTTATGCTTGATGCTCAAGTCAAGAGCAACATAAAGTTTGGTATAGGCTTTAGGGAATATGACCATATTGGTGAAAATGTTGCAAAAATTTTCTCTGAGCTTGTTGAAATAGTCCCAACAAATTTGGCTGGTGAAGAAATTAAAATCACTGATAAAGAAGGAAACAAAATTGTTCCTGAAAAACCAGAGGTCTCATCAAAAGAAAAGGAAATTGAAAAATATCAATTTAAACCAACCTGGTCAGATGAGTGTGATATTTTAGAAATTTTTAAGCCAATGGACTTTTCAACTTTTGATGGTATAAAAGCACTAAAAGCATTGATGATCCCTATCAAAGACTTACCACCAGGGGTTACATAATCTGCTCTCAAAAAGTCTGATAGGAAAGGAAGGAAAAGGATAAACACTTGTTTTGTAAATTTTGTGAAAAAAAATCATGATACAGCAGATTGTTTTCTTTTGAAAGCTATTGATATAAATAAAACTTGTGTCATACCTAAATCTCCTAGATGCACTATTTGCGACAAAACAAATCATCCAACTCAAGAGTGTGTCTATCTCAAAACCTATCATCAAAAGGTAAAAGAGATTAGAGAAAAAGCTCTAGAAAGAGAAAATTCAAATATTGCAAAACAAAAATTCAAATCATGTGAAACATCTGTTACCAAAGCTTTAAATCAAACCCCTGTCTGCAGAGAAACTCAAGTAACAGATGCACCTCCATCAAACCAGTTTCCAAGAGGTAAAAGCCAGCCTAATTACCAAAAGGTGCCTATGACTTATGAGACTCACAAAAGACTTCCAAGCCAAGGGTAAATAGGCATCCTCATGGTTACCAACAGTTGATAGGAGGTAGCTCACAGCAGTGGTTACAAAAGTCTAATCCAACCACTGCTAATCAGTCTGAACTTGATTCTGGACCACCTGATACCCCATCCAAAGCCATTTCGGCTTTGGAGAATCACCTGAACTAATTATTTCAAAACATGTGCAGGGAGCTTCTACTTGCCTTGACAGTCTTTGGTATGTAGATAGTGGAGGCTCCAGGCACATGACATGATGTAAAGCCCTGTTTAGAGATTCTAAAGCTCATGGAGGGGGTGATATATCATTTGGAAATAATTCAAAAGGAAAGGTATTAGGATCAGGATGTGTTTCAGCAGGAAAACTCAAGTTTGAAAATGTAAATCTTATTGACAATTTAAAATTCAATCTCTTAAGTGTTTCACAGATGAGTAATAAAGGTTATGGTTCCTTTTTCACAAAGAAAACTTGCCAAATTGTAGGGCCAGAGGTTGTCAAAAAGATTGATCAAATCACTGTAGAGAGCAAAGCACAGCTGACTGCTCATAGAGTAGGAAATGTGTATGTGGTTGATATGTTAAAAGATAATCCTATGTCAAATGCATGCCTGTTCTCAGTTGCCTCAAGCAAAGACACAGAGCTATGGCATAAAAGACTAGGACACACAAATATAAAAACTATCTCCACTCTCTCAAAACAAAATCTGGTTAGAGGGATACCCCAAAAGCAATGTACTTGTGAAGAGCATTGTGTTCCCTGTTTAAAAGGTAAACAACATAAAAGCTCTTACAAGTCAATTGAAGAGTCCAAAACAAGTCAGTGCTTACAGTTGCTTCATATGGACTTGTTTGGACCTGTAAAAATCATGACTTAAAACACAAAAGATACTGTCTGGTGGTAGTTGATGATTTTTCCAGGTTCACATGGACTATCTTTTTACACTCAAAGGATGAAACAACAAATATTTTGCAAAAAAAAACAAGTTGAAAAGCAATTTGATCTGCCTGTAAAAATCTTTAGGAGTTATAATGGGACAGAGTTTAGGAACAAGGAGTTAGATGCCTTCTGTGAGTCAAAAGGGATTGTTAGACAATACAACATCCCTAGAACTCCAGAACAAAATGGGGTGTTGAAAGGAAAAACAGAACTTTAATTGAATCAGCAAGGACTATGCTTGCAGACTCAGGTTTACCCTTGTCTTTTTGGGCAGAGGCTGTAAACACTACTTGCTATTGCAGAACAAAGTTTTGATAAACCCTAGGCATCAAAAGACTGCCTATGAATTGCTTTACGAAATCAAACCTCTGATCTCTTATTTGAAAGTCTTTGGCTGCCCATGCTTCATTTTAAACATCAAGGATTCAATATCCAAGTTTGCAGCCAAAGTTGATTGTGGTTATTTTCTGGGATACTCAACCACTGCCAAAGCCTACAGAGTTTTTAACTCAAGGACCAAGTGTGTTGAGGAAACTCTAAATGTGAAGTTCAATGAACTCTCATCTTTGAAAATCCCAGCAAATGGACCTGCTGAATTGTTTGATTTATCTAAATTTACATTTGAAGATATGTCTGTCAAGACTAACCCTGCAGGTACTCCACAAACATCTGTTGAAGAGCAAGGATATGATTGTATTCTTCCAAGTTTCAAAATCAATCCTACAGGCAGAGGAGCAGATGTTAGTAACAATGGTGAAAACTCTGCCAGGTCAATAGTGGTTAATACTCAAACCTCTGCCAGCTCTCGAATCCAAACATCTGTTGATGAAAGTCCACTACGAATGGGCGAAAATCAACACACCTTCACTCCCATAACCACATCCCTCCACCACCATTTCAATTGGAGGCAGAACCATCAAATTCACCGGCAGAGGATAGCTCAGATGATACACATTTGCAAGCTTCACCTCAAAATGCCATTGTCCCATATCAAGGTGATTTGATATTCCTCAAAAGCCATCAATTGGATCAAGTTATTGGCAACATCAATGAGGGTGTGCTCACAAGAAGCCAAGCCCAAAACATTTGTCTTTTTGCTGGATTTCTATCACTCACACAGCCTGTCAAGAACCAAGAGGCACTGAAAGGCAACAGCTGGGTAGAAGCCATGCAAGAAGAGCTCCTACAATTCAAGAGACAACAAGTTTGGGAACTTGTACCACTGCCAAAAGATGTGAGTCCCATCGGCACAAAGTGGGTCTTTAAGAACAAAACCGATGAAAGGGTATTATTGTCAAAAACAAAGCAAGGCTCGTGGTTCAAGGCTACAGACAGGAAGAAGGGATTGACTATGATGAAACTTTTGCTCCAGTAGCAAGGCTGGAAGCCATTCGCCTGTTCTTAGCTTTTGCTGCTAACCACAACATCAAGGTGTATCAAATGGACATCAAAAGTTCATTCATGTATGGAAAGATCAAGGAAGAAGTATATGTTTGTCAACCTCCTGGCTTTGAGGATCACTTCCATCCTGATCATGTGTACATGTTAAACAAAGCACTGTATGGTCTAAAACAAGCACCAAGAGCTTGGTATGAAACTCTATCCACTTTTCTCTTATCCATTGGTTTTACCAGAGGTAGGATTGACAAAAACCTATTTTTAAAATGGAAAGGAAAAGATTTGATGCTTGTCCAGATTTATGTGGATGACATCATTTTTGGATCCACATGCACTGCCATGTGTGAAGAGTTCAGAAAACTCATGGCAGCAGAGTTTGAGATGAGTGCAATGGGTGAGTTGCAATGTTTTCTTGGTTTATAAGTCAAGCAAATGCAACAAGGCACTTTCATTCATCAAAATAAGTATGTGAAAGAACTACTTAAGAAATTTGATATGAATGATTGTAAACCTTGCAGCACACCCATGGCAACATCCAAGCTAGTCACTATAGATGGCAAAGATGACCTTGTTGATCAAGCTTTGTATAGAAGCATGATTGGGTCTTTATTGTACCTAAATGCATCACGGCCAGATATTATGTTTGCCACATGTGTCTGTGCCAGATCACAGTCAATGTCAAGAAAATCAGATCTTATTGCTGTAAAAAGGATATTCAGATACATAAAAGGTGCTCCCACACTTGGTATCTGGTATCCAGCTAATGGTAATATTGTGCTTGAAGGATATTCTGATAGTGATTTTGCTGGATGTAAAACAACAAGGAAGTCCACATCTGGAGGAGCCAATTCCTAGGGGATTGCTTAGTGTCTTGTCAAAGTAAAAAGCAAGTTGCAGTATCCACATCCACTGCTGAAGCAGAGTATGTAGCTGCTGCAAGTTGCACTGCTCAAATTTTATGGCTTCAAAACCAACTCTTGGATTTTGGTGTGACTGCCTTGAGGACTCCTGTCAAAATTGATAGTCAAGCAGCAGAAAACATCATCAAAAATCCAGTCTCACATTCCACCACCAAGCACATTGACATCAGACATCATTTTGTGAGGGATTGCTAGAAAAAGGGTCTGATTTCTTTATAACATGTCCATACCAAGGATCAACTAGCAGATGTGTTGACAAAAGCACTTGATGCTTCCACATTTGACAGCTTGATATCTAGGCTTGGAATGCTAAACATGGATTAAAAACAATTTTTATTGTGATCCATGTGTAAATAGCAATAAAATGTTTTTAGAAAATCAGAAATTCATCCTTAAAAATAGTTAAAATTGAATTTTTCAATAAAATCCTTAAAGTCTGTTCAAAGCTCTGATAGCACAAAAACACTGTTGTTTAGAAAAATCTATCCACTGATGCAAACCTCTGATAGTGTTTAAAATTGGTCAGAATCACTGGTAGTTTTTACTCTGACAGTGGTAGCCAAAACAACTGTTTTCCATTGTCAAACAGAGGTTACACGTGGATAGATTGGTTTGCATCAGACGCCACGTCACGTGCACTTTTTGAAAAACCCTATAAAACCCTGTTCTATCTCCAAACAGAGGTTCCATCTTTCTTGTGCGATTCCATATTTTTCAAAGCCTATTTTTCACAAATCATCCAACAATCATGGCTCCTAAAACCAAATCGAAGAAGAAATCGACACAAAAAAACCCCATTTGTCCTCATCATCAAAACACCACACAATTACACTCTATTCTTGAAGAAACCGACGCAAACATTCGTTATCATCCAGAATATACGGATTCTCAAAGAATCAAAATTCAAACACATGTTGGAAGTCAAAGCCCCTGTTTATATCGATTCTTTAAAAGAATTTTGGGCAAATGCTAAACTCCACTCATCCGCTGATGATGTGCCCTATTCCATTACTTCCAAAGTAGGGGGCACACAAATACAGATAAACCCACAATCTATCTCCCAAGTCTTCATGTTAAATGATATGCAACATCCGATATCATTTCCTTTGAGAGAGATGCAACATGAGTTCGTTGATAGAGGATACACAGGACAGTTGAAAGGTAGGGCCATCTTTAAACTAATTTTTCTCAGAGATGAAATTCTTTTCCACACTTTACTTACTTGTGTCTTTGCAAAAACAACTGCTTTCAACGAGATTCCATTGAACATGCAGTATCTGGGATTTGCAATTTTAACTGGTTCTGATTTTAACTTCTCCCAGGTGCTGTTCAATGATCTTGTAACAAATTTTAAAAATATTTCAAAACAAAAAGCTTTCTTGATACATCCAAGATTCATGAGTGTTTACTTGCAAGACCAGATCAAATCAAATGCAAGTAAACAAGGTGCGGTTACAAGCGCTGGCAGCCAAATCATGAAACGTTCACACGAATTACAAATCAAGATAAAGTTTCCAAAACAGAAGCAAGGAGGCTGAGCCTATTTTACAAGAACAAAATGTTCAAGCTCAACCTCCGGCTGCTGAGCCCACTGCTCTAGGTGATCAGGGTAACACAACCGCTGCTCTGAAACCCACACCTAAAATCTCCAAAAAGAAACCATCCAGAGCATCCCGAAAACCCACCAAACCCAAAAAGGGTCCTCTGGAAGATGAGATCCAGAGGTAAACCCAGTGACACCACCAAAGTCACCAACCACTGCTGCTACTTCTTCACAGCAGATGGTAGAAAGATCTCACACCCGCTTTGAAACTCCTCCTGCATCTTCACAAAAGGATCAGGTTGTAGGCACATGGACACCTAATTATGAAGCTCTAGGATCACTTGGTTCTATCTTCCACAGCCCCACTCCCGAGGGCAATGTCGCTTTCTAGACTAACCACTTTCTCAATACCATCACTACCACCCACCATGTTACCCTTGCTGAATGCAAATAGAAATTAAGCAGACATTATCCAGCACTTCTCACCAACCCATCAATGAGAATATACTTCAACAGAGGCTGGGTCTGACTTGTTTCTAAATGCTAGCCCATCAGCAAATGAAGAGGCTACATCCCTTGGTTACATGAAACCCTTGGTGATAGTTCAACAAAGGCAGCCACTACAATTGCTGAACTCCCAAGTTCTCAATTGGCAGTGGTTACATAGCTAAGACCTTGTTGAAGGCAACCACTGCTGAGGCTACTAAGGTAACCTCTACTCCAGTGGGAAGTCCCCAGAACCAAGACGAAGGGGCATCTAAGATTGAAAGTGGTAAACCACTTGCTCATGATATCCTAGATAAAACTACCACATCTGGTAGGAGTTCAGATGATCCTATTAAGTTAGGTGATGAGCTAAAATATCAGGAATTGACGGAAAGGGTTACAAAGGTTGAAAGGACTATTGATGAAATAAAAGATCTTTTGAAACAGTTGATTACTATACAGAGCCAAACCCCTGTTCCAACCACTACTGAGCTAAATCTGTAATATCTCCAATTTTTCAACAAGAGAAACACTTCCTGGATAAAAAACATAAGCATCAGATGATGGAACTCAGGAACATGGTTGATGCAAGATATAATGACACTGCTACAAATATCAAGGCAATCGAAGCCCACTTGCTCACCACCACTGGTACATCTCCTCCTACTTTCATATTTGTAACTCCAGATGAATCCAAAAAAGGGGAGAAACCTTTGGGAAATAAAAAGTTGAAGATGGATGATGATAAGGCAAGGCCTACAGTGAATATTACTAAGCCAGATGTTCAAAGAAACCAGACTTAACTGAAGATATCTTGGCAAGGGCAAAGAAGTCCCATAAGAATCTGTGGTTGATGAAGGCAAGGTGTTGGTTGAGAAAAAGATTGATCAGCAGTTAGAAAAGGGAGAGACTGGTACCTCAACAAAGAGGAGATCTTCTACAAAAGCAAGACAACCAGAATCCACACCTCTCAAAACTAAAGATGCTACCAATCCAACCACAAAAACCTCTGCCAATACAAAATCAACCAGATCTTCTCACACAAAACCCATATCCACCTCAACAGATGTTACAGCAACTGTTGTGCAAACATCTGTTGACACAGCAGAGGTTGTAGCAGATATTACCACAACCACTACCATTATCACTTTTTTCCACACAACAACTACCAACACCACCAAGAATTCCAAGTCATCCATCATCACCTTTCGATCAGTTTTAAGAGGAGAAAAGTTACAAAGGTCATAAATGAAGAAAAGATCCCTGCTCCTTTGCCTCTTGCATCTGCACCAATGCTAAATCTAACCTCTGTTCCCCAACTGAAAAGTCTGCTCCCTCAAAAGAAGTGATTCCTGCAGCTATAAAATTTCCTCTTGATTTGCCTGCAGTCAAGAAAGAAATCATATCTTTCTATGAGGAAGAAGATCCAGACAAAAGACACTTCCCTTCACTTCAAGGTTATCCAAAGCCTGCAATATTGATCAGTATCTGGCACTCAAAGAAAAACAGGCAGATGATATTGCTAAGAAGGTGTCTAAAGGCAAAAGTGATAGAGAAGTGCAAAATCAACTCCAGTTTCAATTGAGCAAAGTCCAATCCCTTGAAGATTCTCAAATAATTTATCAAATAAATTTCTGAAGCAGAAGATAAACTCTTGAAAGAAAATTACATCTCACACATCATGGAAACAAAGAAATATGCTGCGACAAGAGCACAGTTCAAGGATTGGTCTGTGAGTGAGCTTCAAGAAGAAAATGCAAGAATAAAAGCACAATCAAAAGATCCTCACAACAAACCTACATGTCCAGACTGGAACAAATACAAGAAGAATGTACCTGAACAGACCCTAAAGCTCAGAAGAATGAAGGAAGAGCTAATTCAGAACCATTATGGGTCAAAGAATCAGGTGATGAGATGGGGGGAGATAAGAGTGTTGGATACATACAAAATGCTCGAAGCTAGAAGGAAAAAGGATCCATCAATGCCTCCTAAACCTGATTATTCCAAAGAAGACGCTGCTCTCAAAGCCCAACTCTCTAAAAGGCCCAGCTCAACAACTGTCCAATCCACATTTGCTTTGGTAAAACGAAAAAGGCAAGAGGAATTGTCTGAAAAAGGTTGACAAAGAGTTTGAGGAAGTGTTTATCAAAGAAGGAATCAAGAATATGATGGACTATCCAACAGATGATAGAAGTGCCAAGTTGGCCGAAGATTTGACAAGAGTAGCTCCCTTCCTATCCTCAGCAATAAAAGCTCCTTCAAGAAAGCCTTCAGACCCAAAAATTCTAAAGTGGAAGGTCAACAAAGACACCCACGAATTAACCTGATCAAGTCTGATGGTAAGGTCTCTTAACTATCCATGGAAGCTGCTTATGGGCTTATAGTAGAAGACTTCCACGAACTACTAAGTTTAGAACTTGAGAAGGATGCTGATGACTTAGAATCTCTTAACTTAGAGCTACAATTCAAAGGTCAAATAAGAGAGTTCTTTCTAAGGAATAAAGATCAAGAATAAGGTGTTTTTGGCATTATCTGTTCCAGGGGGAGATTGTTGGGATTAAACCATTAAAAGGAACATATGATACAAAGTCAAAACACACTATCCGAGCTTTGGTCCAGCTATCAGATGTTTCTATCCTCTGATAGGCTTTTACTGCTTTCAATAAAGAACATTGTTACCTATCCTCTGACAGAAGAAACTCCCAACCGCTGATAGAAGAATACAAGATCAGAGGTTGGCTAGCAGTGCTTGGTCTAGTCTTAGTTAAATCAATGTAACAGTGCTATGCACTGATAGCTTTAGTCTAGCAGTGCTTATAGTTAGTTACGTTTGTTAGCTGTCACTATCAACCATGACGTCATTGTAAGACGATAAGTGGTTAAATAGTTAGTATAAATAGGCGCTCATTGTAACAGTTTTACTTGTCTTCTTAAAAAGATCAATTTCACATATCTTCTTCATTTCTTACTATCAAACGATCGTTATTGGGCTAAGGGGGAGTTTGTGAATCACTTGCAATAGTTTAATTACTGAAAAGCAAGATGGCTGATGAAAACAAACGACCAATTGATTGTTGTAAAAGTTTTCCATTAATCCGCTGCACTTAGTCTCTGTTTTCAATCATTTTCCATTATTTGAAACAAAAACAACAATCAATTCAAACTTAGATCCTGACAGTTCCCAAGGCGATAGCCAAGTTCATTCGTTGCCTCGCACCTGTCCTGATCAACCATGTAGCTTAAGCCAGCCCTAAGACCATTGAGGACGCCTACAGTATCACCATAGAGCTTAACAATAATTGTGTTCTTCATGGGGCCTACATAAGGTCTCTACGAAGAATGCTCCCCCAAGCCACCACGATACCATCACCACTGTTGAGCCCTCACCCAAACCCCCAAGAAACAACAACACCAAGAACAAGAAGCGGAAGGTTTCTGGTCAAAATTGCACGGTTGTTACTCCGCCAAACCCTCAGCCCATCAAACCGTAGCAGCCATTACCCCTACCAACCCCGAGCAACCAAAACGAGGCTACACTGGATCTCACCCCCAGTGTGCTAACTGTACCTACCATCACCCTACCAACGCTTCATGCCGCAAGTGCGCCCAATGTCAAAGGTTAGGGCATTTTGCTAACCGTTGTCGAAACATCCCTCAACCCCAAAACCAGCAACCCCAAGCCATCATGCCAAACCCTAACCCTGCTCAACCTCAAGCTCACCTCAGCGAGCATGTTACACATGTGGCGACCCTAATCATTTGGCCAATGTTTGCTCCCAGCGCACTGCCAACCAGCAACCGCAACAGCAGCAACAACAGCCTCAACCAGCTCGAGGTAGACCCATTCGCCCTCACTGCCGCTCAAGCGCATAACGCGAACGACATTATAACAGGTACATTTCTTGTCAACCATTTCTATGCTTCTTGTCTTTTTGATACTGACGCAGATAGAAGTTTTGTGTCTGTTGAATTTAAACCCTTGCTTAGGTGCGTACGTTGTAAGTTGCCCAATCCATTCGCAGTCGAAGTCGCTAACGGAAAATCCGTCATTGTTAATTCCGTCCTCTCTAAGTGTTCCTTGGATCTCAACGACCATACGTTCTCGATTGACCTCATACCCATGCAATTGGGAAGCTTCGATATCATAGTAGGCATGGATTGGCTTAGGCGAGTTCGTCCCGAAGTTGTTTGTTCGAAAAGTTCATTCGCCTTCCTCTTCCAAATGGTGATTCATTGCACGTCTACGGTGAGAAACCTTCTAAATGTATTAAGCTGATGTCGTGTATCCAAGCAAACAACTATATGCGCAAGGAATACTTCGCCTTTCTTGCCCACATTATGGAAAAGAAAGACAAGGGTCCGAGCATATGTGACGTTCCTGTTGTTTGCGATTTTCCCGACGTCTTCTCATAGGATCTTCCTAGTCCTCCTCCTCATTCCATTGACTTTCGTATTGATCTCATTCCTGGCGCAACTCCTTTGTCGTGAAAGCCCCTTATCGTTTAGCTCCCTCAGAGATGCAAGTGCTATCTAGCAACTTCAAGAACTGCTTGATAAAGCTTTATACGCCCTAGTACTTCCCCTTGGGGAGCTCCGGCCTTGCTCGTCAAAAAGAAAATGGATCTTTTCGGATGTGCATTGACTATTGTGAGCTCAACAAGCTTACTGTCAAAAACCGATATCCACTTCCTCGTATTGACTATCTCTTCGATCAACTCCAAGGTGCGACCTGTTTCTCGAAAATCGACCTTCGTTCTGGCTATCATCAACGTCGAGTTATCAAGAAGATGTACTAAAAACCGCTTTTCGCACACGTTATGGACACTACGAGTTCGTGGTCATGCCTTTTGGTTTGACTTACGCGCTGCAGTGTTCATGGATTTAATGAACCGCGTGTGTAAGCCTTTTCTCGATCGTTTCGTAATCGTTTTCATTGACGATATTCTCATCTACTCCAAGACGAAAGAAGAACATGGGCGAAATTTGCAACTTATCCTTCAGCTTTTGCGTACTGAATGTCTTTACGCCAAATTATCCAAGTGTGAATTTTGGCTAAAAGAGGTTCAATTCCTTGGTCACACCATCAGTAAACTCGGTATTCATGTTGACCCGCAAAGATTGAAGCTGTGAAGAATTGGATTGCACCTAAATCGCCTTCTGAAATTCGTTCCTTCCTTGGCCTAGCTGGGTACTATCTTCGCTTCATTTCGAACTTTTCCAAGATCGTAGTTCCTCTTACGTCTTTGACTCAAAAAATACACCTTTTGTTTGGGTCCCGAACAAGAGGATTCTTTCCAAACCCTCAAGGACATGCTCTCTAATGCTCCTTATCCTTACCCTCCCTGATGGGAACGACGATTTCGTCGCGTATTGCGATGCCTCAAACCAAGGTCTTGGTTCCGTTCTTATGCAACGGGACAAGGTTATCGCTTACGCGTCGAGACAACTTAAAATCCATGAGAAAAACTATACTACGCACGACCTTGAACTTGGTGCAGTTGTTATTGCATTAAAGATTTGGTGACACTACCTTTACGGTACTAAGTGTACGGTCTTCACCGACCATAAGAGCCTTCAACATATCTTTGATCAAAAGGCACTCAACGTGTTGGGTAGAATTGTTAAACACTACGACTGTGATATTCGCTACCACTCTGGTAAAACAATGTTGTAGCCGATGCACTTAGTCGTAAAACCCATGTCAAGAGTATTCATTACTACCAAATCGTGGGAAAACTTCGCGAGCTAATCCGCAATGCACAATTCTCAGTCATTAATGAGGGTAACCTCGATAACGAGTTGAATTGTGGAGTCGAAAACCCACTCGAAGCTAAGGTATTCTTTACTTCCAGATCGTATTTGGATTCCCGATCGTGTCAACCTTCGAAACACCTTGATGGATGAAGCCCACAAATCCCAATACTCCATTCATCCTGGTCCGACAATATGTACCATGAACTTTGGGCATCTTATTGGTGGCCTGGAATGAACAAGGATATCGCTCTTTATGTCTCGAAGTGTCTCACTTGTTCCAAAGTTAAACTGAACATCAACGCCCCTCTGTCTTACTCGAACAACCAAAATTCCTGTCTGGAAATGGGAGAGTATTGCTATGGACTTCATTACTAAGCTCCCTCGCACTTCATCTGTGACGATAGCATCTGTGTCATCATTGATCGATTGACCAAATCCGCTCATTTCCTCGCCATTCGTGAAGATTACAAGTCGAGAAATTGGCTCGTATTTACACGGATGAAATCATAGTCGTCATGGTACTCCCATTGACATCATTTCCAATCGTCGATGCTCGTTTTACCTCCCGCCTTTGGCAAACGTTTAATCCGCCCTTGGCACTCGCCTCAATCTTAGCACCTCTTTGCACCCTCAATCCGACGGTTAAACCGAGCATACTATCCAAACATTGGAGGATATACTTCGTTCATGCGTAATCGATTTTGGCAAACAACTGAGATTCGCACTTACCCTTGGTAGAATTCTCGTACACTAGTATTCAAATGGCACCATCTGAAGCATTGTATGGTCGTAAGTGTCGTTCGCCTGCTTGTTGGCACGAGATCGGAACTCTCAAATCACCGGTCCCAAACTTATACAAGAGACAACAGACAAGATCCTACAAATTCGTGATAATCTTCTCAAACCTGAAGCCGACAAAAGAGTTATGCTGACTAAAGACGCAATCCTTTGGAATTCGTAGGTGATCAAGTACTTCTCAAGGTATCCCCTTAGAAAGGCATTGTTCGTTTCGGTAAGAAAGGCAAGCTCGCTCCTCGCTATGTAGGTCCTTTCAAGATTCTCGAAAGGATTGGCAAGGTAGCGTATCGACTGGATCTACCTCAAGCACTCAACAAGGTTCATTCAGTATTCCACGTTTCAAACTTGAAGAAACGTCTAGCTGAAGAAGGACTTCAAGTCCCACTCGAAGATCTTCAAATCAATGAGACTTTGCACTTCGTGGAGAAGCCTGTCGAGATCATGGACCGAGGAGTCAAGCAATTGAGGCGAAGTCGAATTCCTATCGTCAACATTCGATGGGTAGGAAAACGTGGCGCCGAGTTCTCTTGTGAACTCGAAAGTGATATGAAGGCTAAGTATCCACATATGTTCACTGCATCTTCCTAAATTTCGGGACGAAACTTCATAAAGGAGGGGAGACTGTAACGCCTCGCTTTTCGCAGTTTTTCCGTTTTTAGAAAGATTGTATCATATTTCTATTTTCGGAAACTCTTTCCTTTATAATCGTATCTCATCTTGAATCGTTGTAAATCCGAGACTTTGATCGTAATAAATTAATCTATATGTGGAATATACATTACTTATACATGTTTACACATCAATTCATACACACGTTTATTAACATACTTTGTATCATAAATTAACTCGTAAACAATTCTCGTGTAATCGTAATTTTTAAAGCATTTCATTCATACAAGATGCTTGGTTATTCTATCGCGGAAACTATAATCATTCAATCACGAGAGTTATACTTATTTGACACTTCGTTATGTGTTACAAACTTGTTAAGTGTTAGTCTAGATTAATCTTTTCAAAACATGTTATTTTTGCTTATAAAACCTTAGGTTATAATAACCAAACATTAGGAATATCATGCCACACCTTATTACAAGTTCATAACCCATTAAAAGGTAAAAAGTTAACCAATTAATAACCTTTAATTAGCAGAAAAATAAAATAAACATAAAAAAATGACAGCCCACTTTTAAGGGTTTGTTTGGGCTTATTTCAAGCCTTAATGCCCACTAACCTTGTCCAAAGCCCAACCTATTGAAACCCTAATCCCTTACCTATATAATAAACACTTCCCCACTCCTTATTCCACTTTTGCAAGCCTCCAAACACTTCAAAAACCCTCCCAAACTCATCTGAGTTCAGCCACGTTTTTGAGAGTTCCAGCCATAAAAAGTGAGTTTTAACTCACTTCTACTTCAATTTTCTTCTTGTTTCTTCTTCTACAACACTTGGATAACCTCTAGGAAGGTTCTCAAAAGTTTTCTTGGGCAAACTAAAGTGAAACCTCACCATTTTTTAGGTCCAAAGTGCACCGAAATTCTGCTCATTTTTATCTTCATGTTTTGGAAGAAAACTCATGTTTTTCTTCATACATTCCTATGTCCTTATGCCACTAATCAAGACTATGATTATGTGTGATTAAAACAAGGTTGTGAAATTCAAATCCAGAGGTTAATCCTCACAAACTTTCTGTTTTACATGAGCTTTAAGCTCACAAGTGATGCCAAGTCTTGAACTTGATGATATTGTGACTACAAGGTTTGCTTGGGCTATCCTACATACAAGTCCATACATCACTTGATGATTTCTCATCACTATCCCAATGTAGTTTGTTAGTTGAAAGTAACACAACCTCGTCTAGCCTTCGACTTGTGACGACATCGGCTCACCCGGGTTGTAGATTACTTGGCTACTTGGTATGGTGATAACATGTAATTTCATTCCTTTATTATTCTTGTTCTTGACTTGTGTAGTGGTGAACTTACATGAGGTTCCTAAATGGATCGTTATACCACATACCTCCTACATGACTTCCATGATATTATTGTTAGTTAGACTTATGATAAATATAATGGACTATATAATATACTTAAAACCGAAACCTTTATAATGACTAAATAATCATATGTCAAGTTACTAAGTATAATCACCAAAGTGTTTAGTTCCTCGTTACGATTCTAATAGGTGTTAACCTATGAAATCATATAAACCCTAAAGGGTTCCCATAGTGTCGAAATGAGTGCTAGACCTTAGTGAATATTTTCGTATACATAATTTTGTTATGCTTTGTTCCAAATTCCGAATCCTCCATTATCATCCAATACTCACACCTACGTTTTCCTCTTGAAGGATAACTCGGTGTTCCTCTCACAACCAAACAACTCTTCACGGAATCGTTAAGTTGGAAAACTTGCAAAACCATGAGTACACTCGACCCATTTTCTTTTATATCACTTTGGATGTAACATGTTTACCTTATTCAAAAATCACTAAACTTATACTTTATGCAATGCAGAAACAATCCAATATACATGAACACTTGATACATTAATTGATGCTTATATCATTCTTATGTAATACAATAGTCATTAACTTTATACGAGCCTCCATTTGACATGTATAGCGCTATAGGAGTAACGCACCACCCGTGAACGAGAGGTCATGTTAAATTATCTTTATTGTGCGTAAGCAAGAGAGTTGACTAGAAATATTGCATGCCATGTATAATGCTCTTGTATAAACTTAGTTGCCATGTGGATTCGTTTTAAACCTTATTCTTATACGTATGCTTATACCTAAACTTGTGTACTCGCCTTTGCTTTTGCATTAAACTTTATTTTAAACATGTTACAGGTTGAGGAAGATGATGCTATGAAATTGAAGTAGCGTTGATGCTAGATACACATATAGACGCCTTAGGTTTATTTATGTTGTATCAAATTTTGTCTTTTGCTTATTGTTATTTGAAATTCAATGTATTGTAATGATGATTTATTTATGAAATGAAATTCGGATTCAATTAATTATTGTCACCATTAGTGTTGTGAGCAATGAGCAATCTTTTCATTCCGCCTCGATGTTTCCGCCATCGGTTGGGGTGTGACAGATTGGTATCAGAGCCATAACTACAGGGAATTAGGTAGAATTGCCATGTTCGACCTAGTCTATAGTTTAAGTGTCCCATTTTTAACCATTCCTATTTCATGCTTAAAACATTATTGACTTGTCCCCGGGGACTTGGGGACGCCACACGGGGTCGAAAACTAACCTAGTGACATCCGGCAAGCTTGATTGCCACTGAGGCTCAGCCAACCATCCTCATAGCTTCAATAAATTCAAAATCAAACATAAACATCTACAAAACCCCAGTAATCTCGTAATCCGAGGATTAAGAACATAATAATTATAAATCCAAAGGTCCCATTAAATCTTTTTTTATACAACCCATGTACCATAAACCCGACTCACTAATGGGTCATTGCCAATAATGAATCCAGATGTAAGCATACGCAACACCCCACATGGCTCACCTACGACTCATCGCTAGAACAACAAAACCAAGCAATTTGAGGAAAAAAGACACAACAATCACAAATCCTAACACCCCACCAAACCAATGTTTCTAACATATCATATACATGGCTCATAGTTGGTTAATCGCCTATGCATTTAAAACCGAAATCAGATTCAACCAAAAGAAATCAAATTCACCATCCCAAAAGAAGGGTTTAAAGTAAACCCAAAAAAATCAGATTCAGAGGCTAAACAACGATTTGATAACGATGGAGCAAAAACTAGAGCAAAGATGCGATCAATTATCACCCGATAACGATCTAAAAACAATATTAGACAACAATCGGCGACAGAGAAGGAAAAAAATGCTACGATGTCTTCCGGGAGAGAGCGCGCATGATGTATAGAGGGAGAAAGAGAGATGTGATGCTTTAAAAGAAAAATGAAGCATATAGTGCCCAAACTAAACATGTGTTTGGGCCAGGAGCCCAATAGATAAACCAATTTCATAAACAACTTAGCCCAACCACAAAAGACTACAAAGAAAAAAACATGAAAACAACCACCAAATGCATACACATGTTGATAACTGATATTATATAAACTAGAAATAAGCACCCACGCGTTGCGGCGGGGGGTAAAAGCATGTCAAATAGCACAATCCCACACAACTGTCAGCAACCATCAACGTTGAAGTTATGGCGTGATAAAGCGAAGAAATAGACCGAAATTTAGAACAATTAAAAAAATAACTAAGTCGATCTAGAACTCATGCGTTGCGACGAACCTTTCAAATGAGAAAAAATAGACGTAAATACATTGAAAACACATGGACGTTGCCTTGTGTTAACTTGCAAAATTATAAACAAAACGTAAAAAGCACACACGCACATTTCGATGTGTTAATCGCAAAATTTAGCACGAATTGTAAACGAAATTTGGGAAGGAAGAAAAGTATAGTGGGACGAAAGATAGAACATTTTGTGATATTATAATTGCAAGAAACCGAAAGATAGAACATATAAAAAATAACAAAGTCGATCAATGACTTACGCATCGCGACGAAACCTATGAATAAAAACAATAAATGTAAAATCTTGAACTACACACGAACATTGCGCCGTATTATATCGCAAAATTATAAACGAAATGTAAAACGGTTGAACCACACACACGTTGCTCCGTGGTAACTCGCAAAATTTAGTTGAAACGTAAATCGAAAATTTGCGAAAGATAGGCACCAAAATTATATATAAAAAAGTTGAGGTTAAATTATAAAAATAGAAAAGTTTTGCCTTCAAAGTAAATAGATTCAATTTTGTTAAGTTAAAATTATAAGAAATTCAAACATTTGTGTTAAAAACAAAATTTCAAATTTTTTTTGAAAATCTCTAAAACACATGACAATACTATACATACAAAAGTTAAATTTATAGTATATAAATTAATCAATAATAAATTAATCAATACAAATAAGCTACTTTTGTTTATTTATTTTTAGGCTTTAAATACTGGGATATTACAAAAGCAAGCGCAATGGGGTGGTGGTCCATCGGCAAAGACAAAACTTTAACACCTTGAGAGGGAGAGGTGTTGACAACATGAATAAAGAAATTTGCTGTTAAAAAAAAACTACAAAAGCAAGCATTAAGCAAGAACACATTGATAGCAATAATGACTGTCTACAAACTCTTTATGTTTTTTGCTTGTATGAAGTGCATCATCCACTGAAAATGTGTTACTATATTGTCTAAAAACGTGAATTCGAAGAAAATAAACAAATCTAGAACCCGAATTGAAATTGCAAAATTATGATGAAACTTGGATTAATCTCTGAATTGTATGAGAACTATCAGATAAATCTATTTACAGGTTACAAGCAATGATTTATTGGATTAGCCAGAGATCACTCTTGAAAGAATTGAACTTGGTGAATATGTGATGTTTAATAATACGCCTCACACTTGTAAGCGTAGATTTCTTTTTGTTCTGTGTGTATCAATGTTAATCGAGAAAGTCAGAAATATCCCAGACTTCATATGTGGCATTTATTATAAATAAATAATGTTTATGGATTTTCCGATTGTTCCAAATCAGCCATCATGGCCAATCAAAACAAAACAACTTAATAGATTTTGTGAATGAAGTTTAATAAAGGGAAAATTATTAGTTTAATCAAATTACCAATCTAGCCACCTCATACGTTCTTGGAAGGCCACTCACATGTATGGGATGAGTCTTTCAAGCATTGGATGAGTCCTTGAGGCGAAACCCAATAAAAAATAGACACGTGGCCACAAACGCATGAGATGAGCATACGCATAAGGTGACTAGATTGGTAATTTGACTTTTTTCTTGACTAATTTCATAATTTTCTCTATAATAAAACTTCATAAGACTTTTCCAAATTCAAGATGATGGCCATTACCGGCCCAACACTATAAGACCACGTAATGGATAATAATCCATAAATCAATGGCTTTTAAGGGGAGGCAGGGCGGTGCAAGTGATAGCACGTGATGGTCACTTATAACACATGAGACAAAAAACACCACCACCGCCACTAGTGAGTTTGACGCGTCAATTTTAGAACGCGTTAATTTTTTGACACATGATGGGGTATGGGTGATGAGTGAAATTGTTGGTTTTGAAGGAAATTGTTGGGTGTGGTGGTGAGTGATGGTCATTTCCACTAAAAAAGGTTATGAGTGATGGAATAATGCTTGATGAAATGACGGGACTTGATTGGATGTTGTGAGTGATGGACGCCCCTACCCCCTAATAACTAATAATGGAATTTTAACAAACAAGATTAACATAAAATCTATACTAAGCTCAAAACATTAATTACAAACTAAGTATTAACTACAAGGCCCATCTAAATTAATTAATTACATAATAAATTTAAATAATATTAGGATTAAATCAAGCCAGCACTCCAATGTCATCTAACTCGTTTAATCTCTAACATTATTTTCTTGACCGACAAATTAATCCAATACCCTTAAATCCGTTGATAAAACTAAAATTACCAACAAAATATAAATATTTACAAATATTTCTGAGCCAGAGACGAAGACTATCTTTAGGTCATTTTTTAAAATAAAATTCAACTTTCTCCATGGGTCCTCCTATGTTTTGATACATATAAGAGCATTTACGTTGGAACTTTTATGTTTAATCATATAATTATACTAAAAACACTACTTTTTATCTTTTATTTTAAATTAAAAATATTATTTTACACCTCTTATCGTTACCTTTTTTTCACCTCCACTTACAACTACTTTAAAAATATTAAAAAATCTATAGGGTTGAATAGTGTTTTCATTATATTTACAAATGAACATTAACATTTTCTCTCTTCTCCACTCACAAGCATTCCTTAGACTGTCTCCAATGCGCCTCTTCCATCCCGTCCAAAATCCACCTAAGCCACGCCGGAATCCGTCCCTGTGGTGGAGGCCATTGTCCGATGGCCGCCTGAAAAGAAAAGCTCGTAATTTGGGCGTGGCTTTCCTCGGTTATTGAGCCGAGTTTCAGAAAAAATAAGAATAAACAAATACATTAAATAGGGACTACTGCATGAGAGGAGTTATGATGAAGAAAGATCTGCGAGTTGTGAATGCTCGGAAAATTTTTGGCTGACTGTGGAAAGTGAAAACCTAACCAGAGGGCAGTAGCGGCTCTTCCAAGTATAGTAGATTAATGATTGGAGAAAAGGTGAAGAAGAAGGGGTTGGTTGAGGTTTGTGCTTTCAAGTTCCCCCACCAGTTTTGTATTACTAGACTTTTTTTTTTCTTTTTGTTAAAAATGGTTAAAAGAGAAAGTTATGCACATGACTAAACCCTTTGGATCTAACGTCTCAAATGATGAAAAATGTGACAAGATATTAACATATAAGGAATGATTTGTGTAGCTTTACTACGATTACAAGTTGATATAAAGGATAAAGAATTGTTATTTACTCTAAATATATTAAATCTTGATATAAATTATTAGCTTGAAAAAATGTAATTTACTCAATTTAGTAAATCTTGATGTTGATATTTATTGGAATCATGTTACTCAATCTTCCGACAACAACACCATATGGTTGAATATGTACACACTATTTTTGGTAAGATAAGGATCAAGAATGTTTGGCACCCACTTTGCGACTTCTATCTTTAGACGTCCGATCAAAAAACCAACGGCCCGATTTAAAAAATACCTAATGCATCTAACCTAACCTATAATTGACCCTGCACCAACTATTTTTAAACTACTAATTACGCATCATTGAATCACTCAACCCATTAATATATTCCACTCCTCTACAATGACCACTTGGTCGGACCTTCTGCCGGAGATTCTCAACAGGATTGCCGGAAAGTTAGAATTCTACGAAGATTACATCAATTTTCTTTGTGTTTGCACTTCATGGAAATCTTCTGCCACCACCATTACAAAAAACTTGATTCAACATCTTCCTTCTCGGCTGCCCATGTTGATGCTTGCAGAATCCGACACAGATGAGGACAATAACAACGAACACGAACAACACCGTAGATTCTTTCTTCTATTCAACGGTGGCGCCATGCGTAAGCTGCCACTACCTGAGGCGCACTGGCAGCGATGTATATCGACTCGTGGGTGGTTGCTAACAACAGGAGAACAAGAGTTCTATACCAAGCTTGTTAACCCGCTTTCTCGTACGCAAATTGAGCTCCCAGAGCTGTATATGTTTGATGAGTTATACTTAGATCAAGATGAATGGATGTACTACGGGTCTTGCATGAGAAAAGCTGTGTTTACATCACCTACTCCTTTATCATCAGACTCCTTATTTCGTGTTATCATCATTTGGGGGGACACTATTGGGTTTTGTCGGCCGGGCGACGTTTCTTGGACTCGAATCTACGGCTGGGAAGGACGCTTGTTTGATATTGCGTATCATAGAATGCGAAAACGACTCTATGTAGTAGCTACCATGGGAACAATTTATGAGTGTGACATGATTAACAATGTTTTGTGTCCTTTAACGTTGTCTCGAGTGACAACGTTCCCAGGGAAAGAGTTCGGGTGCTTAACTGTTCCATGGGGGTATTTACTCGAGTGGGGGTATGACAGTTTGCTAATGGTTACTCGCGAGCGTTATTATTACAAGAAACAAGATGTTGAGTATAGGCGTTATGGGGCATATAGGACTAGTAGGTTTCAATGTTTTGTGTTCGAATTAGACAATGGAAGTGGGCGAAAATTGCAAGTTTGGGGGATAAAGCGGTCTTTTTAGGGTTCAATTCGTGTTTGTTATTGATGGTGGCGAAGGTGTGAAGCCGAATTGTATTTACTTCACTGATGATCTTTATGAACCGTACCATCGTCTACCAAATGTGGTGGTGGAGACGTGGGGATATATCATATGCTTAACGGTAGAATTGAAAACGTCTGAGTCACAAGAATCAGTTTTCCGGTCTAGTCCTCCTTTATGGCTCAAACAAGCACTCTTTCGTAATTGAGAAAATTGAATAGTTGTTTAAGGTTGCAAATAAGGTCTATTCTTAGGCTCTTAATTAACTAGCTACTTGTATATAACATTGTAATATGTTTGTGTACTATATATGGGTGTAAACCATCATGTCAACCAGTTAAATCGCTGAATCCGAAATTCATACTCATTCATGTCGAATACATCTATACCTCATATCTAGAGCAGCATGTTCATTATTACAACTATTAATGATTTGTGTCAAATATTTAACACCCATATTGTGATGCTAATAGTGGATGTGCAAGCAACCCGGTGTCTATGTGATTGCATGACTTTATGATACATACCAAGAGAAGGGCTTCTCACCCATGAGGTGACATTGTTATTGACAAAGTTTTGTCTAATATGTTGGGGAATTTTCAGAAAACTAAACGGTCAGAGAGGCGTGTAATCACTCTCAGATCAAATTATTTTAGTGGTTCTACCAATAATTCAATCGATACAACTCTGATTTTGAGAATTAGAACAACATATGTTTTGGTGTAGAATTCGTATGAACCAGTGTATGACCAAAAACACAATTTCAAATATTTTGGGGGGGGGGGGGAGGCTGGTAACTGCCTGCTGGCAGTTATTATTTTAAAAATAAATTTTAAAATGCCTCCAATTTTTATTTAAAAAACCATGACGAATTTTAGAAAATAAAATTTCTAAGGCAGGGGCCGCCGCCCCTTGGACCCTGCTCCCAGGGGCGCTGCCCCCTAGGAACCCCCTTAGTATACGGGCTCCGCCCGTACACTTTAAATTATAATAACTCAAACAAGCGTGCACTCTCACACCTCCTAACTTGCTTGATGTGTATTATAATTTGCTTTGTTCACCAAGTTAATCCCGATTACACTAAAATACATAACATTCCTTCCCCATTATAGCGTAATCCTCGATTAACTTAAACAAATTCACAACAAATCAAACTTACGCGTAAATGAAATATCGCGATGATTGAATTTCACATTAGTATATTACACATTCCAAATATTCGAATATAAGGGTGTCGCTAAGGATTGAACCATTTCTATTCAGTTAATACATAAAGATAATATACACACAAGTTTACATACTCTGATGTTCTTTCTTGACACTATTTTTACTAGCCTGTGTCACATCCTTTAATGAACATATCAAAGATAAGTCCTAGCTTCTTGAAGCAGCTAAACTTCATGCACATACAGGTAGCTCTTTTTTTTGCACTGCATATGCAATTTTTCAAAGAACTATTAAGAAGAAAACCTTCAACCTTCTTTAACTTGCATGTCTGAAACATACTTTGGATGATGCTACTAATGTGTTCCAATTTCTAGATGTTAAGCTTTCCTCATTGATCACAGCACCTAACGTCATATTAGGTGGGAATCGGGTATCTTAACATGAGAATTTCATGTGGACTTTAATCCCATCCATACAGCCGCCTTGTGCACAAGATCTCTACATAACTCTTTAGTTTGGTTGGCTAAATTATGTCGAGTTCTCACAAACTCCACCGATATCACCCCATGCATGATGAGCTCACGAATCATGTTATGTCGACCCCAGCCAGGGGCTAGCCCCTTGAACCCCGCCAGGGGCTGCCGCACCTTTGACCCTGCTCCAAGGTGCGCTGCCCCCGGACCCCCGCCAAGGGGGCGTTGCCCCCTTGTAACCCCCTTAGTATACAGGCTCCACTCGTACACTTTGAATTATAATAACTCAAACAAGCGTGCACTCCCACACCTCCTAACTTGCTTGATGTGTATTATAATTCGCTTTGGTCACCGAATCAATCCGGATTATATAAAATATCTAACATAATATACTATTGCATGTGCTCTTATGATACACATAAATGAAAATTTGAATGTACAATTGATACAATGATGAGAATTTAATATGTGGTTGATAATCATATGGTTATTGCAACTTACCTTGATGGCAGCATGTTCAAAGTGAAATTGGTCTCTGAGTATGTCTTCTCGTATATATCTACATACGAACAAGGGAAATGTTCATAATCAAGACTAGGGTTTTTGGTTACAGACTTTGTCAGCCCACTAAGAAAATCAAATGGGATGTGACATTTTTTATTTGGGCCGTTGAGTTGTTAAAGAATCAACAAAAAGTAGTTTGACAAAGGCCGTTGGGGGACGGTTTATGAAGGCGGCAACCTTTGGCCGTGAGGAGTGCGCAAAAAGAATGGAGGGTCGCCAACGGGATTTGTTATTTTTTATATTTTTTGAACGTTTTAATGTTTCACTTTTGAATTTGAACTCATGACCTTTCCTATCTAAACACCTAAAGGGATTTTCCCTCTACCACTAGGATGTTTGTAATTAACAGGAGAGACCAACATCATTTAAGGGGTTTAATCATTTGGACATGCCTCTTTTGTAATATTACGTGTTTGTATGTTTTCGAGAGTTTTATGTATTTGTTTTGGGTTTGAAGAGAGTTAAGGTCTAATTTTTCTTAAGTCAACTTAGTGAGTTTTCAGTTTTGATTGGGTGATAATTAGTTATCCAAATGTACTCGTATGACATATAGGTAGTGTAGTGGATTTAATGTATATGTGTATCACGTATATGTAAATATACATGATATTATATGTAAATATGTTTGTCTGTCATGTATTACACATGTAAGATAAATATATTCGTATTTCACATGTGTAATATACTTGATATCCAATATTCATTGTAAATAGGCGCGTCTATTATGTATTGCACCTGTGCGATAGATGTAGTTGTAGTTCACGTGTGTAGTATGTTTGTGGTAGTCAATGTTAAACATTATAATAGGCTTGTATGACATGTGTTGCACTTATGTGGTAAATATGTTTGTAGTTCACGTGTGTAATATGCTTGTAATAGTTAATGTTAAACATTATAATATGCTTGTATAACATGTGTTGCACATGTGTGATAAATATATTTGTAGGTTGCCTGTGCGGTATGTATGAGCTAGTTAATGTTAAACATGAAATAAGATTGTATGACATGTGTGGTTAATGTTAGTTGTTAATATGCTTGTATGTAGTGTATTACACGTGAATGAAAAATGTATTTGTAGTTCACTTGTGTAGCATGACTTGGATAGTTAATGCCAACTGAGAATATGCTTGCCTGTCTTGTGTTGCACAGTGTGATTAATTTGTTTTTAATTCACATGCTTTTGCTACTTAATGTTAGATGAGATTATGCTTGTTTGTCATGTATTATACATATGTGATATTTGTACTTGGGTTCACATGTGTAACATAGTTAGTCTAGTTAATGTTAATGGTGAATAGGCAAGTCTACTATATATTAGCACATGTGTGATAAATGTATTTATGGTTCACATGTGTATTATGTGTGTGCTAGTAATTAATGTTAATTGTTATTAGGCTTGTGTGTCATGTACTACATATGTGTGATAAATGTGTTTGTAGTACACACATCTACTAATATGGGCTAGTTAATGTAAGATTAGACTATACTTGTGTTGGTACAGTTTTGTGTCTATAGCTTGTTCTTAGCTTTGGTAGTCTGTACGGTCTTTGTTTATGTGTTTGTAATGTTTTGGTCGAGTCGGCCAAGTCAAGGTATCCTCCTATCTTGACTTAGCACGACGTTTACTTTGTTTGTGTTGTAAAACAGTGTGCATGTGTGCAACTGTTAGTATGTAGTATTATCTTGTAAACTGTCTGTGTTTAGGCTTTACTGGGCACCCACGAAGAACTGGGATTCTTCGTGGGAGATCATCCTCAATGAACAACATTGTTCGTCCCATATGTAACCCACGAAGAACCTTCTTCGTGGGGATACTTGTTCGTCGGTGAAGGTCCAACGAAGAACCATTCTTCGTTGGACAGTGGGTTGTTCGTTGGTATCTGCATGTTCTTCGTAACATGCAGATACTGTTTGCCCGTATATACAGACCACTCACTTCATAGTTTACTTAGAGAGTCCTCAGAGAGTTTAAACACTGTGTGTATGTGTAACTGAATTCTCTTCCACTTAATCAAAGATAGTGAATCTTTTGGTTATCTTGTGTTTGCTTTTACATTGTTTATGCTTTGGTTTACATGCTAACAAGGATTCCGCACTTGGTAGTGTGTTAACAAACAAGGAAGTAGGTAACTTGATCCTCCAAGTGGACCTACAAGTGGTATCAGAGCATTGGCTCTCTTCCTTGTTCAAAATCGAGCAAAATTGTGTATATGAGCTTGTTGTGAAGTGTTCTTGACGGGTTTTGAACTTGAAAACTAGAAAACTTAGTTTTTCCAGAAATATTGTTCAAAATCTGGACTTAGACTTGTCATTTGAAGATAATCTTTACTAAAACTTGAAACAAGTGTAGACATGTTAAGGTTTAGTTTTTCTTAAGATTTTCTTGCTAAACTTGTGTTCGGCAAAATTTCTGACAAATGTGCTACCGGAAAAGGCACCGGAAAAGAGTTGTAAGATAAGGTGCTTAAAAGAATTTTCTAGGTAAAAGGTTTTTCGAATTTCTGTTTTCTAACCAAAATTGGAAAAGAAGAATTCACCTTTCCATTTGTCAGAAAAAGGAACTTTCCATTTTAAGGGGAATCTCACCTAACCAGCTCCCTGCGAAGAACTCCTGTCAACGAACAACTCATTTTCTCGACGAACAATCTTCAGATGAAGAACCCTTCTTCGTCGGTTATTCCCTGACGAAGAACCTTGGTTCTTCGTTGACTAGTCTTTCACGAAGAACATGTTCTTCGTGGAGCACTAGTTGTTTGTAGGTCACCCACTGTTCTTTGAACCTAGTTGTTCGCAGACTCATTGTTCGTTGGAAAGGGTGTTGCAAATTTTCACAAAACATTAATAACTTTTCAAAATTTAACATATTTGCACATTTTAGTTAATATTCTGTTTAAATCAATCTAAATGAGTTCTCATCCTTGGGATTGGAGCAGTGGACCCAGTACAAGTCAAGGTACTTCACAATCTAGCCCCGATATGTCATGGTTCAAAGGACTTATGCCACAACAAGCATCAATAATTACCGCTAGTCGATGGGCTTGTGTCACAAACCAAAACCAAACATTCAAACCCTTCTAATGAGCAAAGTGAAGCTGGTAGTAACAATCGTCCACCTAAATTGAATCATATGAATGATTATCCCGGATGGAAGGGACGTTTTCATACATATGTCCTTGGTCAAAACACGGAATTATGGACATGTTTCACCACACCTTATAATGTTACACTTGAAGAAGCCGGTTCCAATCCAACAACTTTAGCAAGCATGAACCGAACCTGACAAGACCTTGAAAAGAAAGCTTTTGCAATTCTCACACAAGCTCTTCATAAAGACATTTACCATCAATTCATTTATTGTACTTCCACTAAAAACTTATGGGATACATTAGAAGGAAGAAGTGAGGGAAACACGGCTACAAGAAAAGTTCGGCATGATTTGTTGAAGAAGGAGTTTGAAGGTTTCCTGTTTATGGAAAATGAGACGCTAAATGATATGACAACTCGGTTCTATCATTTGTTAAGTGAAATGTACCCATATCATGTGAATGCATCTCAACAGGAAATAGTCACACGGTTTGCAGATGCGTTGCCACCCAAGTGGGGCCAATTCATAGATTTGTTAAAACATACAGGAGTATTGGATTCTATCACAATCTATGAGTTTATTCAAAAGTTGAAAAACAAGAATGAGGAGGAAATCCGCAAGGCCAAAAGGATTCCAGTTCCTCAAAACCCAGAAATGTACTTTGGCGAGATCAACACAGGTGTTAGTGCTTCTTCGCAACCAAAACTACAAACGACATTTGTATCAAATGCAAATCCGTTCATGCTACCACCACCGAAACCAGATCAATCAAACCAAACCAACAGTCAAGGCTTTGATCCTAGTGCTTTCTTACCAAAACCTCAAGACTATGCCTCTCAACAAGCACCACAACAAGCTTGTTATGGCAACAATTTCCAACCTTCAAATCCCAATACCGTTAGGTTCGACACCTCACACCTCTCATAGGTCAGTGTAGAAGTTTCAAAAGAACACATGGAACTTCTAAACACTATGGTGAGCGCTTATTGTGGATTGGTGGCGGGTCAAATTGGAAACATCAATTTGACAAATGAAGACTACCAACAAATTGACAAGGACGAGATGGATCTAATGGATATCAAGTGGGCATTTGCAAGTGCGGTTCGAAGAGCAAAGGATTACATGGCTAGGACGGGCAGAAAGAGTTTGGAAAGTAAAAGGGATACAAAGTACGACTTTGACAAAGATCCGTTGCGTGTTTCAACTGTGGTGAGAAAGGGCATGTCAAGCATGAATGCACCGACCTGCAAAGCAAGGAAATCAAAATCCTTTCAGAAATCAAACCACATCCAACACCACCCAAGTTAACAATGAAAGAGGAATAGTTGCAGTTAACAACCCTAATCAGCAGGGTCTTCCAATACAAACAGAGCGTTGGTAGTGCAAGCTGATGAAGGATGCAACTGGTCTGTTCAATTGGGTGATGGAAACCAAGGAGGTACTGCATGTTATGCCAAAATCATCAGTCATGAGAAATCGGTCCAACGGGATGAAGCTTCCGAAGATGATGATAGTTCGGGATACACGATAGCTCGGATCAAGAAAACTCAAGTGTTGGAGGGTATGGTTCAGATTCAGAAGTGAAACTGGATATTGATGTGAAGTTGAAAGCCTGTTGAAAGATGCTGAGAAGCTGAACAAACAGAAGTCTGTATTGGTCAAGAAGGCTGAAGTTGCAGCAAAAGAAATTGAAAAGATGTTTAACAAAGATGGATCTTTTTCTTGCAACACCGCCTTCATGGCAAATGTCGCAGCCTCAACAAGTCAGGTACAATCTGAAACTCCCAAAGTCTGCAATGATTGCATTGTTTTAAAACAAAAAATTGAAACAACAAATCTTCATAATCATAATTTGGTAATTGAGCCGTCGAAATGCAAAGAAGCTAACTTGGCTTTGACTAGAAACGAAAAGGATTTTAAAGATGTAATCGACACATTAAAGAAAAGGGTTTATGATTGACCAAAACTGTCTTAAATAAGCAGAAAGGTATTAATAATTACATTAATATCATTGAAGAAACAAAGAAAGAGTTAGCCTTTGCGAAATATGAGTATGAAGCTATCAAGCTCAAACTGGAAAGTTATTCAAATTCCCAGTATGTGCTTGATCACATCATTGACGTTCAAAAACGAAATGGAATGTAACATGCATTGGATATAAGTCATGTCCACCCCCTTTTGAGACACAATTATTCCAAGATGCCCGATGAAAAGGAAATGCCTCGATTTGAACCTTCTGTTCCACTCAATCCTGATGAGGTTTGCAGCAGGGTTAGGGTTCAAATTGGATGTGGTTTCTGATGAAATCAAGCAATCTGATAAGATGTCTTCTTAACAAAGTCCTCCAATAGTTGAGGATGCTGAGACATCAGATGATGAATTAGATATGACTGAGCAAGACCAATCCCTTAACAGTAAGAAATGAGTGGAAATTCCATTTGAGAATCACATTTTATGTGATCCTCCCACTCCAGTCGTTAAGCCCGTTGTTAAACAAGAGATTGATCCTGCAAAATCTGTTGAAGCACTGGTTGCTACCTTTAAAGTGACAACTTGTTATATACGTTGGTTGATGACGAGAGAATCTATTCAAACAAGGACTTTCCGTTAAGAAATGTCAATGCAGCCTTGATTGACCATGTTTTTGAAAACTCAACAAACAAGTTTTTGGGAAAGAAAAGTCCACATGTAATAGTAACTCAATGCGAAAAATTACCTCTCAAATCACAAAAATCAACGGCTTCCAAAGGTAAACAACAAGAAAAGCGAGTCGAGAAACCTAAGGTTGATCAAAAGGTGACTCGAAACAAGAAGAAACAAAAGGATGTGAAATTTGTGAGTTCAAAGGGTACCGATAAAATTGAGACTTTTGAAAACTTATCTAACACAGAATTTGTTAACAAAGTCAAAATTTTGAAAAGAAATGAACAAAACAACTACACCCAACATACCAATGGGTGTGAAAGTGAACCAAGTACCTCACGACCTACAAGTTCAACATCCAGTCAGAAAAATTCATCTCCTAAGTTTGTTGAAAGGAGATCATGTATTCGATGTGGGGAGTTTGGACACATCATTAAAAATTGTACAAACTCGCCCAACCAAAATTTGTTGATAATGCCCCACCAGAGAAAATTGAACAACGCCGATCAGTATCTCCTAAACAAGATAAACGATTGTTAAGGAACAAGAAGCTAAACAAAAACGCAAAAATGTTAAGGCTCTTGAAAAGGCGTTCAATTCTGAAGTCGGTGAAAAGGACCAAGTTCATCAAAAGTGTCAAAACAGAATCTTCAAAACTGTAAATAATAACAATAAAGCTGTAAAATCAACATCGGCGGGGTTTCAGTTTCTTGGAAACCGTTTAGTCATGTGGCAGGGCAAAAAGCAGACCTGTGTTTCTACTTCAACTTGTAAAGCTGAGTATATTGCAGCTTTAGTTGCTGTTCCAGGTTCTTTGGATACAACAGCAGATGCGGGACTAGGTTTTGAATTTCTAACTACTCCTATTCATGTTGATAATGAAGCTGCTTTACAGATTACCCGTAAACCTGTACAACATTCGAAAACGAAACACATCGAGATTAAGTATCATTTCATACGTGATTGTTATGAAAAGAAACTTATCATGTTGTTAAAATTCACACTGATCACCAACGTGCCGACTTGTTTACAAAAGCTTTTGATAAATCACGCTTTGATTATTTGCTTTTGATAAACGACATCAAGGCGAAACCCAGTAAATCATCATCGGCTAATCGTTTTTAAATTCTAAATCGAAAAAAATACAAAAAGATTTTCAGCTTTATTTACCTTTTTGCATTTTAGGGGGAGAAAATTTTCAAGAAAATACAAAAACATGAGAAAAACTCAAAAATACAAAAATATGTCTTTGTTTATTTATTTTCTGCATTTAAGGGGAGAAATCCAAAAAATACAAAAAACAATAGAAAATCGAAAAACCAAAATGAGTTTCTTGTAAAGATAAGAGAAATGATGATACACCAGTGGTTAGTCAAGTGCGGTCAAAATGCAAAACAAAATGATAAGTAGCTTTACTAACGATGAACTGGTAGACTCACAATCAGATTAAAAGTGCAGGTTGATATAAACATAACGAACTGAAAGTCAGGTGGGAATCATTCATTGCATATGGTCATGTACCAAAATTTATTTGATAGTATGCTGAGGTTCTGAGATATGCGGTCTTTATGCTTGTTTATCATCTAGGTATCATGGTTGAATCTTTTACCAAAAATAACGGGGATGCAAGTCAAGACCTTCCATGATACCATACATACGTGTAAATATTGCATACGACCATCAATAAGTGATAAACATATCACATCCACCAAAAGATAAGTGATAATATATCGCAGTTATATGCGGAAGTCAAGTTCGTCTCTCTGTCGGTACGAAAGTACTAACCTGATTCACGGCCCTGCATGCATCCGAAATCAAGTTCCTCATCAATAAGTTATTTTATCACATAGGGCTTGTTTTCAATCAAAATAAGTGAGTATCTCACATCATATACGTCAAAACAGATGATAAGCGGTATACTCATCGATAAGATGAACTCTCGTGCATATCTTGATACGGGAATGTGTCATGAAGTGGATGAACACCGGCTAGTAAGTATAAATCTACATTAAAATCATATCTCTTAAACGTGATTACATCTGATAAGCTGAGTTTAGGTGGATAACAATATCAGTAATCGGGGTAAAATGCCTTATTCAAATTAAAATGATGTTAGAAAATTGTGCTTGACCAAACCGTAAGCTGGTATGATTCTCTTACCTTGAAACTCGCAAAAGAGGCTTGAAGTAAGTATAGTGTAGATCGTAGTTCGTTAGCGTAGTTTGTTTATTTTAAGTTGTTTTTAGTCTTATGTTAATGTTTGTTTAGTCGGTATTGAAACTCGAATGGTTTCTACCGGTGAAGTCCTAAAATCAACCTTGCTTAAACAACACAACTTCATAAAGGTCACAATGCATTTTGTTAAATCCAAAGATGTTCAAAATTTGTTATGTTAAAACCTTATAAGTTTGGCACTGTTGATTCTGGTGCTCAACGAAGAACCTAGTTCAACGAAGAACCTGGCTCAACGAAGAACCTCATCGACGAAGAATAGGTTCTTCGATTGAAATGAGTTGGGCTCAATCTGTTTAAGCCCAAGTGGTTGTTCGTCGGCCCTTTTTAAGTTCTTCGTAGGGACCATCGATGAAGAATGGTTCTTCGTCGAGTAAAAGGTTGTTCGTCGAGGCGGTGATTCTTCGTGGGTTATAGGGTGTAAAAGGAGGTAAAAAGGTGAAAACCTTATCACTTTCAAAAATAACTTTTCACAGACCACACCTTTTCTCTCATAACCCACACACTGTTCATCTTCTTCTTCAAGAAGAAAACCATCATCGTTCTTTATCATCTCTGTTGCTTGTATTGTATTATTAATCGATCTAAGGTAGAACACTACACAAATGCTTCGGTTCAAAACTCGCAAACAAGATCTTGACAATGTCTAAAATAAACCATGATAAAAACCCTTCATTAAAACCCTGGTTTATCATGAATGATGTAATCTAAGAATGTGTTTTAATCTATGTGTTTTCTAAAACAAAATCATGTGATGTTTTAGATTTTATGTAGAAGTAAGCACGTTTCGGATTATGGTAATTTATTGCCAAACAAGTGGGTTTTTACATGAATGTTGAAACTGGGTGTTCTTGACATGAATGTTGAAAAGTTAATGAACTGGGTGTTTTGATCTTGTTTGTCAGAGATTTTTAACCATGTGGGTGTTTGTCTCTGACATGTCTTAACTGTGAAGTAAATTCAATGAAGAATCCGTCGGTGAAGAACGTCTCCGGGGAAGAACCCAAGTCAACAAGAATCATTCTTCGTTGACCTTAGTTGTTCGTTGTTCACTGGGAAGACGAACAACCCAAGTCAACGAAGAACCCTTCTTCGTTGACCGTGGTTCTTCGTAGTCTTTGTATTGTTCGTGTAACCAAAGTCAACGCAAAACCATTCTTCGTTGACAAAGGTTGTTCGTTGCACAAGAATCAGTTCTTCGTCACTGTTTTAATTGTTCGTTGGAATGTTGTTCGTAGTCAATGAGTTTCACAGTGAAAACATGGTTGTTCGTTGGAATGACTGATTTTCACAGTGGGTTCACAGTTTTCACAGTTAACATGTTTTGAGTTTGCTTTCAACTTTAATCTATCTTTCTTCACATTGTTGGTATATTTATGTGTAGCATGGCACCGAAATCGTGTAAACCCGCAACAAAGAAGGAAGATAAGAGTGAAGTGGAGATTATGTCGGAATCTCGACATAACATGACTGCCTTTTTGGATCCAGAGAACAAGGTAGCTGAATACGATGGAATCATGAAGTGGTTGCGGGACTCGCGAATTAGCTATGCTATCACTCACAGGACGCTGGTATACCGAGCCTTTATCAAGGATTTCTGGGATACGGCCGAAGCAGTTGACATTGATGGCAAAGAAGGAGTTCGTGGGAAGGTGAACAACGTGGACGTTGTTGTTACGGCCGAGATTCTAAGCAACGTGTTACAGTTGAATGATGATCCTAACGCACCTTTTTCGTACCAATTAAATGTCAGCGAGGATGTTTGCTACGTATGAAATTTCAAGGGGATATTCTTGGAAACCAAATCAACAAGTTTGGTCTACCACTTTGGCACAAGTTTCTCTTACATGTATTAATTCAGTGTTTAAGCAATCGCAGAAGTGGATACGATATGGCTAATCCTGATTTTGTTGGAATGATGGTTGCTTTAGTTCTAAACAAACCGTTTAGTATTTCAAAGTATATTTTGGCGAGCATGAGGGAGAATTTGACTAGAACTGGTGGTATGACTGTGGGAAGCAAGTTTTGGATGTATCCACTCTTTCTACAAATGGTAATGAATGCCCAGCATCCAGATATTCCAAAAGTGGCTAATGATACTCTGAAGATTGATGATATGCAACCACATTCGTTAAAGGTTTTCAAAGGACATGCCGCTAAGTCATATAAAGAAAGCACGCCTCCTAGAAAGTTGTTTGGATTTTTGGGAAGTGACACATACGTAGCACCAGAAAATGATAAATGGCGTCATGACAACAGTGACTCTGACAACGAAGAACCTACCTTTCGAAAAATGATGGAAGATAGGTTTGGGAGAAAACGGAAAGATAGGGATGATGATGACAATGATGATGAAGGCGAAGATGGTGGTGATGGTGGATATGCTGGTGTTGTTCCAACCGATAGTGCTGCCGGTAAGCAACCGGAAGGGGCAGCGGGTGATAAAGAGGAGGAAGATAATCCTCCATAGCCGGGATATGAACATTATCTTGATGAACGTGGCGTTCGTCAAGTTAGAAGGATTCGTTGGAGGATGATCTTGAATATGTGCCGTCTGATACTGAGTCTGGGAAGGCTCGAAAGAAGCAAGCTGCTATCCGAAGAAAGAAAAAGAGTCGGAAACCAGTTATTTCTTTAGCAGCTCAGCACCAATCTACTCCACAACCTGAACCTGTTACTAGACCAACGCCAGAAGATGTCTTCACTGCCGAGGAGACTGAAAGACTGGTAGCTTCTCCTGGTCGGTCCACGGAAACCACAACTGCTACTGGTACTACTACTGTTAGCTCCCAACAACCTCCTCCTCAGTTTACAGCTACAGCTCCTACTCAAGTCTATCATGAACGAACCATAAAACATAGTACAGAATCTATGGAAGCTAGATTCGAACACATGAACGATGGTGAAAAGGCTAACTTCCTTTTCTCCCAACTTCAAGCAGCTACAGCTCAGATCAACAGACATATGGATTTCATGTCTGCAACAAGGAACACCTCCATTAAACAACAAACGGATATTGACTCGTTGAGGAAGACAACACGGAAGCAGCAAGAGGAAATTGATCAACTACGAGCCGAGAATGTCAGGTTGAAGGCTGCAGATGAAGAACGTGCGAGACAATTGCAGCAAATGCGAGTGGCTGACAACACTCGGGGTATAGAGATGAACAAATTGAACGAACGAAGCACTGAAGTGTTGAGAACTGGTGAAAGATTAACTAAGACGTATGATGATATCACCGAGTTGTACAAATCCTGTAATAAGATCATTGCTGACAATGTTAAACAGATGACGAGTAGTTATGAAGTTACGAGGAAGAAGGTCAACACTCTGTGGGGAGAGCGGTGCAAAGCACAGGAGGTTCTTAGAAAGCGAGATCATGATAGTGAGGATCCCGGAAATCCTGATTGTAACATTCGTCGAAAAACGGGTTTCCAAACCCGCTCCGTTTATCAAACAAATAACCAGTTATAAGTTTCATTGCGTATTTATGGTTCATATTAATTTTAAACAATACGTAATTAATAAATATATTAGAATTTAAAAATCATAATTTATAATTAATAATAAATAGTGAATAAAAAATAAATTGGAGACGCCGGGTTTCGAACCCGGGTCACCCACAAACACAAGCACACAACACACCACTCCGCCACACACTTTCTTTGTGTCAATACTGAAATAAATAATACTTAAAGTAAACCCGAATTCAAAACCGGAAATCACCGCGCACTCAGAACGCGAAATCGCCGGAAAAAGACTAAACTCCGCAATCTTGGCTGTTTTTCCTTTGACTGAAGCGCATAACTGATCACGACATCAATTATAACCATTGCCGGCAGTCAATTTCGGTCATAACCGCCGGAAAAACTTTGACCGCGAATCAAGACTCAATTCAAACCCAATTCATCCAGTTCTTCCTTATAAATACCCACTCAAACCTCCTGTAAACCTTTCGCTCAGAATCGCACTCTTTTTCGAAGCTTTAGTCCTTCCAGAGCTTGTCGCCGGAGAATTCCAATTTCGCTGGAACATCGCCTGAATCGATAGTCAGAAAACCGTATTCATTCATCAGTCGGTATAATTGTCTAAACTTCTCTGCTATCTCTTGATTTATACTTTATTCGTTCAAACCAATAACCAAAACTGTTAAAACAGTTCATACAACCGGAAATCGCAAAAATCAAAGCCGACGAACACTGCTGGAAATCTGAAGAAAACGCTCCGTCCTGGTATACCCTATCACTTAATCTTCTTTCCATTTCAAACAAGTATAAGATATGATCGATTAACCAGAACAGTCGGATTTCACTGTTCTGTAATTTTTAAGCGAAGAAGACGAAGATGCAAACGTGTATTTATATAATTAAAATCAGATATTCAAACGGGTTAGACACACAGTCCAGCGGTGGACTGTGTGCACAAACAATAGACACGTCCCGGGTTCGAATCGCACACGTTACCGACTTTCAGAAATAAAACCAACATTTTTAGAACTGAATCAGATCAAGTCACAGAATGTTTATAAAAGGAATATAATTCAGTAGATAAGCAGATTAGACACACAGCCCAACTGGTTGGGCTGTGCGCACTCGAACCGAAGGACCCGAGTTCGACTCCGGGTCTCTGCAACCGTTCGGCCATATAAATCATTTTTAATAAAAACCAAATAAGTTAAAGGTTAATTAGTATATATATATAATTAAAACAGAGAATATTTCGGGTTAGACACGTAGCTCAGTTGGTAGAGCTGCGTGCACGTATACGAGAGGTCCCGAGTTCGAACCTCACTCAGCGCATAAAAAAACACAGTCTGACCGGTCAAGACCCGGTCAACGGTCAACGGTCAAAAAGTCAACTTTTTTTATTTCTTTTTATTTATTTAATTAGAAAATTATTTAAAAATACTTAAAAATAAGATTATTAAGGTTAGAAAATTTCCTTAAACTCACAAAAATAAATCTAAAAATCCCATTTAAGAGCACTAATTAAAAATATTAATCTCAACCAAAATTTATTTATTTATCTAATCATTTTGTTATTATCTAGGTTAGTTCTTCCCTCGTCAATCGAATCATAAATTTGTGCGCCTTCATCATCATCAAAGAACGCATCCATTGTGAGTGAATCTCTATCAATTCCCCGTTTTAATCATGTTTTGGGTGTATCATGTGTCGTATAATTCTTTTATTATATATATAAACACTTGTGCATACATCATATCCGTGATCAAATGTGTATCAATTGTTGTGTGGATTATATGTAGATTGGATTTATCATTTTCAGTGCACGCATTTCATTAGGCCCATCAGTTCCCCGTGGGAGACGGGTTGAGCATCAGGTGCCTCATAAGATCGGCTCCGTTTAATTGAGCCTTGATCTCACATTCATCATCATTCATATCATATACTCATTCAAAGTGGTTTGTGTTTGTTTATTTATATATGTTTGCTCACATGTGATATTTGAACAAATTTTCCTTATTAAATAAAACAAGAAATTAGTAATAATGTTTTATCAAGGTTCACTCGCCAACTTTTGTTGACCCAAAATATCCCCCGTTTTACACATGATACAGGTGATCCAGCTGAGACAAGAAACACATAGGAAGGCCTAGAAGAATACACAAGTTTAAGTCTTGGAATAAATATGTAGTTTCATTTTCTTGTAATTGTATGAATTTTGTTTTGAATATTTAAGTTGTAATTTGAATATAATAAATATGAAACATTGTAGTAAACATCATGAGCTTTGGTGATAACCCAATTACACCCCGACTTTTATTCCGCTGCGGGTCGGGGTGTGACACTGATGCACCTGCATCATCTGTACAATCGGAGGGTTCCGCTTCTACCCAGTTGTAACACCCCGACCCGCAGCGGAAATAAGAGTCGGGACATAATTGGGTTATCACCAAAGCACATGACATTTACTATTATGTTTCATAATTAAATGAAGTCAAAGTTACATTTCTCAAACATCCAAACATGTCCATTTATTACAAGGGAAAATAACCAAAAATAATCCAAATACTAAATCGTTTTATTTCTTCTAATCCAGGTCCTACGTGTTCCTAGCTGCTGCTGGTTCACCTGTATCATGTGTAAAATAGGAGGTTTTTGGGTCAACATAAGTTGGCGAGTGAACCTTATAGATAAACATTTGATAATAATTGTCTGGTTAGTTTATCAATAAAATATTGTGCATAATCATAAAAGAGCACATGTATGGAATCAAACATTGGCAAGCATCAATTAACAATCGATAACATACATGAACATACCAACAGCATATAACAATTAACATAATTGAACTGTGCGATCAAGGCTCAATCAAACGGAGCCGATCGTATTGCATGAACTGGAAATGTAAATTGGACTGTGCGCTCAAGGCTCAATCAAACGGAGCCGAACGTATTGCATGAACTGGAAATGTAAATTGAACTGTGCACTCAAGGCTCAATCAAACGGAGCCGAGCGTATTGCATGTATTGAAATGTAAAATGAAATGACCGATCAAGGCTCAATCAAACGGAGCCGATCGTGCGGGCACGCCCTGATCAACCGCATAATAAAATGGGGATCAAACTCAACCTCGATGGATGGGGAACTACGGCGTCGGCAATTGCATGTACTGAAATAATAATTTGCAAACAATAATAACTACTTAACAGCAACAAACTAATACACATGTCATGATATGATATATGCACAATAACTTGGTTATAATATGTAAATGAACAAGACACATGATACACCCCAAAAACGTGATTAAAACGGGGAATTTGAAGGGTTCACTCACATTGGGTGCGTTGGATTGGATATAGCGAGATGCGCACGATTTAGACGAACGAGTCGACGAGGAATACTAACCTAAATAACAATGGGAAAATATATTAAAATGGATGGATTTTATTAAGGATTCTAATGAGATTTTTAGATATATTTTTGTGAGTTTATGGCTATTTTCTATCTTTAAAAATGTTATTTTTAAGTATTTTAAATTGGTTTTTAAATTAAAATAAACAAATAAATATAAAAAAATATTATTTTTTTACTGTTTGACCGTTGACCGTTGACCGGTTCGGTCAGCGGTAATTATTTGCGCCAAGCGGGATTCGAACCGGTGACCTTCCGTTCACGCGCACGTAGCTCTACCAACTGAGCTACGTGACTAACCCGTTAGAAATCCAGTTTTAATTATATTTATACACTTATTCGAATTTACCGAAAATTCCTTTATTTTGCAAAACGTTTTAATCTCATTGAACCGGTGCTTGTGACGGGACTCGATCGCGCGACGTGAAGTTTGTTTTGCACACAGTCCACCGCTGGACTGTGTGTCTAACCCGGTTATATTCTTGATTTCTATTATACTTAACAACTACCCGTTCTAACCCGGTTAATTCATGAATAAAAAGAGTGTTATTACGCGAAGCGTGTGCGCAGTAAGGATCGAACTCGGGACGTGTATGTTAACTTTGCACACAGTCCACTGCTGGACTGTGTGTCTAACCCGTTTATTATCCGAATTTTATTTAATCTTATCCCGGTTTTCAGTTCATCTTCTTCACTACAATTACCGACTTCACTCAAACGACTGGTTCTTGATTTAACTATTTAAATAACATGACTACTAGCTTGAATGAACAAAACCGAACAGTTTGGGGAAAGGAAATATCGGACAGGTCGTCTTCTTCAGGAAGTCCGGCGAGAACAGGCAACACTGTTTTTGAACCTTCGCTGAGGGGGTCTAACAACAGAATTAAAGAACTAGATTTGAAATTGAACCAGAGTACATGGATTATTTGCACGATTGAATGTGTTTACCGTTAACTAGCGAGTTTCCGGCAAATTCCAGAATTTCTCCGGCGAACCCAGAAATCCAGCAAAGTCTTCTGTGACTGATTTTGAGTGACGGATTGATGTTAGTAGAGTCCTAACAATAGATTGAAACCGCAAAAGAGGAAAATCTTACCGGTTTGTGTTAAACACGGTTTTCCGGCGAGATTTGCAGAGAATTCCGGCGAACAGTTTTTTTGTGCTCAAAAGGCTTGAAAATGCGACGAAAAGGAATTGGAGTGTATTTGGGACGGTTCTGAATCGCATAAATGATTGGAACCTGAATTATTTGGAGTTTGAATGCCTTTCGGTTTCAAAACCCGAAACTTTAAGTTCATTCAATTTGAACTTAATTAGAAACTGATAATCATCGGTTATAAGCCAGCTAAACAAACTAAAACTGATTTGGCGATTCGGTTTACCGATTTCCGTTATTCAGATATCATTAACCGTAAATTCGTGTTTGCGTATAAAACTCAATTGTTTTCCTAACGTTAACAGAAAACAATTGGTGGCGGAGTGGTTAAAGGATCGGTTGATAAGTTGTTGGAGGCAGTTGACCCGGGTTCGAGTCCGGTCAGCTACAAATGTTTTTTATTTATTTTATTTTAACTTTTTATCAAATATAATTTTTATAGTTTAGTTTATATATTAATTATGTAACGTTTAAACTCAAAATACTCATAAATACTTAATGTAATTTCATAACTTGGTATTTGATTACAAAACGGAGCGGGTTTTGGAGACCCGATTTATACAAATGTTACACCAGTGGGTATTCTAGTTCTGTTCAGGTTGTTGCTAGCTCTGGTGATTTCCAAGAAGCTTTGGACAATATAGATCTGCAGATGGTTCTTGCGGAAGATCCAGATGATGTGTTTATCGGTGAAGGTTCAGGGTCTGGTGATCTAGTGGCTACTTCTGAAGCCATCCTGTCACCGGTGAATAATTAGAGGAAGGGGAGTTTGTTTCTGAACTCTCACAAGAACAGATTTTGAAACTTAAAGAGTTGAAAGAGGTAGATGAAGCTACCATTGAAGAGATTCCTAGTGAACCCGAGGTACAAAACGTTGAGGATTTAGAAGAAATCGTGTTTGAAGGAGATGTTGACAAGTCAAAGTATGTACGTGATGATGGGTCTGTGTTTGAACCATTTGATAGTGACTGGCTTCGAGAGAATGTAGATGATATTGATGAGAAGTTGAAAGGTCGAGATACATCTGACATTCCATCTGATTCTTTTGAAGAATGGAGGAAGCAGTTTCTGGCAAAGTCGAAAAAGCCATCTCCTCCACCCGCTCAAGTTGATTATTTCAAGTACCAGAAGGATTGACCACAGGGAAGGATCCTTAGTTGAATGTTCGTGAAAGACATTCACTGCATGGCGGTGAAAAGAGAATACGGAATCCAGTACTTTAATTCTTTGCTGAGCATTTTAACTTTTCCTTTTTATGATGTTGCAGCGCTATCAAGGTTAAATCTGATAAACAGATCCAACTACGAAGAGCATCGTTATTTGCAAAGAAGCTAAGGATTGAACGAATGCGAGGTTGGAAGGATGAGCTGTACAAGCCTTAGTTCCCAATGCATGAGCAGATAAAGTATACTTTGGATCCAGATACCAACACAACTCATTACAAGCTCATGTACAAGCCGGTGAAGGTATTGGAGAAGATTCCACTCATGCCTATGCCTCAAGATTTTTTAGAAAATATGAAGCTTTGGTGCTACGACTCAGACACTCAAGAAGCGGTTATCGTGTTCAAGATCAATGAAGACAACTTTTGTATGCTTGATCCGATGTGGATCGTGAACATGTCATCCCGCGACATCAAGACTCTTTTGCAGTACGATATTTTCTATGAAGACAATGACGCGTAGCAAGCGTTGTTGTTTCAACGCGTCGCTTGTTTCTGTTTCTACCGAGGCATTCATGCCGGGAGCTCATGGACCGAGGTGAACGAAGAATGAAGACCGAAGACCAAGCTATAGACAAGGGGGAGTTTGTTGGTACAGTTTTATGTCTGTAGCTTGTTCTTAGCTTTTGGTAGTCTGTACGGTCTTTGTTTATGTGTTTGTAATGTGTTGGTCGAGTCGGCCAAGTCAAGGTATCCTCCTATCTTGACTTAGCACGTTTACTTTGTTTGTGTTGTAAAACAGTTTGCATGTGTGCAACTGTTAGTCTGTAGTATTATCTTGTAAACTGTCTGTGTTTGGGCACCCACGAAGAACTGGGATTCTTCGTGGGAGATCATCCTCAACGAACAACATTGTTCGTCCCATATGAAACCCACGAAGAACCTTCTTCGTGGGGATACTTGTTCGTCGGTGAAGGTCCAACGAAGAACCATTCTTCGTTGGACATTGGGTTGTTCGTTGGTATCTGCATGTTCTTCGTAACATGCAGATACTGTTTGCCCGTATATACAGACCACTCACTTCATAGTTTACTTAGAGAGTCCTCAGAGAGTTTAAACACCTCTTCTACTTAATCAAAGATAGTGAATCTTTTGGTTATCTTGTGTTGCTTTTACATTGTTTATGCTTCGGTTTACATGCTAACAAGGATTCCACACTTGATAATGTGTTAACAAACAAAGAACTAGGTAACTTGATCCTCCAAGTGGACCTACAACTTGTATGTCATGTATTGTTTTGGTTGAAAGGGTTGCACATGTGTAATAAATGTAACTGTTTTCATATGTTTACAATGTTTGTGACAATTAATGCTAATTATGAATATGTTTGCATGTAATGTAATGTACACGTGTGATAAATGTTTTTTTAGTTCACTTGTGTAGATGTAAATTGTTGTTTCAATGCAACCATAGAATAAAGGTAAGCTTATTACGCAACATTAAAAACTAACATATTTGGAAGTAACATAATTTATTAATTAACTATTAACCAAATACAACAAAATCACATGTCGGCGGGAATAGGGATTCCCTATGATTGGAGGAAAGGGGCGGCAAGGAGTGGATTGGAGGAAAGGGGCGGCAAGGAGAGCGGGATTAGTGCCAGACAGTTGCCTGACACTTGGTCAGTCGTCCATAAAGTCAGCGCCAGAAAATTACAGGTTTACCCAGCAAAAAAATTACGGTTTTGCCATTGCCAGAAAAACCTGAACGTTAGCTCGGTTGTGACGTCGGTCAGTGAGGAAGTTAACGGTTGATGTGTCAAATCCCAACGCTGGTGTTAACGGCGGTGACAGTGTTGTTATGGTGGTGTTCTTGGTCACGGCTGCTAGATCCACACCGAACGAAACACAAACAAAGAGATGGTAAGTGCATAATAAGAAGAGGGGTGGTGGTAGGAGTCAACGAAAGCTCGCAACCAACTTTCCGGAGAGGCGCGTGGGTACTCCGGCCGGCCAGAACGATTGCTGGCGGTTGGACATGTTCGACACCTAACCGGCCGGCCAGAAAGGTTGCTGGCGGTTGGATTGGAAATTCAGTGAAAAGTTACGATACGACCGGCCAAAAAACCACATTACGATCTGTTATATTCCAAGAATTTCAACATCAGATTTTCGATGAAATTATTTCTCATATGCAGAGAAATAAGAGATTAGGAAAAAGAGAGATCAATGAAATAATATAGATAAACAAAAGTCAATAAATTTTCTTTGCATATGTTTTTGATCTTTTACATAAACACATTGTGTATTTTAATTTCCCAATACTATGTCATCATTATAAAAGTACTGCTAGATCCATTTTGAATGAACTAATAAATTCATTTATTTTTATATTTATTGATGCTTATATACATAGATGAATTAGATTTTTATTATTAAAATTTGACATATACATGTTCCTTAACTTTATTAAAAAAAACTTCATGAGTTTTTTTATCTACGTATCAAATGTAATTTTTATTGAGATCATGTTAGCAATATTATATATAAATAACTGAAATTAGACGGACATACTACCAAACTAAGAAATATTCTACCTAGCGTCCTGCCCAATTTGGGAGAATAGTTACCGTTTGCCACTGATAGACGAAACGCTACTACTCTTTAACTTTAATAAAGTTACTCTACAGTTCCTAAACTTTGTTAAAAAAATCTCTTTCATGACCATATTTTTATCTGTGTGTCGATATAATTTTTTTTAGATCGTGTAATGAGTAGTATATACAAGATATCAAAATACAGGCATATATGTTACCAAACTGAGAAATATCCGGCTAATTGCCCCGCAACGCGGGCGGGCAAAACCTAGTTTGATACAAATATCAACACGCACAACTCGCAAGAAGATACACTTACTATACAACCCAACAAAGAAGGAGTTGGGAGTAGAAAACTGTCACATCACAAACGATGACGGAAACATAAGTACTAAATTTAAAAGTGCGTTTCTAGTTTTTCCTACTTGATTTCATTCATCATCATCATCAAATTCCTGCAATACGTGTTAAAATAAATATCAATACAAAAGTATTGGGGAGCATACAAGTTTAGGTAATAACATATGTATAAAGTTTAAAAAATTCCACATGGCAAAATTCGAATACTAAGAACTTAACATGGCAATATTATCATGCAACTATATTTGTCACCCCAAATTTTTCCGCTAGCGTAATCTTATCATAACAATGAAAAGACCGTTTTGTTTACTTAACATGACCTCAAGAATACGGGCGATGTGTTAATCATATAGAGCTATGTTAAGGGAGGCTCATACGTAGTTAATGACAAGTATAAAGCATCAAGTATCATGTATATGTTCAAGCATATCGTATCAAGCATGTATATTGGATTGTTTGTCTGTAAGCTAAGTGTAAGTGTGCGTGTTTTTTATAAGTTACACGTATTTCACCCAAAAGTGTTCATTATGATCAATGCCTTAGATTACAAAGTTGGAAATTAAAATACGAACAATGTACGATTACAAGTTTCCATAAAAATAAATACGATTACACTTTATAAACAAGGAAAGTACAAAATGCAAAGCGTTACAATCTCCCATACTTTAGGAAATTTCGCACCGAAATTTATTCAAGAGGAAACTCAACGAAAAGATGTGGATGTTTGGTCTTCATTGTGCTCTCGAGTTCCCAAGTGAATTCAGCGCCACGCTTTCCTTCTCATCGAACTTGACTATGGTTATGCGACTGCGCCTTAGTTGCATGGTTCCTCGGTCCGTGATTTCGACCGGTTTTTCCACAAAGTGTAAGGACTCGTTGGTTTGGAGACCGTCGAGTGGAACTTAAAGTCCTTCTTCAGCTAGGCACTTCTTTAGGTTGGATTCATGAAAATTCGGATGAAAATTGCTGAGCTCTTAAGGTAGACCCAGTTCGATATTCTACCTTGCCAATCCTTTCGAGAATCTTGAAAGGACCTATGAAGCGAGGAGCGAGTTTGCCTTTCTTACCAAATCGAACTACTCCTTTCCAAGGGGATACCTTGAGAAGTACGTGATCACCAACATTAAACTCCAAAGGCTTGCATCTTCTGTCAGTGTAACTCTTTTGTCGGCTTCTAGCTCTGAGTAGGTTATCACGAATCTGCAAGATCTTGTTCGTTGTCTCTTGTGTGAGCTCGGGACCGGTGATTTGAGCTTCTCGGTCTCATGACAACAAATAGGCGAACGAACTTACTACCATACAATTATTTGAATGGTGCCATTTGAATACTAGCGTGATAACTGTGTTTGTATGAGAATTCTACCAAGGGTAAGTGTATATCCCAGTTGCCACAAAAATCAATTACGCAAGAGCGAAGCATATCCTCAAGAGTTTGGATAGTTCGCTTGGTTTGACTATCAGATTGAGGATGAAGAGAAGTTATAAGGTTGAGATGAGTACTGAGGGCTTTTTGAAAGGTTTGCCAAAGACGCGAGGTGAAACGACCATCACGGTCAGAAATGATGTCAATAGGGATACCATAACGACAAATGACTTCATTTGTGAGATACGAGCCAATTTCTCGACATTGTAATCTTCACGAACGGGGAGGAAGTGGGTGGATTTGGTCAGACGATCAATGATGACCCAAATGTTGTCGTGACAGAAGTAGTACGAGGGAGTTTGGTGATGAAATCCATGGCTATACTTTCTCATATTCCAGACTGGAATTTCTGGTTGTTCGAGTAAGACAAAAGGACGTTGATGTTCGGCTTTCACCTTGGAACAAGTGAGACATTTTGAAACGTCTGGTGGCGAATATATTTCTTCATACCAGGCCACCAATAATACATACGCAGATCTTGGTACATCTTGTCGGCACCAGGATGAATAGAGTATCGGGACTTGTGAGCTTCTTTCATCAAGAAGTAATGGAGGTTGTCACGATTTGTAATCCAAAAATGGTCGAGATAGTAAAGAATATCGTCGGATTTGGATACGCGTTGATTTTCGGCACCACAATTCATCTCGTCGTACATGTTATTCTCATTAACAGATGAGTATCGCGCTTCACGAATGCGATCTCGAAGGTCGTTTAGAATTTGGAAACAATGAATACTCTTCACATGACTTTTATGACTAAGAGTGTCAGCCACAAACATTCGCCTTACCAGGATGGTAGCGAATTTCGCAGTCGTAGTCGTTGAGCAACTCTACCTATTGGCGTTGACGCATGTTGAGCTCTTTTTGGTTAATGATGTGTTGAAGGATCTTATGGTCGGTGAAGACCACACACTTGGTAACATAATAGCAGTGCCGCCAAATCTTCAACCCAAACACAACTGCACCAAGTTCAAGGTCACAGGTAGTGTAGTTCTTCTCATGTACCTTGAGTTGTCGCGAAGCATAAGCGATAACCTTGTCTCGTTACATGAAACAAAACCTAGAACTTGGTTAGATGCATCACAATACACAACGAAATCATCGTTACCATAGGGAAGGGCTAGAATAGGAGTATTGCAAAGCATGTCCTTGAGCATTTGAAAAGACTGTTCTTGTTCAAAAATCCAAATGAAAGGTTTATCTTTTTGAGTCAAGGAAGTGAGGGGAACGACGATCTTTGAAAAGTTGGAGATGAATCGATGGTAATAATCCGCTAATTCAGTTCTTGATGGTTTTGATCTTCGCGGGATCGATGTGAATGCCTTTCTCGTTCACAACGTGACCGAGAAATTGAATTTTTTAAGCCAAAATTCACACTTGGAGAATTTGGCGTATAGTTGTTCAAAGCGAAGGAGTTCGAGGATTAGACGCAAATGTCATTCATGCTCGTCTTCGGCTTTGGAATAGATGAGGATATCATCTATGAAAACGATCATAACGCGATCCAAGTATAACTTACACACACGGTTCATCAAATCCATGAAAACCACGGGTGCATTGGTTAAACCAAAAGGCATGATTACGAACTCGTAGTGACCGTATCTAGTATGAAAGGCGATTTTGGGAATGTCCTCTTCGAGGACTCGAAGTTGATGGTAGTCAGAACGAAGGTCGATTTTTGAAAAACACGTTACGCCTGGAAGTTGATCGAAGAGGTTGTCGATGCGAGGAAGAGGATAACGGTTCTTGACGGTGAGATTGTTGAGTTCACGATAGTCGATCATGCGGAATGATCCATCTTTCTTTTTGACAAAGAGGACCGGAACTCCCCAAGGAGAAGTACTAGGGCATATAAATCCTTTATCAAGTAATTCTTGAAGTTGGCTCGATAGCTCTTGCATTTCCGAGGGTGCGAGATGGTAGGAGATTTAGCAACAGGTGTAGCGCCAGGAATGAGGTCAATGCGAAAGTCAACAGAACGAGGATAAGGAGGACCAGGTCGGTCATCAGGAAAGACGTCGGGGAAATCAGATACGACAGGAACATCACTCACGCTCTTTCATTTATCCTTCTTTTCCACACGTGGGCAAGAAAGGCAAGGTACGCTTTGCGCAAGTATTTGTTCGCTTGAGTACACGACATAAGCTTAAGGCCCTTTGAAGGTTTTCTCACGTAGACGTGCAAGGAATCGCCAGATGGAAGTGGAAGACGAATGAATTTCTCAGAACAAACAACTTTAGCACGGACTCACCAAAGCCAACCCATACCTAATATGATATCGAAACTATCCAATTGCATGGGTATGAGGTCTATTGAAAACTTGTGATTGTTGAGACAAAGAGAACAATTAGAAAGAACAAAATCGACGGTGATTGATTTACCAATACCGACTTCGATATCGAATGATTTTGGCAACCTAAGCGTCTACACTCAAGCAATGGTTCATATTCAACGGATACAAAACGTTTATACGTGCCAGTATCAAATAAACAAGAACCATAAAAACCGTTTACGAGAAACATATCGTTAATGACGTCGTTGTTGGTCTGGGCTTGAGCGGTAGGGATGACGAAAGGTCGTCCACAAGAAGCTTGTTGTTGGTTGTTTTTGCGTTGAGGGCAGGTGTTGCTCAGGTGGTTTGGGTCGCCACATTTGTAGCAGGTGCAACCATTGTTTGCCAGTGGTTGAGTTTGGTTCTGGGCAGGTGGTTCAGTTTGGTTACCTTGTGGCTTTTGGCCACTTCCGCATTGGGTGTTAAAGTGCCCAAACCTATTGCACGAGGTGCAAAGGCGACACGGTGCAGTGGTTGGGTGGTGATAGGTGCAAGTTACACACTTGGGAAGAGTCCTAGTGTAAGCTCGCTTGGCCGGTTCGGGGTTTTGGGTTATGGCGAGTTGTTATGGTGGTGGGTTTTGCGGAATAACAACCACACAGTTTCGGTTTGAAGCCTTCCACTTCTTACCATTGGTGTTGGGTTTGGGTGATGGCTCCCAAGGTTCGGCATAGGTTCGGTGGTGGCTTGGTGAACCGTTTTGGTAGAACCCTTTGTTTCAAAGGTTCCATCCAAAATTCGGTTCTGGTTGAATTTGGCGGCTAAGCAATAGGTGTCCTCAAGGGTTTTGGGCTGAGCGGATTCAACAAATTTGGAGACAGAGGAAGGTATGGATCAGATGTATTTGGAAATGGCCTTGTCAGTAGAATCGACTTGGCCGGGCAAAGGGCCCTATGTTTCTTGAACCTAGTGGTGAGGCCGGTGTTGTCGCTTCCAACTTGCTTAGGATTCCCAAACTCATTTTCGAGTTGTTGGAGCTCGTGGGAGGACAAAACTCGTCGTTCATGAGCTTCTTAAGCTCGCTCCAAGTTAACGCATAAGCCACATCATCTCCGCGTGCGTTACGTTCGGCAGTCCATCAATTAAGGGCTCTTGATCGGAAGACGCCGGTGGCATTGGTGGTCCAAAGATGCTCAGGACACCCACTTTGTCGAAATTTGACCTCTATGGAGTCAAACCATTGGAGCATCTTCGTCGCTCCTCTTCGCCCGTAAACGGTATTGGACTACATGAATTGAATTGCTTAAACGTGAAGGTTGACTTGGGTGGATCGACTTTGGATTCATTTGAGGAATGGGAGAATTCGACGTCGTTGGGGTTGGTTGAATCTTACTAACGATGTCGGGGTTAACTTCGGCCATTTGCTTGGCCATGAACTTCATCATGTCCTTCTTGGACATCAAATCGGCGTTGGAGTTGGACTTGGAGTTCCTTAGTGAGTTCGAGTTACGGTTGGAAGATGTCTAAAGTTTGAAAAATAAGGGAAAAGGATGAGACTTGATCATAATGTGCTTAGAAAATAGAGTTTGTTACATGTAAGAGCATAAAAGTATATCACATAGCACGTAAGTTTCACATTGTTAACAAAAGTACAACACGTATTTGCATTGCATAGTCATGTATAAAGACGATAAGAATAGTAAATTTAGTTTGTTCACGATTATTACTATTGTTTTAGATTGTTGGTAACGTGCAATTCGTGCTTTCGACTTGAAATGATAAACGTATCAAATGTAAAACACATAGAAATGGATATGGCATAAAAGAGATTCAATGTAAAACTTGGAGTGACACAAAACGAAACTAAGACTATTCCAAAGTGAATCAAAAGTTATTTCGGTTAGGGAAACATGCTTTGGCCTTATAGGTAGAATACTCTCACCGAGGAGCGGTTAATGGTATTCACCCTTCCGGTTACTACATGTCCCTAGTCAATCGAGGAGTGAGACTAGTTATCAAGATGTGGATATCACTCCTAACTTGATAATTTCGTACCCTAAAGTGGTTGGTACTTACCAAATGAGGAGTAAATTGCGACTCGTTGGTAAGGGTCCACAAGAGTATGAAATGGAAAATTTTTCATCAAGATGTGGATATCACTCCTAACTTAATGGTATAATTTCGTGAAAAATCGAGTAAACAGATTGTGGGACTTCACCAAAAGTTGTGAGTTTTCACGCCTTCATAGATGGCATAATTTTTTAGTTTTCTCTTTTATAATAACTTTTCTCATGATCATATATATATATATATATATATATATATATATATTATATAAAAGGATGCATCATGAAAAAAACTCATTTAATTGAGTAAACTAAAAACTCGCAAAAAGAGCTTAAAAACACGCTATTTAAAAAACATTTTTGGCTGTAAATCTACTTTTTTAAAATAAAAAATAGTATTACAGATGTGTAACACTACGAAAAAACTACCCCCCTAAAACCTACACTCTAAACCTAAACCCCGCAAATGTGACCCTAAAACCTAAACTAAACCAAAAACCTAAACCTTAAGGCTAAATTACATATGGAACATAACATATGTTACACATGTGTAATACTAATTTGTTTTTTTTCCTTTAGTTTCTTTTTATTTTAAAATGCTAGAGATACACCAAAAAACTGTTAAAAATTGGTGTTTTTTAAGCTTGTTTTTGTGAGTTTTTTTAGTTTACTCACATTTATGTAGGTTTTTAGTGATACTCTTCTTGTGTGTGTGTGTATAGGGTTCCGATCAAGGGAAAACTTCTACGAGTTGTGAGAACTTAGAGAACTCGACCTTCCCAAGCGAGTTTTGCCCCCATTTATTCACACCCCTAAATTAAAATGTTCAAAAGACGGTCGAAAAAAAATTCAAAGTGGTGTTTCCGATCCCTTACAACTGCCATAAATAAAAAAGTACGTTTTTTTATTCCAAAGTTGATTTCTTTAGGATCTTTGGTAAAAAAAGTTTTTTGAAAAAATCTTTCTTTAGACGAGTTCTCTGGCTTCTCACAACTCATATATATATATAGGGGAAGCTTATCTTGAGAACGTTAAATATTGCGAGAACCGTGAGAACGAATGAAGAAACCAATCAAACCCATTTTTTTAATATAAACCTCATTGTAATTAAAGTACAACATCAAAAAAAAAGAATGTACAATATCAAATAATTCATTTCTCCTCTCAAAATCATTCTTATTAGATTTTTACACATGTGTAAATATAAAAAAATTACATACGCGTAAATGACAAAATTACACATGTGTAAATTTTCTTTATATACGAATTCACGTAAATTTAAACGTGTAAATTAAATTATTAACATTTTATTCGTATAATAATCATAAGTTTAAAAAGAAATCTTGAATTTTAACTCTTTTTGACCAAATTCTCATGGTTTATTCATTCGTTCTCACAGTTCTCATTTAAACCATCCCTATATATATATGATAAAGCCAACGGACGGGTAAATCCAATTATGCATGTGTGCATGTTCAATAAATGGCCCCTAGCAAAGAACAATGTGAACTTGGTATATAACCTTAACACTTAACATAGCATGTACGTGTTAGACAAAAACGAAGAACCAAATTATAAATCAAAACATTTTGTGTGATCAATATGTATGCGTACACATGAGCACGCATATTATGTGAACACAAACATATGTGTGTGCTCATTATACGACCTAACAACTATAGCAACATACCTAGTAAAATCCCACTTAAAGCTAGGTTGTTTGTGGGGTCTGAAGAGGGTGAGATGTAGACAAGTCTTACCTCAATCCTAAGGGATAGAAAGGCTGCTTCCAATGAATACCTCAACTCCGAAGTCATAACAATATAAAAGACTTTCAAAAAATAATAAAACACACACACACCTTTTTTACACATATAACATAAACATGTACCACATCAACTAGACACATAAAAAGCGATAACAAGGAAAAAAATAAACTAAACCCTACTCCTAAAAGTCGACCCTAATCCTGCATATCCACAAACTCCTATCGTCAACTATGTTCTCAGAGAAATGTAAGTGTAACAAATCCTACCTAATTTGCTCCTCCCAAGTTAATTTTGGTCTACCTCTACTCCTCCTCCCCTCCACAGTAATAGTTTCCATGGTTATAACCGTGGTCGTCACATGTCTCCTCGTAATGTGCCCATACTATCTCAACCTCCCCTCTTTTATCTTATCTGATATACTAGCTACCCCAGACGTTCCCTAAAGATCTCATTTTTTATCTTATCCAACCTAGTGCGCCAACACATCCACCTTTGTATCCCAATCTCTGCTAATCCAACTTACGCGCTTGTGTCTTCTTAATGGCCCGACAATTTGTTCCATATAACATAGCTGGTCTAACTGTAATCCTATAAAACATTCCCTTTAATTTAGTCGGGAAGCTCTTGTCGCACAAAACCCAGTGGTTGCTCTCCACCTACACCATCCAACTTGGTTGCGGTGTGCTACACCACTATCTATCTCTCATCCATTGTATAGATGATCCTAAATACTTGAACTTAGTTACCTGCGGAACCACCTGATCCTCAATGGTGATCTAAGTGTTCCCCTTTGTCGCCTCCACCACTGAAATCATTGTGAAGGTACTCGGTCTTAGAACGATTGATCCTCAAACCTTTTCCTTCTAAAGCTACTCGCCGCTCCTCTAACCATGCATTTAGGCTATGGTTTTTTTTCCGCCACTAACACAATATCATCTGCAAAAAAGCATGCACCAAGGAACCATTTCTTGAATCGCCTTTGACAACTCATCCAGAACAATCGCAGAAAGAAACAGACTCAACGCAGAGCCCTGGTATAGTACTACCTCCACAGAGAAGGAATTATTATCCCTACAGGTGCGCGGACCTAGCTTCGGTCCTAACATACATATCCCTAATTAAGTCTATATACTTCCCTGGAACCCGTCTACCCTTGAAACTTTCCCAAATCAGTCTACGTGGCACACTATCATATACGCTTTCTCGAGATCAATGAACACATATAGACAAAGGTCAACAAAATGAACTTATTTTCATTTTAGTAACAACCTTCAGGTTTCAACATTATTTTTCTCAACATATAGGTTCCAAATATAAGTAAAATGTTTTCAGCTTTCAAAGTTAGATCATATCAACATTAAAACAGACCATGCCATACCGATTTACTCAAAGTCCCACAGAGTTCAATCAATTATAAATTGATGCAAGGTAGCTAGTTTCAAACACCCAAAACATAATAGGTGTGTGGGATAGTTATCCAATATTTTTTCTTTTAAGGATTGATTCATACAACCACCAAACTGGTGCAAGATAGCTAAGTTACCAAGTCAAACATCGTCAATAAGGACTAGAAGCACTTCTATCACAACTAGACCAACGATGAAACATGATATGCTCTATATAATCATATTTTATATAAATAGTTTCTATCATTTGAGTAACTTTAGGTTATTTCTATTAATTTCTACTGGTAAGTGGTAAATATTTCAAGTTTGACATTAAAAGACCACGAGTAGAAATAAATGATTTTTAATCAAACTTGAGACTACGACTAATACTTGGAATAAACTTTGTTTGTTTTGATTTGTTATAAAACTATTTATAAACAAATAAATTAGAGTTTAAGACAAATGTTGGCTAAAGGGTATGTGAAATGAAGCACCAGCTTAGGGCTTCTCATCTTGGATTTATTATACACACATATATACACAATATATTTGGGCTTGTGTTGTTTGTATTGGGTAAATGAAAGGGGAAGCAAACACAAAGCTGGTTATGGAGTTTGATTTTAGCCCTGAAGTCAAAGTTAGATCATGGGTTTGAGTTTCAAGAAAAAACAAAGCGGCCTCCTTTAAAAATGAGGAAAACTACAATTTAATGGAGAAATCATTTGCTTTATTCTCACTTTTGTTAATCACCCTTTTGGTAATTTTGATCATTCATCACTTCTATGTAACAATTTTTGAATCGTTTCTGTAATGCTTTTCTGAATCGTTAAGACTATTGATTTTGAGTGATAATTTATGCCTCTAATTTGCTAATAGTTTATACCATAATGGTTAAACACTTAATTTGTTGATGTTAAACGTTAGATTATACCTTAATAGTTAAGCACTTGATACGAAAAAAGGGGCTCAAAAATTTATTTCGCTTTAGGCTCCAAAAAATTGAGCCGGCCCTGTTTGAGACAATTATGTTGAACCACTTAAATACTATGGATTTTGATTGAAAGAAATTTTTTTTGTATGATTCATTTGTTTGAAATGCGAATCAAGATTTGAAAGTCAATAAAAGAAAATTTGGTGGCTCAAATGAAGTTAGTCAGATGATCACAATCACTCAATCAAATTAGTGGGCTGAAATTAAATGGACTTAGTTGGTGGAGCCCATCGTGACTTACCAACAGGAAGATTATTGCAAATTTGTAAGTTTAGTAATTGGGTCTTATTGGGTTGAACTGGGCATGCATGATTAGTGGCCCAAAAATAAGAACGAGGCTAAAGAAATCAAAAGGAGAAGCTGGTGGAATTTTTAGGTTTCTTTGATTTACATATTGAGGGTGACAACAATTGAAAAAAAAACAGAAATTCAGAACAGTGGTGACGGCGATGCGGTACTTGAAGGCCTGTGATCGAAAGAAGAAACTAGAAGCATACATACACGTCAAAGTAGTCGATGGGTGAATCGAATTAAGAAGCAACCACATAGGCACAAGCTATCAAGCAGGCAGATAAGTAAGTCAATTAATATAAGCAGGCATGCTAGTAGTTTATTTTGTTTTTTTTTTTTACAATGAACCTTGACATGTTTGTGTATTTATTTGTTCTTTATTTTAAGTAGCTAAACTTTTCAAACCGTCTATGTTTGTGATGATACTATGTAAACTCGTTTATTGTACATTTCTAAACCTTATAATAAATACCTTATAAGTTATGCATCTGTACATTATAATAAAATAATATTTTTATGCGCATGGTATGCTCCTAAAGCAGTTTACATTGTAAGGTACTGCCCAAACTATTGATTGTAAAAAAAAAAGTACACGCTGACCATTGGGTCCAACCCATACCAACTTTTTTTTGAACGGCAAACAAATCAATCTCGAGCACTATCGGGACACCACTGGACAAACGGAGTACTCCGAAGGTAACCTGAGTCGTCCACCACCAATTCGGGGAAAACCCGGTAATCCACCCCCCGTAGGCATGACGGTAAAATTACAGTAAAACCCGTTTGGCTCAAGGATCGAACCCAGGTTTCCCTGGGTCTCCTATCACTGCTCACCACTGCCTCACTCCTTTTTTGCATCAAGTGGGAATTGAACTTGAGTCTTTTAAGAAAAACTCAAATCCTCCTACCACTTGAGCTAGAGATCATTGGCTCCATACCTAACTTTTATCCGTGACCTTTTCTTTTACCTTTATCAGATTTGTGTTTTCACTTTTTTTCTAATCCATAGAGATTTTTTTTCTTTTTTTTTAAACAGTAAACTTAATGTGTAAGGTTACCATCTCTTTAAATCGAAGAGTCTTGTATTGCTTCCACTTTAGCTAGGCTATTTTGTCTTAAACGGGCCCACACTGGCTTCAAAGTTTAGCTTTTTTTTAAGCTCTCTGGCGTAACACATGGTGGGATGAAAACCCGGTTGGGCTCAGGAATCGAATTGACAACCTCACACAAGGCCTAGTTCAAATCCTTTATTGCATATATCCACACTAATATGACACAAGTTAGAATTGAACTTAAGTCTCTATTAGAAAAATAAAATCTCCTACTACTAGGCTACAAGTAAGGAGACCCAATCATCTTCTATAGCCATTAACATGAACCAGGTAAGTTTTTTTCGATTTTCAAGTAATTTTTTTAACTTTTTTTCTTGACTTTCAAGTAAATTTTTAAACTTTTTAATGTTTTCGTTTCAGAGATTTATGGATTTATGGATATGGTTTGATAACTTATCAGTGGGAAGATAGGAGCATTTTGAAGAACTTTTATCCGTGAAAGCACCCTAATGACAATGTATGACATAACGAAACCGATTAAGTCGTAAGTGAATAAAGCTAGCAACAAGTTGAAAGACCATGATGCTTGCAACACTAATACCAATCTAAGACCGTTGGGTGTGGGCGGCGGTTTGGGGTGTGGCTAGCCAAGTAACGCCGCTGCAGCCACACCCAGCCAGCATGGCCAGCGGCGTTACCCCGCTGGCGTGGGAATTTGGCCTGGCGTGGGGCGGCCTTGAGAGATGAGGTGGCTGGCCAGGATTGGTTGGCTGATAGTAGCCGTTGGGCTAGCCGTTTCGCCATTTAAAAAAAATTCATTATATATAAACCCAACCCATACTTGGTGTGTTACAAAAAAAAGGGGGAAGATATTAAGCATTCCTTGTCGATTATATGAAAAAGATCAAATAAGAAACATGATGTACGCCTGCATCATTCTATACAACATGATTTTAGAGGATGAAGGGTGTGCGGTGGTTAAATATTATCCCGACGAGACTCCTCGAAATAACGTAGACAATAGTAACGAGGAGAGAGGGCTAAACAAACATCTAATCCAGTCAAGACAAATAAGTTCAAATCTCGATCTGATTTGGTAGAGCATGTTTCGACGCTTCCTAGATTCGACTACATCGACAACGAATCTAAATTAAATTGTTGTTATGAAAATTTAATTAGTAAATACATAAAAAAAACACAAATTACACTTGGCTGGCTGCGCCAGCCCAAGCCACGCCACCCGACACCGCCAAAAACCCATGCCAGCCATCTCCCCGGTTGGACCCCACTTCTGCCACATGTCATCCCAAGCCTTCAACCCAAGCCCCACCACACCCCATAATCTAAAAGAGGTTAAAAACCAAGCCCTTTTCTATTGAAAAATTGTATACTGTAATGATAAAACTACGAAACAATACATCCCCCCTCCCCTAAAAAATACATTTCCTCCTATTTGAATAAAGCAATTTTTATTTCAATAAAACAAATTCAATCGAATATTTTATGAGATATAGAACTTTTATGTCGTTATTCAATTTGTAAATGTTTCACAAGTACGAAAAATTAACGTATTTGCTAATTAAAATACATAAATATTCTATCAATATGAAAAGTTGAGTTCCAGGTTGTTTGATGGATGAAAGAAAAGATTTTGAACTATTTGAATGCTCTCTTCAAGTCATTGTCTTCCACCTTTAGTTGTATTGTTGTTTATAAGAAAGTTCAATCTTGAGGATAAATAAACTATTATTTACCCCAGATGGTCAATTTGCAATTTATTCCCTTGAAGTATATGCACAATTTGTGAACTTTTGCTGGGTTCTTTAACCTCTAGAAGGCATATATTTCCATCAGTAAGGCTTCATGTGTACTGATGATATTTCTTCTAAGTCAACATCAGACGTCTGAAGTTAAGCTTCAGTTGTCTTATCTTTGGTTCAGTTTCATCTGATATCATTACATGTATGCCTCATCTGAAGTTCTATATCATTACATGTATGCCTCATCTGAAATTCTTCTACATTAGCTGATTGCTTCTGGAGATCTTCGGTTGCGATTGTATAGGCTTCAGACGCTTCATTACCAAGTTTAAATGACTCGTTCGGTTATCAGTTACTTCACAAGTGCTAACATCTTCTTGGAGTTTTTTTCAACACTTGCATTAAAATGGAATAACCTATGAAATAGTATTCATTTAATTAGTAGGGTGCTCTTGTGATGCAACAGAGAACAAAAAATAGTAATCATATATATAGGATGGGGCTCTAGAGTGAACACCAGTGTATTACGCACTGAGTGAACAATACTGGCCATTGATTTACACACGTGTATGGCTAGGATTTCATCATCAAATCGTAAAATACACTAGTGTATTTCATCATCAAATCCTAGCCATTGATTTATACACGTGTATGGCCATGATTAATTTGCTCAGTTTGCAAATACACTAGTGTTTACTCTTAAAACTATATATATATATTATATATATATATATATATATATATATATATGGGTAAATTACACTTTTCGTCCTTTATGTTTGTATCAGATTGCAACAGATAGCCTTTAACTTCAATAATTACAATCACAATCCTTTATTTGCAAAACTCATTACATTTTACGTCCTTTACGCCTAAGTTAAAATTGCCAGTTAAGTTTATTCACCTAAGGTTATTATGGTCAAATCATGCTTTTATTTAAATGTTATATAAATAAACTAAAAAGATTGTATATACACATCATCTTCCCCAATTTCCTAACCATAAAACCCACCCATCATAGATCTGCAACCCAGCTGCAACCCACCACTACTCATCCTTCGTAGATCTGAAACCCAGCTGTCGGCCACATCAAATCTCGTCACCACCACCACCACCACAATTTTCTCTGTTAATCTTCGATGCAAAGCCACACAAATACTCCAACCACTTTCATTAATAAAAAGCCCTTAGTTCTACTCAAATGGACAGATAAAAACCGAAAGTCCGTAACTGACGGGTGGACAGTAGGACAACCCTTAAGTGGCGTAATCTCTATTATAATTATATATTCTAGTGGGTTATTGTCTCGAATTAGATAACTACGGTTTACTTGTCCTTTCAGGTGCAAAAGCTTAATAGGAAGCGAAGAAGCATGGAAGCAATACGGAAAATAACTGAAAAAATAACTTATTGGAATTGAAGATTTAAAAAGATAACATGATAGAGGACGAAATTACGAGAACGTGGGTGCAAACGGAGAAGAAAACGGAGTTGAAACGAGAAAGTGATGAAGAAAACAAAATTGCTTAGCTGCAGTCCACCGTAGCCTACGGTGGACCCTGACCAAAAGCCGTAAGACAGTTTTAAGCCACCGTAGGACACTTTAAAGCCACCGTAAGCTATGGTGACTGATGTACTGCAAAGTACATGGGTTTATAGTGTATATTTTGGTCAGTTTTTAAGTAGTTTGAGTCTAGTTTAGGTTAGAATTTCGATACTGTTGACGTTAAGCTGTGATTTCAGTCCCGTTGTTTAAATTGATGATAAACGAATTAAAATGAGCAGTTTGGAATAAAAACAGGAGTTGTACGCGAGTCAGAAAGCCGAACGATTGAAGAAAAATAAAATAGCAGAACAGGGGGGCGCCGCCATACGCGACGCCCTGGGCCTCTACCCGTCGCGTAGGTTGAAGAATTTGTTGCTAGGTTTGAGCTAAGTTTTCTGGTATATATTGAAACCTAATTGCCTCAGGTAGAGGGTGAAGAATTTGTGGATTTCAAGAGCTTATTTTGGAGGTGAATTAGCTGCGGTTGAAGGTTTTGAAGCACGAGAATCATTCGGTTAAGCGAAGATTGAAGATTAGCTCGGGTTTTACAATCCTTGTTTGTTTGATTTCTCTTTTCAAAACTTGTAACGATGAATTCCTGTTTGATTAACCTTGTTTTGCTTTCGTTGAGAACCATGCTTGGCTAAACACTTAACTGCCTAAACTACGATGAATGGATATGATTAAAGTTTGAACCTTTTTCGTTAATTGCACGTTTTTATGGGTTGCTTGTGTTTTGTAAAAAGTTTAGTTGATTGATTTGGTGTGTATGCGTGCTTTGATTTGGTTTATTTTTGTCTATTGCTTCGTGTCAATCTTGGTGGTTGTCTGCTCGGAATAGGTTCATGCTAGATCTTTGACTTTGTGTCTTTGACCTTTAGGGTGAATTGGCCAATAAACCTTAGAAGTGATAGTTAACGGTTTACTAGATTTTAGTGCTCTACTAGTCCTTATAGCTGGAAGGTGCGGGGCTATTGGTAGGTCTTACCCGGCGAATTACTTTAGACAGTCTTTGGAAAAAGTCGTGCCTTAGTTGCGCCGTCGGTTTATTCGTCTATCAAGTCAAGTCAAGATACTCAAACTACCTTAGATCCTTAATTGGAAAAGAGTAGGTCGATATTAGGGTACTTACACAATAATTAGATAACTGGAAAGAACTCTAATAACCGGTAGAATTAACGGCCTAGGTAGTGCCATAAGTTTCACCTCGAGAAGGGTTGAGGGGCTTAGTTGGTGTCTTAATAGGTTTAGTATCACAAGATCCCGGTTCCATAAAACGTGTGATTGACTTAATCGGTAAATCCTTAAAATCAATCCCGGATTCTAGTCTAGGTAGTCTTCATCACCATCTGAGTTCAGTCTTCGTAATAGTTCGTATTCACATAATTTTAGTTAATAATTAGTTTGGTAGATTTTCTTAGATTTTTAGTAACCCCCCCCCCCCTCAAAACAATGAAGCAGTTTGAGTCGTGTCTGTCTGAGTCTACTAGAGTCTAGTTAGCGTAATCAGTAGAGTCATGTGGGTTCGATATCCGGACTTGCTTAGATTATACTACATTGATAAATACACTTGCCGGTTGTGTGGTTTAGGTAGAGTACAGATTTAAAGCTTTTTAGTGTCTAGCTTAGAGAGTCTAAATTAGTTAATTTTAATAATTTGTTTAGCACACATCAAGTTTTTGGCGCCGTTGCCGGGGACTCTTGGCAATTGCCTCTGGTAGAGGGTGACGAATTTGTGGATTTCAAGAGCTTATTTTGGAGGTAAATTAGCTGCGGTTGAAGGTTTTGAAGCACGGGAATCATTCGGTTAAGAGAAGATTGAAGATTGAAGACTAGCTCGGGTTTACAATCCTTGTTTGTTTGATTTCTCTTTTCAAAACTTGTAACCATGAATTCTTGTTTGATTAACCTTGTTTTGCTTTCGTTGATAATCATGCTTGGCTAAACACTTAACTGCCTAGACTACGATGAATGGATATGACTAAAGTTTGAACCTTTTTCGTTAATTGCACGTTTTTATGGGTTGATTGTGTTTTGTAAAAAGTTTAGTTGATTGATTTGGTGTGTATAAGTGCTTTGATTTTGTTTATTGTTGTCTATTGCTTCGTGTCAATCTTGGTGGTTGTCTGCTACGGAATAGGTTCATGCTAGATCTTTGAATTTGTGTCTTTGACCTTTAGGGTGAATTGGCCAATAAACCTTAGAAGTGATAGTTAACGGTTTACTAGATTTTAGTGCTCTACTAGTCCTTATAGTTGGAAGGTGTGGGGCTATTGGTAGGTCTTACCCGGCAAATTGCTTTAGACAGTCTTTGGAAAAAGTCGCACCTTAGTTGCCCTTTCGGTTTATTAGTCTATATGGTGAAGGCGAGATACTCAAAATACCTTAGATCTACAATTGGAAAAAGTAGGTCAATATTAGGTTACTTACACAATAACTAGATAACTGGAAAGAAGTCTAATAACCGGTAGAATTAACGGCCTAGGTAGTGCCATAAGTTTCACCTCGAGAAAGGTTGGGGGCTTAGTTGGTGTCTTAATAGGTTTAGTATCACAAGTTCCTGGTTCCATAAAACGTTTGATTGACTTAATCGGTAAATTCTTAAAATCAATCCAGGATTCTAGTCTACGTAGTCTTCAGTACCATCTGAGTTCAGTCTTCGTATTAGTCGTATTCACATAATTTTAGTTAATAATTAATTTGATAGATTTCCTTAGATATTCAGTAACCCCCCCTCAAAACAATGAAACAGTTTGAGTCGTGTCTGTCCGAGTCTATTAGAGTCTAGTTAGCATAATCAGTAGAGTCCTGTGGGTTCGATATTCGGACTTGCTTAGGTTATACTACATTGATCGGTACACTTGCCGGTTGTGTGGTTTAGGTCGAGTCTAGCTTTAAAGCTTTTTAGTGTCTAGCTTAGAGAGTCTAATTTAGTTAATTTTAATAGTCTGTTTAGCACATATCAAGTGTTTGGCGCCGTTGCCCGAGGACTCTTGGCAATTGTGTTTGTTAGCTTTGATAGACTTAATTGACATATACGTGCTACGTGTTTTGTTTTGTTTTGAGTCTTTTAATTTTAGTTTGAGTCTTAATAACTAGTGTCTTTTCTTTCTTTCTTTTGTAGGTGTTCTTTGCTTGCAGTGGATGCCACATCTGCGCTCACAGGGGCCTCCGCCAAAGCCATCTACGGACAAGTCAACCTTCTCTTCGTCATCTTCCCAGGTAAGTACACCACTTCCTTCATTTTCCACCTGTTTTGACTCTACTATCCAACCTAAACCACCAACCTTTGACTTCACCCCAAAGCCTTCACCCCATAATTCCCTACCACCTTCCCGTCCACAAAGCCCACCCGTCGTCCAAATGGCCGGCCGTAGACAAACCGTCCATCAACAGCCACTGCCGATTTCACCGGTCTCACTTCACCCATTACCGTTCCACTCATAGTAAACAAAAACTCATGGCAGATTCCATCGTATGCCATGCAAGCCATCACCAATAACATCCAGTTCCACGGCCGTCAGGACGTGGATGCACCCGCCCACGTAAACCATTTCTCTCGCATGCTTGCCATGTTTAACCTTCAAGGAGCCCCCAATGATGCTCTTATCTCCAGCTCTTCCCGTTTTCACTTTCCGGTCGTGCAGCTACTTGGTTGGATTCTCAACCGGCCGGCACTTTTACCACTTGGGCGGGTCTCCGTCAAGCCTTTCTAAACAAATATTTCCCGCCCGCTAAAGCCTCACGTCTTCGCGATCAAATTCACTCGTTCTACATGGAGCCCGACGAGCCCTACTACCTTGGTTGGGAGGTTTCAAAACCTTGTCGCTCATTGCTCCCAACATGGTCTTTCCGATTGGGCTCTTTGCGAGAAATTTTATAACGGTCTCACCCAAGAGACTCGTGATCGTTTTGACACCAATGCGGGTGGTCATATGATGGGAAAACTTACTGTTGCCGAGTGTTTAGAGCGTTTTGAGAACTTCGCCCAATCTCAATCTCAGTCACGATCCGATCGACGGTATGCAAGTGGCAGTTCAAATGCCACTACTAGTGCACCCACTCGTGGGGTGAACCATGTCACCATGGATCCTAGTATAGCCGCCGTGTTGGAAAACGTCCCCATGGATCCTAGTAAGGCGAAGATTGATAAGTGTGAGTATTGTCGAGGGGGTCATGATACGGGTGCGTGTCCATTATTAGTTGGTGAGGAGCAGGTCGATTTCGTAGGAGGGGGTCTAGGTAGATGTCAGGGTAGTGGGTTTGGT